>CM052538.1:47444412-47482138 GCA_028533065.1 Trachops cirrhosus
AACAGACACTTCTCCAAGGAGGACATACAGAGGGCCCAGAGACATATGAAAGGATACTCAGCATTACTAGCCATCAGAGAGATGCAAATTAAAACCACAATGAGATACCACTTCATACTGGTCAGAATGGTCATCATAAACAAATCAACAAACAATGTGTGTTGGGAACCCTAGTGCACTATTGGTGGGAATGCAGACTGGTGCAGCCACTGGGAAAAACAGTATGGAATTTCCTCAGAAAACTAAGAATGGAACTGCCTTTTGACCCAGCAATACCACTGCTGAGATTATACCTTAAGAATCCTGAAACACCAATTCAAAAGAACCTGTGTACCCCAATGTTCATAGCAGCACAATTTACAATAGCCAAGTGCTGGAAGCAACCTAGGTGCCCATCAATAAATGAATGGATCAAAAAACTATGGTACATTTACACAATGGAATTCTATGCAACAGAAAGAAAGAAGGAGCTCCTATCCTTTGTGACAGCATGGATGGAACTGGAAAGCATTATGCTAAGTGAAATAAGCCAGGCGGTGAAAGGCAAATACCATATGATCTCACCTTTAATAGTTTCTTTTTTTAAATGTACCTGTCTAATATTCCCAACACCATTTAATGAAGAGACTATCTTTACCCCATTGTGTGTTTTTGCCTCCTTTATCAAATATTAATTGACTACAAAGTTGTGGGTTTATTTCTAGGCTCTCTATTCTGTTCCATTGAACTGTATCTTTTTATACTAGTACCCTGCTGTTTTGATTACTATGGCTTTATAATATAGTTTAATATCAGATAGCATGATTCCTCCAACTTTATTCTTTCTCAAGATTTCTGTTGCTATTCAGGGTTTTCTTGTGTGTGTGTGTGTGTGTGGTTCCATATAAGCTTTTTAGAATATAATCACATCTTGGTACTGGTCAACTTCAGAACTCTTCAAACCCTGTACTTACTGCATTTTGGTGAGAAAAAAATGTTTCAGCATTCAGTGCTTGCTTGGGACTTGTCACAATTGTTAGAACATGTATGCTGCCCCACAAGAGAAAATGCTTTATTGTTTGGTACTCCTCGGTTTTGGTGCTGGTCATGAGTTCCAGAACGAATTAATGACAAGTACCAAAGTACCACTGTGTTTGTCTTAGTTCTGTGAAATAAACCATCAGTATCTTGATAGGAATTGCATTGAATCTGTAAATTGCTTTGGGTATAATGGACATTTTAATGATGTTATTTCTTCCTATCCATGAACACAGTAATACTTCCACTTATTTGTATCTTATTCAATTTCTTTCTTTAGTGTCTTATAAATTTCTGAGTACAGCTCTTTTACATCCTTGGTTAAATTTATTCCTAGGCATTTTATTGTTTTTGAAGCAATTGGAAATGATATTGTTTTCTTCATTTCCCTTTCTGTTCATTATTGGTGTATAAAAATGCTACTGATTTCTGGATATTTATTTTGTATCCTACTACTTTACTGAATCTACTTATCAGTTCTGGTAGTTTTTTGGTAAAATCTTTAGGGTTCTCTATAAGCAGTATCGTGTCATTGGTAAATAATTACAATTTTAATTTTCCTTTCCAACTGGATGCCTTTTATTTCTTCTTCTTCTATGATTGCTGTGGGTAGAACTTCCAGTACTATGTTGAATAAGAGTGGTGAAAGCAGACATCACCCTCTTGTTCCCTACCTTAAGAGGAACACTTGTAGTTTTTGCTCATTGAATATGGTGTAGCCTGTGGGTTTGTCATATATGGCCTTTATTATGTTGAGATGTGTTCCCTCTCTTCCCACTTTGCTGAGAGTTTTTATCATGAATGGGTACTGGGTTTTATCAAGTGTTTTTTCCGCATCTATTGATATAACCATGTCAGTTTTCTTTGGTCCTTACCCAAATATGTTTATTGTTTTTAGAGATAGAGGAAGGCAGGGGGTAAGCGGAGAGAGAGAGAGAAAGAGACACATTGATATGAGAAATAAACATTAACCTAGGTTATGGGAATCAAACCCACAACCTAGGTATATTCTCTGACTGGGGATTGAACCTGCAACATTTTGTTATATAGGATGGTGTTCCAATCAACTAAGCTATCTGGCCAGGGCAATCATGTGGTTTCTATCCTTCATTTTGTTTGTGTGGTGTACAAATCAATGTTAATTGATTTGTGGATGTTGTACCAACCTTGCACCCCTGGAATTAATCCCACTCAATCATGGTGTATGATCTTTTTAATGTGTTGCTGGGTCCAGTTTGCTAATAGTTTGTTGAGGATTTTAGCATCTATGTTCATCCAGGGACATTGGCTTATAATTTTCTTTGTAATGTCTTTATCTGGTATTAGAATTAATATATTACTGTCTTTGTAAAAAGAGCTTGGGAGTCTTTCCTCCTCTTGAAATTTTGGAATAGTTTGAGAAGGATTTGAATTAGTTCTTTGAATGTTTGGTAAAACTCACCTATGAAGCTGTTTGGTACAGGACTTTTGTTTGTTGGGAGTTTTTTGATTACTGCTTCAGTTTCACTAGATGTGATTTGTCTATCTAGATTCTCTGATTGTTCCTGATTCAGTTTTAGAATTCCGTTTTAGGAATTTATCCATTTTGTCCAGATTGGATAATTTGTTGGCATATAGTTGTTCACAATATTTTCTTAAAATCTTTTGTATTTCTTTTGCATCAGTTGTTACTTCTCTTTCATTTTTTATTTTATTTATTTAGGTCCTCTCTCTTTTTTTCTTTATCAGTCTGGTTAAAGGTATGTCAGTCTTGTTTATATTTTCAAAGAACCAACTGTTGGATTCATTTATCTTTTGCATTGTTATTTTAGACTGTTTTTCTTATTTCTAGTCTGATATTTATTATTTCCTTCTACTCACTTTGGGCTTGTTTGTTATTCTTTCTCCAGTTCTTTTAAGTGTAAAGTTAGATTGTTTATTTGGGATTTTTTCTGTCTTGAGATAGGCCTGCAGAACTATAAATTTCCCCTTTAGGACTGCTTCCCTGTGTCCCATGAATTTTCAATTGTATTCTCATTTTTATTTGTCTCAAGGTATCCTTTGCTTTCTTCATTGATTTCATTGTTAACCATTCATTGTTGAGTAACATTTTATTTAGCCTCCATGTCTTTGTGTGTTTTGGGGGGTTTTTAAATTGATTTCTAGTTTTATGCCACTGTGGTCAGAGAAGAGGCTTGCTATGATTTCAGTCTGCAGATATTTACTGAGGCTTGTTTTGTGTCCTGACATGTGGTCTGTCCTAGGAAACGTTCCTTGTATACTTGAAAAGTGTGTATATCTGCTGCTTTGGGATGAAATGCTCTGAAGATATCAATGAAATCCATCTGATTTAGTGTGTCATTTAAGACTGTTCCTTGTTGATTTACTCTCTGGAAGATCTGTCCATTAATGTCAATGGGTGTTAAAATCCCATAATATGACTGTATTTCTGTCAATCTTCCCATTTGTATTCATCAAGATTTGCTTTACATGCTTAGGTGCTCCTGTGTTGGGTGCATGTATATTTACAAAGGTTATATCCCCTTGTTGGATTGTTCCCTTTATCATTACGTAGTGTTCTTTGTCTCTTACTATAGGCTTTGTTTTAATGTTTATTTTGTCAGATATGAGTATAGATAACCCAGCTTCTTTTTTCATTTGCATGAAATATCTTTTTCTATCCTTTTAGTCTGTGTGTATCTTTTGTTCTGAGGTGGGTTTCTTGTGGACAGCATATATATGAGTCATATTTTCTTATCCATTCAGCTACCCTGTGTCTTCTTATTGGAGCATTTAAGCCACTTACAATACATTTAAAGTGATTATTGATAGGTACATATTTATTGCCATTTTAATCTTTTAATTATGTTCCTCTTTTTTCCTTCTTTTCTTCTTTTTCTTCTTCTTCATCTTATTTTTTCTTTTTTCTTCTTCTCCTCTTCCTTCTTCAAGGAGGCTCTGTAACATTTCTTGTAATTCTGGTTTGTGGTACCAAACTCCTTTAGCTTTTACTTGCCTGGGAAGATCTTTATTTATCCTTCAACTTTACATGATAGCCTTGCTGGGAAAAGTAGTCTTGGGTGTAGGTTTTTGCCTTTCATCACTTTGAATATTTCATGCCAGTCTCTTCTGACCTAAAATGTTTCTGTTGGGAAATCAGATGACAGTCATACGAGAGCTTTTTTGTAGGTAACTGTATTTCTCTGTGGCTTTTAAGATTCTCCCTTGTCATTAAGCTTTGCCATTTCAATTATGATGTGCCTTGGTGTGGGCCTCTTTGTGTCCATCTTGTTTGGGACTCTGTGCTTCATGGCCTTGTGTGGCTTTCTTTTTTCACCAGGTGAGGGAAATTTTTGGTCATTATTTCTTCAGGTACGTTCTCTATCCCTTGCTCACTCTCTTCTCCTTCTGGTATCCCCAGGATGGGGATGTTTTGACACTTTATGTTGTCCCATAGGTCCCTGAAGACTTAAACTATCCTCATTCTTTTAATTCTTTTCTTTTTTCTGCTCTGATTAGGTGGGGTTTTTTTCCCCTGCCTTATCTTCCCAATCACTGGTTAGATCCGCTGCTTCATTCAGCCTACAAACTACTGTTTATTTCTTCCAGTGTAGTCTTCATTTCAGATATTGTTTTCTTCATTTCTGATTGGTCCTTTTTTATTGTTTCTATGTCCCTTTTTTTGTGTTGAACATTCATATTACCATTGCTTTGAACTCTGCATCTGACAGATTGCTTGTCTCCATTTCATTGAACTCTTTTTCTGAGATTTCTCCTATTCTTTCATGTGGGGCCAATTTTCTTGTTTGTTTCACCATTTTGGCTGCCTCTGTGTTTTTTGTAAGTATTAGATAAATCTGTTGTGACTCCCAGTCTTCATAGTGTGGCCTTCTGTAGTAGGTGTCGTGTGGAGTCCAGTAGTGCTATCTCCTTGATCATCTGACCTGGTTGCTCCAGGAATGTCCCTTGTGTGGGCCCACTTGCGACTGAGTCTTGATTGCTATTGGCCTGTTTGTACATGAGATGGATCATCAATCTGGCTGACTGTGAGGCTCAACCCTGACCACAGTTTGTGAGCTACTGTGCAGGGGCTGATCATACGATGCGGAATTCACCTCTGCAGGGCTTGGTGCCTGCCAAGATCTCCCATGGGATATGCTGCTTGTGAAGCTTATTGGATCCTCCTCTGATGTTTTCTAAAGCTGGCCATTGGGTATATTGGTTCTGGGCCTCTTGGCAGGTACTCTGGTGCAGGCCAATGTGAGATGCTGCCTCTGACTGGCTTTTGCCTACCTGTTTGGAGCTACAGCAATCCACAGTTTGTGGCTGCTTTTGCTTGGCCTTGGTGCACGTGGGAAGGACCCAGCTCCTCACCAAGGCTGGCTTTTACCAGCACCAGGCCTGGGAGCAGGTCCACAAAAATCCTATGGCACCTGGATGAGACCTGTCTGCCTATCTCCTCTGCTGGCTGCCTGTATAGCTCAATCACTGAACGAGCGTCTGGATGTATTCCCCAGTAGTACATAAGCTCTACATGGTGGGGCAAGAGGGAGACCAGAGTGTGGGGCTCTTGCTTTCTTCCAGGCTGACACTCATAGAGGGGAGTGCTCAATCCAAGAAAGAGGATATTTACAGTGTAGGAGATTGACTCAGCACAGAGATCCTTGTGACTGTCCCTTTAGCTGCCTCCTGAGAGCCACAGACCACAGACTCACCTCATACAACTACAGTCTGCTCCATCCCACTCCCACTGGAGCCCAGGGTGAATAGCTGTGAATTAGCTTTTGTGCATTAGAGCTTTAAAAGTGTACCTTTGTTTATAGAGGACTCCCACCTCTCCCTGGTGGACACAAACCTTGCTGCTTTTCACAGCTAGATGTTATGTAGGCACCTCTTCCCAGCTCTTGTGTTTTGGGCTAGAGAGCCCAATTTAGGATTTAGACCCCTTGCTCCTCAAGGGGGTCCTCTCATAGCTGAGATAGCCCTCTGAAACTTCAACCACTGCTATGGGAGTGGGGCCAACTTTTTGCATCCCTGCCCTTCCTACCAAGTCTTAATGTGTCTTCTTCTGTAAATCCTTAGTTATAAGACTTCTGTTCAGCTAGTCTTCAGTTGGTTGCTCTGGATGATTGTTCTGTATTTTAGTTGTAATCCCAGTTTAGTCCTTGGATGAGGTGAATGTAGCTTCCACTTGCTCTGCTGCCATCTTGGATCCTCTAAATCTTGAGATGCACAGAGCAGAGCATCTAGAAGCTGACCACACTGAGAAGGCTCTGAAAAGACAAAGTTCCCTGGAGCCCTCAAGCCTTTCCATCTTGACTGCTTCTTTGAGGGTCACCATACTGCCCTCTTGGATCCTTACTCCTGCTACAGGGTAGTATAGATCTTAGCAAACTCAGCATATGATTTTAAGTTAAGGACTTCCACCTTTTCACATAAAGGAGGCACTTTCACAGCTTTTCTTTGGCAAAAACAAATATTCAACAACACTACTCATGCACTTTGGGGTCATTATTACTTAAGATAACAGTTAACAGTTAATTGAAATAATCACTGAGACACCTCAACAACTGACTATAAAGTCGGTACTATGTTTTGAGGTAGAAAACTAAGGCTGTCTTTTATGAGCACCTTTTACAAAATAGTTTATTCTTAGCTTTTATGTCTTCTGAACTATTTTCATGCTTATAGTGTAACTCTTATTTACCAGCCAGTCTTAATGTGAGTAGAAATAATATGTGCTATGATATGTTCTTCAGAAGATCTTCAGGCATTAATGCTCAGTGGACATTGCTAGAGAGATTCTGCAACAAATTCGGATTTTAATTTGCTAGCAGGTCAGCTTTACTATCAACATTAATTTTTTAAAAATCTCACAGATAGTTTTATCTCAAAAGGGATGGTTCTCCACTACTCTACATGTGTAGATTATACGCATGATTCTCAAAGCTGGGCCAGCAGTTTGTTCATGACAGTGAAGCTTTGTCTTTTTATCCTTCGGCTACCCATCACGTCATCACCAGTTGATAGAATTGCGTCCTCTTTCATAACCCCACAGCCCGTATCTACCTTCTCTCATTTTCAGTATGGATTGTTTTACTGCCTCTCACATGGTTTCCCTTTCTCCAGATTTTCCTTATTGCAAGAATGTAGATACATACATACATACATAAGAACATACATAAATCTGTATGAATAATTTTCAGACATGGTTTGCATGACACAGTATATTGTTCAAGAACTGTAGAAATCACCTGTTAACTCTGCATAAGACTTGTATTCTTTAGTCGCTCTATCAAGGCTTGCCCCTTGACTATTTAATACATTAATACCACCTAATGTTGTAGCTGTTTAAAGCAGACAGACCACCTTTAAAAGCTGACTTTTAATTGGAATAATGTTTTATGACACTCTGTACAGCTTTTTGTGTGTATGTTTTAGTTCTACATGATTCATTTAACACATTATAACCCACTCAGAGAACTTTTAAAACACGTAATGTGCGATGCGTATGGGGAGACATATTTCCCAGTTCATAGATTTATGACTGTTTAGAGAGTGATTTTATTTAACCTTTTTGTGGCATGGCATTTTCCTAGGGAGGAAATCAGATAGCTACGGTGATTGCACTGTGTTCATTGAAGGATTTCAATTTAGCGCAAGAGACCTGCCAGTTGGCAATCAGGGATGCTGGAGGTCTTGAAGTTTTGATCAATTTACTTGATACAGATGAAGTCAAATGTAAGGTGAGTGGCTTTGTCACAATGGATGAGGAACCTTGTTTATAACATCAAGTGGGACTCTTCTTAGCGCTTGGTGTCCACCACTCCTGCTGCCTGGTTCTCGTCTTTATCTGCTATTGTCACTGATAACCCGCTACTTCTACTGTTGGCTGCTCTTCTCACCTCTCTGCTTTTCTTCTTTCTTTTCTGGTTCTTTCCATTCATGTGTGCTTCCTAAATGATGAGCGTTTATGTAATTGAAGGAAAATACAGAAACTATGTTTAACACCTGGGAATAGAACATTTCTCTCTAAAAACATAATTGGGGAAAGGTTTTTGGTAGACTTGGAATTTTTTAAAATACAGCATTTGTTCTGGATTAAGCACACATTCATCTATAACCTTTTTTTCTCATTCAGATTGGTTCATTAAAAATCCTGAAGGAAATCAGTCATAATTCTCAAATCAGACGTAATATTGTTGACCTTGGGGGCCTACCACTTATGGTTAATATACTTGATTCTCCACATAAGAGTCTGAAATGTTTGGCAGCTGAGACAATTGCGAATGTTGCCAAGTTTAGAAGAGCCCGATGGGCAGTGAGACACCACGGGGGCATCACTAAACTGGTGAGTACCACTGACATCATCACCGGCACACCAGCTGCCACGGAGATGTCAGCTCCCTGCTGTCCTTCCTTGTCATTCCCAGGCATTGGATAACCACAGGACGTGTTCTGGGAATCTTCTGTTTATACACAGTATCCTTGAAAATTTTTTTTGTATATTTATATCCACAAGTGGCCAAAAAACCTATTAAAGCTTATTTTGCAAAGATATAAAATTTAGAAAATAGATGTACTTTTTACCTGTCGCATTGGTGGGGATACATTCATTTCTGTGTACAGCATTGGTGGGGGGTGGAGAGCACCTGTTCAGCAGAAAACAGTCTGGTAGCCCTTGCCCTCCAGTGTGGTGATCTCACCATGAGGATTGTCCCCAAAGTGACAGTCAGAGGGGCAGACATTTATTCATCTTACTGTCACTAAGAAGAAAGACAGCTGAAAACAGCGTGTGTTACAGTGTGAGATTAGTAAAACAATTTGCAGTATATTCATAAGAAACACCTGTGTTCAGCCATCAGTACTGTATTTTGGAAGTTTATTTAGTAACAAGGAATACATATATATTTAATGTTATATAAAACCATAACAGGATTAAAAACCAATGGTACCTATGATCCCAATTTTTAAAACCCTACCTAAAAGGTATAGAGAAGATACTTGAAATAAATACAGAAATTTGTTCACAGGGGTTTCTCTGAAATGATTACCAAATTTCCTTCCTATTTTCCAATATACACCAGTTTATTGTAGAGTATTACTTTTATAGTAAAAACACGATTATTTCAATAGCTGCCATGGAAAGAGAAAGGTTACTCTGCTCAACACCTTTGCCGCGGCAGGAAAGACCGTAACAAAGTACAACATGGAAATGCACGTCCACCCTCCTTAGTGAGATCAGCAGCTCTTGTGTCTGTCTCACAGCTTGCATTCACCACTTCTGTACTTTAAATCCCTTAAAACGAGGGACATATCATACATATTGTAGTGTCATCCACAGTACTTAGTCCCATACCTCACACATATAAGGGGGTCATAATTATACTTTGAATTAATATAGATTTAAAGTGAATATATGCACAGTGAAAGTGTTCAGAAATTTACTACAAAAGACTCTATGTTTTCATTTGTAATCTGTAGAGCACTATAAATTATAATTATTTGTTTCAAAAATAAGATGTATTTATGGTCGGATAAAAATAAGATGATGAATAGATGGTTAGCTATGTGATAAAACAAATATGGCAGAATGTTTATTATAGAATCTAGATGATGGGTGTATGGATGCAGCTGCACAGCTGCTGTGTAATTCTTTCAGCCTTTGCATATGTTTGAAAATTTTCATAATAAAATTTTTGGGAAGAAGTAATTATGACTATCATTATCCTCCTTAAATAACAAAATCACATGGTAGGCTGATGTGGCTTTCCACTGAAACTACTCCCATTGAATTGTAAGAAAGAAAAATGTAGTATAAAACTAAAATATGTTTTTATGGGAGTCATACATCACATTTGAGGGCCTGCAATTTGAACAGTGGCACTAATGTAGTCAAGATAATAACACATTTTAATTTAATTTTAAATAATAGCTAAATCAGATATAGGAAATACCAGTAATGGATAAACTAATAATAAACTTGTAGTTGCTGTGTTGGGAACACATCTGGGAAGACCAGAACTGGGGACCCACTTCTGGTTTGCTAGGTACTGGGGGAGAAAGTAGAGTCCCCAGGTAAAACTGGAAGTGAGGGAGACCACCGATGCACAAATGGAGCAGTGGGCTGGTTATGGCATCAGCCCAAGGGAACTAAGTTCAGACTAGAGCAGACAGACCACCATGGGATTTCAGTATCTAGGTCAGTCCCTGGAGAAGCACAGCCAATAGAAGACTGGGGAGAAGACATGAAGTCTGAGTAAGCAGGGAGAAGGCATCGGGCCTGGACATAGTGCAGGATCCAGTGCTGTTAGTCCTGCAGCCAGTTTTCATATTCCTCTGCATGTATAGCACACTTGACCCTTTCACAGAAAATTATTTCAATAATTTCTTGAAATGTGTGTCATGTACAGAACTAGGTAGTGGAATTATGAATATAAATAAAGGTATGTTCCTGACCACAGTCATGTCATGGTCTCATGGTGGTGTGGGCAGAAGGGATATAGGAAAAAATGTAAGGGTAAATACTAGGTATTTCATGGAAGTCAACACTGGGAATAGTGGGGGAACAAAGAAGGGGTGGACAATCAACTCTACTTGGAGAAGTGTTAAGAAAGGCTGGAGAGAAGAGATGTTGCCTTTGCTGAGTCTTGCAAGGTGAGTGAGTATTTCTCAGACAGATGCACCAGGGAAGTGCATTAAAGGAGAATATGTCTTGTTGGTAAAGGCTCAGACCTGAAAACAACATTAAGTGCTTGGAAAGCACAAGTGGTTTAATGTGACCAGACCTAGTGTGAGATGGGCTATGTGGTAAGGGGTGAAGTTGGACAACTGTAGTGGTCACACAGGGCCTTATCCAATGAGATACAAAATTTGGACTTTATGGAGATAATGAGGAGCAACTGTAGTAGACAGATTCTTTTAGACTGTCTTCCCTGTGTTCAAACCCATTGTCTTAGAATTTCTTCCCCAGGAGGTACCTGAAAGCCATATACTCCTCACCCATGTTCTTCCTTGGACCGTAACTAATTAGACTCAAGCTGGTTCTCTACTGTATGTATCTCCCAGGGATCTGGAATTAGGAATTAGAAGCTCTACTTAATCCAGGCTACTCCCTTGTAAACTCAAGATTTGTGGTTATGATTATGTGGATAGTATCACTGGAAAATTTGGCCTACAGAGAGAGAAGGATTGAATAGACATGTACAATGAAGACAGCTTTGGGGCAGGGTTGGGGGTTCAAGATGGCAGCAGAGTAGGTGAATCTTTCTTGTGCCTCCTCCCAGAACTCAACTGGAAATAAAACTAAATTGGAGAACATTTATACCAAATTACCAACTAAAGACTATTTGAAAAGGAGACTTTTAACCAAGGATGGGCAGAGACAACCTCCACGCTGGTAGGAAAAGTGGAGTTACAAAAGGGCCTGGCCCCGCTCCCACAGGCAGCAGGCCAAGGTTATGGCAGGATATGATGGCTGAGGGAGGTTCCTCCTGGGAGAAGTTAAGCCTAGACCCCAGAACAGAGCACCAGAGTCAGGATCAGCTGCCACGTGACATCTAGTGGTGAAAGGCAGCAGGGTTGCTATCTGCCAGAGAGAGACCATCTTGCCGGAGGCAACACCACTTTTTTAAGGGGCCAAAGCACAAGATTTTCAATTGCAGCCACTCCACTAACCCTAGGAACCAGTGAAGGGAGAGCAGTGTGGACTGGAGTTGCCTGGGAAGAGTCTGGAGTGGGAGGATTTGGGGAGAGACATGGGGGAGTGGCTGTCAGGATCCCTGTACTGGGTCACCACCCCCTGCCCAATATGGCAGCAGCCATTTCTCTTGACAGGAGCAAGTCCCTCGCAGGGACAACAGCATGGGGAAAAGGAATTGCCCTACCCTCTGGAATCCCACTTGCCCCACCCTACATCTTAACCTGTGCTGAGGAGGTAGCAGCAGAGGGAGAGTCAGGGCTTGTCAGTGACTGTCTGTGGGGTGGAGCCATTCCCCCCACCTTCTCAGGAAACTGACTGGTGCTTCCCCCTCATAGGAGAGCTGATGGAACACCCTTCCAATTTCTGCCAGACAGAACCTCTGGACTACAAGGCCTTACCCACATGCCTACTAGGGGCTCTGACCAGCCAAGATCAGGGAAATAATCTGGGTCAGACTCAGACTGTGGCTCTGGGGTGGGTGAAAACACCCACCATCTTTCCTGAAGTCTAAATGTTACCTCCCCCTAACGGGAGATCCAGGGGTCCCATCCTTCCCATTTCACCAGAAGCTCTTTCAGAAACTGCCTTTTTAGTGACTAAGACTGACAGCAGGATGGCAGGTAGAAGCAGGCAGAGGCAGATCCTGGGGTGCCTTGGGACATTTGCTGACCTGCCCCTGGGCCCTGTTCTGCTAAAAGATGGCCTTGGAGCACAGCTTGGCCCCTCCAGTTTACAGCCAAGCCTGGCAGAGGCAGCCAAAAGCTGATTATAGCTTTGAACAGGTTGCTGAGGGCCACAGTGGACAGCATCTGACATTGGCTTACACCAGCTTCAGACAACACTGGAGCAGGATCTAAAGGGAGATCCCAGCAGGCACCACATTGTTCTTTTTATTGGTTTCTTTCTTTTTTCTTTTTTATTGCTTCTTAAAATCATTTTTTCTGTTTTTTCATTTTTCTTTTTTGTTTCATGTCTTATTTTTCCCATTCCTTTTCTTACCCTATTTTTCTTCATTTTTCTTTTCTTATATTTCTCTTTTGCTTTTTTCTGTTTTTCTTTTCCTATTATTTATATATTTTTCTCTTTCTTCATACCTTTCATATTCTCTTTCTTTTTCCTTTTGTGTTCTTTTTCTTTTATTATTTTTTATCTTTTCCTTTCTTACTCCTTTTATTTTGTCATTGTTAGGGTTTTATTTGTTTTTGTTTTGTTCTGTTCTATCAGCATCTATACAACAGCTTGCACAATTGATTAATGTTGAGCCTCTCATCCAGCCAGCCTGGGGGTAGATCCCATCCATGAACCAGCCAACAACAGTCAAGAACCACATAACACACACAAGGGCCACTCCTAGAGCATCTAGCTCAGGACATCAAGGATACTACACCATTGGGTCCCACAGGTCACCTACTATATAAGGCCACCCCAAGAAGATTGGGAGTCATAGCAGTTCTATTTAATACATAGAAACAAAGACAAAGAGACAGCTAAAATGGGGATACAAGAAACAACACCCAAATAAAAGAAAGGGAGGAATCTCTAGAAAAAGAGCTAAATATAATGGAGGCAAGCAATTTATCAGACATATACTTCAAAGTAATAGTTATAAGGATGCTCCAGGAAGTTAGAACTACAAGGAATTTATGAGTCCCACAAGGAACTCAAAAAGAGTATTATCATGTAAAAGAACATAGAAACCTTGATTAAGAACCAATCTGAGATGAAGAATACAATATCTAAAATGAAGAACACACCAGAAGGAATTAAAAGTAGGGTGGAGGAAGCAGAAGGTGGTGAATCAGCAATGTGGAAGACAAGGTAGGAAAAAAACTCAATCAGAGCAACAAAAAGAAAAAGTCCCTAAAAAGAATGAGGGTAGTTTAAGGGAACTTTGTGACAACATGAAGCATAACAATATCTGCATCACAGGGGTACCAGAAGGAGAAGAAAGTAAACAAGAGATAGAAATAATGACAGAAGGAAAAAGACACAAGTTCAGGAAGCACAGAAAGTCTTAAGATGAACTCAAACAGACCCACACCAAGACATATTATAATGAAAATGGCAAATTTTAAAGATGAAGAGAGAATCTTAAAGGCAGAAAGAAACAGTTATCTACAAGGTAGTTCCCATAAGGTTGTCAGCTCATTTCTCAACAGAAACATTTCAAGCAGGAGGAATTTTCAAGAAATGTTCAAAGTAATTGACAGAAAGGACCATACTCTATCCATCATGGCTGTCATTTAAAATTGAAGGTGAAAAAAAGAGCTTCTCAGACAATAACAACAACAAAAATGCTAAAGGAGTTCATTACCACCAAGCCAGCATTGTAAGAAATGTTAAACGGACTGCTTTAAGAAGAAGAAATAGAGATAAGAATATAGGTATAAAGAAAAACAGCAATAAATAAGTACCTATCAATAATAACCTTAACTATAAACTGCTTAAATGTTCCCATCAAATGACATAGAGTAGCTGAATGGATAAGAAAACATGACCCTTATATATGCTTCTACAAGTGACCCACCTCACTTGTAGATGCACACAGGCTGAAAGTGAAGGTATGGAAAAATAATCTATGCAAATGGAAATGGAAAAAAGCTGGGGTAGCAATACTTATATCTGACACATAGACTTCAAAACAAAGGCCATAACAAGAGACAAAGAAGGTCACTACATAATGCTGAAGGGATTGATCCAACAAGCAGAAATAACCCTTGTAAACATATATGTACCCAATATAGGAGCACCTGAATATATACATTAAAAAAACTCTTTATGGACTTTAAGGGTGAGATTGATAGCATAGTAGTCATAGTGTGGGTCTTTAACACCCTGCTGGCATTACCAAATAGGTCTTCCACACCAAAATAAAAAAAATCAACAATGAAACAGTGATCTATAACAACACACTAGAGCTCATGGATTTAATTGATATTTACAAAAAATTTCATCCCAAACCATTAGAATGTATATTCTTCCCCAGTGCACTTGGAACATTCTCAAAGGTAGAACACAAGTTAGGATACATAGTAAGTCTTAACATATTCAGGCAGATTGAAATCCTATCAAGAATCTTTTTAGATCACAATGGCTTGAAACTAGAAATCAACTATAATAAAAAAAAAACCCTCAAAAACATTCAAACAATTGGAATCTAAATAGCATGTTGTTAAACAATGAATGTTGTTGGACAATTTCCAGTGAGATCAAGGAAGAAATTAAAAAATACATAGAAACAAATGAAAATGAACACACGACAACCCAGAATCTGTGGGACAGAGCAAAAGCAGTCCTGAGAGGGAAGTTCATGGCATTACAGGCCTATCTCAAGAAACAAGAAAAATCTCGAATAAATTTTCTAACCTACACCTAAAAGTATCTTGGAAGGGGAGTTGTAGGTGATTTTAACTTTAAACTTTCTGCTCTTCTGTATTTTTAAAGTTTCAAAAATAACCTATTTCCTTTTTGAAATTAATATGTATTTAAAATACATTTGTTAGATGTACAGTAATGTGAATGTATGTAATGCCATTTGACTGTATAACCACAAATGCTTAAAATGATAAGTTTTATGTTATGTATATTTTATCAGAATAAAAAGTTACATTTATTAGAAAAAAAGAACTAGGAAAAAAATCAATAGGAAAAGCTCAGAATGAGCGGGAGGAAGGAAATAATAAAGATCAGAACAGAAATAAACAATATAGTATATTAAAAAATAATACAAAAGATCAGTGAAATGGAGAGTTGGTGCTTTGAAAAGATAAACAAGATTGTTGAACCTTTAGCCAGACTCATCAAGAAACAAAGAGGATACAGATAAATAAAATCAGAAATAAAAGGGGAGAAGTAACAACAGACACTACAGAAATATATGAAAAACTATATGCCAACAAATTGGACAATCTGGGAGAAATGGACAAATTCCTAGAAATACACAATTTACAAAACAAAATGAGAAAGAATCAGAATACCTGATTAGACTGATAAAAACTAATGAAATTGAAGCAGTAATTTTAAAAAATCCCAGCAAACAAAAGTCCTGGATAGAATGACTTCACCAGCGAATTTTACCAAACGTTCAAAGAACTAACACCTATTTTCTTCAAACTATTCCATAAAATTCAAGAGGAGGGAAGACTTCCAAACTCTTTTTATGAGCTTGGAAGCCAACATTATCCTAATTCCAAAACCAGATTAAGACACTACAAAAAAGAAAATTATAGGCCAATATCACCAATGAACATAGATGCTAAAATCCTCAACAAACTATTAGCAAAGCAGATCCAGCAATACATTTAAAGGATCATGCACCATGATCAAGTGGGATTTATTCCAGGAAAAAAACTTGATACAATATCCACATATCGATAAATGTGGTAAACCACTTAAATAAAATGGAGGATAAAAACCACATGATTATATCAATAGATGCAAAAAAAGCATATGATAAAATCCAGCACCCATTTATGATAAAAATGCTAAAGTGGAAATAGATGAATTGTACCTCAACATTTTAAAGGCCATATATAAAAAACCTATAGCCAAATAATATTCAATGGGCAGAAACTAAAACCATTTTTCTTAAGATCAGGAAGCAGGGATGTCTGCTTTTACTACTCTTATTAAACATAATACTGGAAGTCCTACCCACAGTGATCAGAAAGAAGAAGAAATAAACGGCATCCACACTGGAAAAGAAGAAGTAAAACTATCATTATATGCAGGTGACATTAAACCCTAAAGACTACACCAAGAAACTACTAGACCTAATAAATGAATTCAATAAAGTAGCAGGATACAAAATTATCATCCAGAAATTGGTAGCATTTTTCTATACCAATAATGAACTCTCAGAAGGAGAAACTAAGAAAACAACCCCTTTTACTATTGAAATAAAAAAAAATAAGGTACCTAAGAATAAACTTAATCAAGGAGCTGAAAGACCTGTAATTGGAAAACAATAGGACATTGAAGAAAGAAACAGAGGAAGACACAAACAAATGGAAGCATATACTGTGTTCATGGATTGGAAGAATTGACATCATTAAAATGTCTGCACTACCCAAAGCAATCTATAGATTCAATGCAATTCCTATTAAAATATCAATGACATATTTCATAGATCTAGAGTAAACATTTGAAAATTTTATATTGAACCAAAAAAGACCCCAAATACCCTCAGCAGTCTTAAGAAAAAACAAAGTTGGATAGATCACAATACTAGTTATCAAACTTTAATACAGAGCCATTGTAATCACAATATTGTAACTGGCACAAAAACAGGCTTATAGATTAATGGAACAGAACAGGGAGTCCAGAAATAAAACCATGCCTTTAAGGTCAATTAAAATTTGACAAAGGTGGCAAGAGCATACGATGGAGTAAAAACAGTCTCTTAAATATATGGTGTTGGAAAAATTGGACAATTGTATGCAAACAAATACAACTAGATCACCAACTTACACCATACATGAGAATTAACTCAAAATGAATGAAAGACTTAAGTCACAAAACCATAAAAGCCCTAGAAGAAAACAAGCAGTAAAATCTCAGACATCTCTTGGAGCAATATTTTTGTTGATATGTGTCCTAGGGCAAGCGAAACAGAGGGAAAACAAACAGGATTACACGAAACTAAAATGCTTCTACACTGCAGAAGAAGCTTCTGCACAACAAAATGAAAAAGGAACCCACTGCACAGGAGAACATATTCACCAATGATACATCTGTTAAGTGGTTAATCTCCAAAACATATAAAGAACATATACAGCTCAATACTAAAATGTTCAGTGTCACTAATCATCAGAGAGATGCCAATTAAAATAACCATGAGGTATTCACCTCACTCTTGCCAGAATGGCTACTATTAATAAATCAACAAGTAGTGAGTGTTGGCAAGGATATGGAGAAAAAGTGAACCCTACCACACTGCTGGTGGAAATGCAGACTGGTCCAGCCACTGTGGAAAGCAGTGTAGAGTTTCCTCAAAAAATTAAAAATCTAACTATCTTTTGACTCAGCAATCCCACTTCTGATATATATCCTAAGAGTCCCAAAACAACAATTAGAAAGAATATATGTAACCCTATGTTCATAGCAACATCACTTATAATAACCAAGATCTGGAAACACCCTAAATGCCCATCAGTAGAGGAGTGGATAAAAAAGCTATGGTACATTTGCATAATGGAATAGTATATATCTATAAAAAAGAAGGAATTCTTACCCTTTGCAACAGCATGGATGAACCTAGAGATTATTATGCTAAGCAAAATAAGCCAGTCAGATAAAGGTAATACCATATGACACAGGTGGCAAACACAAGGCCCACAGGCCGAATCTGGCCCTCCACCTTGTTTTATCCAGCCCAGCACCTTGTTTCTACCCAGCGGCAGCACCAAGCTCTTGCTTAACTGTTAAGGAGTAGTTACATTTATACAGTCCTAAAATTACATTTGGCCCTTCGAGTGCAAGCACGAGGCTGATGTGGCCCCCGGTGAAAATGAGTTCAACACCCCTGCCATATGACCTCACTAATATGTGGAATCTAATGAACAAATAAAACTAACAAACAAAATAAAACCAGAGGCATGGATACATGGCAAATGTCAGAGGAGAGGAGGTGGGGGGATTGGATAAAAGAAGGTAAAGGGATTAGATAAAGAACATAAATGCATAGCCCATGGACATAGACAATAGTGTGGTAAAGGCCAGGGGAAGGGGTTGCAGGGCCTGGGTGGAGATGGGCAAAGGGAGGAAAACGGGGGACGTCTGTCATGGTGTCAACAATATAAAATTTAAAAATAAATAAAATTAATGACTTGTATTATCAAGGGGGAAAAAAGCTTTGGGAGGCCTGGTTTCACTTCCTTTATGGGCACCTGATATAGTGCTGTATCCATATAAACTGCTTGTCTGTAACATCTCCAGTGACTGGTTATTGCAAAGGAAAGAGGATCCTGGCAGCTATGCCATTTGATTTGGTTGGATTGGTAGTGCAGGTAGAGGGCTGTGTCTCATGGCTTTAACAGTGTGGAGACCACTCAGCTCTCACTAGAAAGTTCTTATGGCTTTAGGGAGCCTGCTTTTTTGTGAAACCACGGCTGAGGATGTGGTTTACAAATCATACCAATGTAAATGTTAGAGTCGTATTAAGAAAATGCTATCTTTGTAGGGTTAAATTTCTTGTGGGAAAGAAATGTAAAAGCTCCCAAGTCTGGAGGAAGGTGTATTGAACGTACAGTGTTGTTTCTTTGCTTTCATTGACTGCTTTGTAGTATGAAAGTTCATTTTAAAACGTATTTTTCATGGAGGTGAGCTTGGTAGCAACCCTCGAGCTTCTATGGGATGTATTAAATTTTATTGGAAAGATGCCCATGTACACTGTTTATCTATTTTGTAGGTTGTTCTACTCGACTGTGCACAGAATTCTACAGAACCTGTTCAGTCAAGTCTGTACGATGCCAGAGACGAAGAGGTGGCTCGCTGCGGGGCGCTGGCACTGTGGAGCTGCAGTAAGAGTTATGCGAATAAAGAAGCCATACGTAAGGCTGGGGGCATTCCACTGTTGGCTCGGTTGCTGAAGACATCTCATGGAAACATGCTGATTCCGGTGGTGGGGACATTGCAAGAATGTGCATCAGAGGTACCCAGGCCATTTACCTTAAATTTCTTTAGCTAAAAAACAATTTGTAAGGTTATCACAACTGCTAAGGATTTTTTTCAAGAAGTCAACATTCTATTAAAAAGAGAAGATCACACTTGTACAACATTAATTAAATTGGTACTTGTGTGATTTATTTTTGAAAACATTGACTAAATTCTTATATTGATGTTAACCTCAGACTTTAATGTATTTACTAAGAAAGTTTATTCAGTGTAATTATTAAGAAATGTAAGTGGATACTTATATGCATGCATTATATATACATAAATATTTACATTCATATTCCTAGGAAAACTACCGAGCTGCAATCAAAGCAGAAAGGATAATTGAAAATCTAGTAAAGAACCTGAACAGTGAGAATGAGCAACTGCAGGAACACTGTGCCATGGCCATCTACCAGGTAACGTGGACCCTCTGCGCAGTCTGGGTCTTCTTCTACATGTGGGTTAAGGCGATGTTTCTAAACATGAGATCTCAGTTTTGGGGGATGAAACTCAGAAATCTGCATTTTTTACAAGAATCCCAGGGTTCTTCATACACAAGCGGTCTGAGACGCACTGTCCTGTGCTAATGACAGATGCCTGTATATTTTAGAGAGAAACCTTTCATCTAACATGTCTGATTATTTACAATTCTGTAAGATACTTGTATATCTTTATCTGCTAAAATGATTTCCTTAGTGTAAAATAGTCAAATATGTATATGGTGCCTCTATATTAGTTTTTATATATCCCATCCAAATATAGTGGTCTTGGGGAAATGTATCTCTGACCAAAACAAGATGGATGAATGAGTGCATGTGTGTGTATTCCTGTTTTATCTGTTTATTTATTTATTTTAATCTTCATTTTTTTGTGGGTTACAAACTTCATAGTACATCAGGTCCTCAAATAACAGTTTCATTCAACATTAATTTCATTACAATGTTGATGAGATGCTGTAGTAACTTAACTCTTGTTTGTATCAATTAGCCTATGGTGAAATTCGTTTCATCATGTCTTTTTGCTTAAAGTCACAGAACCTGTCAGTGAGGGACTTCCTGTACACCAAAAAACAGATTACAGTGGTAAATGGGAAGGAAAGATGGCTGCTAAAAGATGGCCATACCAGTTTCTGCCTAATCAGAATAGATTTCCTAGAGGAATGCATTTTAAAATGTGTTAAGTGAGAGTGTACCCAAAAGATAAGAGTCAGAAAGGGGGTTCATGTCAATAAAGTATCGCAATGGTTTCCTAGGGATGCTATAACAAAGTACCACACTGTGTGGCTTAAGCAACAGATATGTATTTCCCTACAGTTTTGGAGGTTGGAAGTCTGAGATCAAGTATCAGCAGAGTTGGTTCCTTCTGAGGTCTCTGTCCTTGGCTTGTAAATGGCTGTCTTCATGTTTACGTGTCATTCTCCCTCTGTCTTCACATGATCTTTCTTCAGGGTCCTAATAACCTCTGCTTACAAGGAAACTTGTCATAATTGATCACAGCGCACCTCAATGACTTCATTTAACCTTGATTACCCCTTTAAAGACCCTGTCTTCAAATACAGTCACATTCTGAGGTACAGGAGTTAGGACTCCAACTTACAAGTTTTAAGGGCATGCAGCCAGCTCATAACCAGGATATACAGCCTTGACTTTATGTGTGGCTCATATGAGTAACCATGACTGGTCAGTTAGAAATAGAGATTAATTTTTGAAAGTTGCAACTGAACCAGAAGAGAAAGTCACAAATAGAAGTTAAGTATGGTTAGTGCCTCATGGTGCATTATGATGAGGATTTCTTCTAGTGGTGCTCATTGATGATGTATCACATATATCTGTATCATGTGGCCTCAAAGACCAACTGTGTGCTGAAGATAATAGCAAACCTTACTAAATTAATCATCTTTTGGCTTTATTTTCTGGGAAGGATGATCAAGTGGGAACATGTATGCAGTACACATTGATTTCAAAGGATGACATAAACATGGATAAACATTTGAATAAAATGTTAGTTCCTATTGATAGAACCTACTGCTCTTGGCATAGAAACTTTATTGGGGATATTCCTCATTTCTTAGATTTTTGTGAGTCACTGAAGATCTGACGGAATCCCTATCACTGTTCTATATTCTCTACTATGCTTTTCAAGACTCTGGGTTGCATCATGATAGAAACCTTCCATCCATGTATGTGGCATTCTGGGTTTCACACCACCCTCTGCCTCTGTCTTGATGGAAGCCAAGGCTACCTCAGAACTGGCTTGGGAGAATTACCAAAGTACTTTATGTAGAAACTGCTAAACATCACCAAAACCATGTAAGGGATGATAGACACTGTCTGTAAAGAAGAATTACTCAATATATTTTACTTGGAGGCACCCTCAAAAATTAGGCTCTTTGAAAAGAATTTTCATCGCTACTAGAATGGCAACCTCTTTAATAATCACTGAAATCTTGATATGCCTTGCTAATACCCTCTGACTTGACTTTTTGTGTAGTGTGCTGAAGATGAGGAGACCCGTGACCTGGTTAGGTTGCATGGAGGACTTAAACCCCTGGCCAGTTTGCTCAATAATACTGACAATAAAGAACGTTTGGCTGCTGTCACAGGGGCAATATGGAAATGTTCCATCAGCAAAGAGAATGTAACCAAGTAAGAGAAGGCATTCTGTATTCTGTAATAAAAATAAGGCCACCAAAACATAGTCTTGTAATTTAATACTATTTTAAGAAAGAGCTGATTGTAATGCTACTCCTATAGTTTTTATAGATGCACATTTTGGACTAAGTTGGCAAAATTAAGGAATTCTTAGAAATTAAAGACCCCTACTTCCTATCCCACCAGCAGACAATGGTTTCCTGTGCCTCAGTAGGGCTCAGAGGCTTGCTGACATAATCTTTACGTGCAAATGGGCTTTTTGGCATATGAGCAGCCACTTAAATGAGAAGTATTTCTCATATTTCCAGCAGAGACATATTGAGATGAGGAGATGAATTTCCCACTGAATCTTTAAAGGTGGAAGTAGTTTCATTCTTCTCCCTTTTATGCAGATAAACAAGATGAGTCAGCTAAATGCCAGCTAACCAGTTAATCTTAAAGAATGGTCATTTTGAAATCACTTCATTGAATTTCAAAATATTTGTAAACTTTATGACCATTTGATATAATGTTCAGATTCTTCTCTTCATTTATTTTTAGAGTTCTCACCCTCTATGAAGGATGTTCTGAGGCAACTCTTCCTTGTTTCATTGTGATGATTATCTTAAAAACAATCACATATTCAATTTAACACAAGATAGATTTATTTTGCTTTGCTTATATACAGTGGTCTCTAAAATAGGGAAACAGTGGAATTGTTGCTGCTCAAATTTGGAAGAAGCTGGAGTTGTTTTAGAGACTGTACAGCATGGTGGTTAAGGGCAGAGATGGCTGGGTGTGCATGCCAGCTTCACTATCTACCAAGCTTCAGATTAACTTTCTGAAAATAGAGATTATAATAGTATCTACCTTGTAGTGTTTTTTAAGGATGGAATGAGCATATATTTGGCATTTAGTAATTTTTAACTATTAATATTATTACTATTAATTATCATCAGCTAACTTTATACCAAAAATAATACTGTTTTCCTCTTTCCTTCTCTCCCCACTTATTTTTCTTGTCATAAACAGGTTTCGGGAATACAAAGCCATTGAAACACTGGTGGGACTTTTAACTGACCAGCCTGAAGAAGTTCTTGTGAATGTGGTTGGCGCACTGGGAGAATGTTGTCAAGAACATGAAAACCGAGTCATTGTCCGGAGATGTGGTGGCATTCAACCACTTGTGAACCTCCTTGTTGGAATAAACCAGGCTCTTCTTGTCAATGTCACAAAAGCAATTGCTGCTTGTGCAGTAGAACCTGAAACTATGATGTAAGTGGCCCTACAGACTGAATGATTTTGAGAGTACTAGGGGGAACAGGTAGTCATGGAATAGTGTCATCGTTTAAAAAATTGGTGTGCACGAGTGATGAAAAAGTGAAATGTGTTTACATATAAATAACCACAAGGTTACCAAATCATGACCTACAGAGCCAAATTGTTCCCTTGGATGAGCTGGAAGGCTGAAGCTGGGCAGCTGAAGCTGGGCATATTGGGAGGACTTCAAATACCTAGTAATCAACTTTCCATGCAGAAACCTTAATAAAATTTTTCTTTGTATCCCAGAGAAGAATTATCTGCCTCACTGAGATTTTAGGTAGTTCTAGGTAGCATTCCCATTGTATCCTTCTTGTTTCTCAATTCAAGTCAGAAAACATATTATGAGCACCTAATAAGAGGTGTGAACAGGTGAAAGGGAAAAAACAAAGGATAGTAATCTCTGCTTTTGGTCCTTGAGGAAATTATTGTCTAATTAGGAAGGTTTAAATGTGATACAATATAGGAGCAATATCAAGATTATATATCCAGAAAAGGAAGATCCCATGTGGGTCAAAGTTGTATTAGGATTCTTCAGAGAATCAGAAACAACAGAGTGTGGGGGGGTGGGGAGAGGAGAAAAAGCCAGAGAGATTGATTGATTGATAGACTTTAGGAATTGGCTTATGCAATTGTGGAAGCTTGGCAAGTCCAAATTCTGATGGAGCAGGCTAGCAGGTTAGAGACTCAGGAGAGAGCTGTAGTTTGAGTTGAAAGGCAGTCTTCTGGCAGAACTCCTTGCTCAGGGTGGTTAGTGTTGTTTTATTAAAACCTTCAATTGACTAAGGCCCACTGATTGGAGATGATAATCTGCTTTACTCAAAGCCCACCAATTTAATATTAATCTCACTCCAAAAAAAACACCTTCATAAAAATAAGCAGAATAATATTCAGCCAAATATCTGGGCATCCCTTATCCCAGTCAAGTTGACACATAAAAATTAGCTATACTAAATTCACCCCTTCTCAGCCCAGCACTCGTACATGCATCTCAAAACATACTTAATCTCCACATAAATATGATAATGAGGTCATACTTCTGCCTAATTATCTTGCGTAATTCTGCCTACTTGCACATTTTTGGTCACAGAAGCACCCTATTTCCTAGTACCAAAGTCTATTAATGTTCTAGGGCTGCCATAACAAAATACCATAGACTGGATACTTAACAACACATATTTGCTTTCTCACAGTTCTGGAGGCTGTAAATCCAAGATCAAGGTGCTGGCAGGTTTGGTTTTCCCTAAGGCCTCTTTCCTTAGCTCGCACATGATCACCTTCTTGCTGCCTCCTTGTGGGGGAGCTTTGTCCAAGAGAGCACCCCCCTGGCTGTTGTGGATGAGAATAAGTCTACCAAGACATGAGCTGCTTGGGGAGGAAAGGTGGCCAATCTCTCAAAAGAGAAGGACCATGAACCTATTCCTCAATGGGCTTTTATTGGGTTCAATGTGCACAGGAATACAGGGTGTATATGTAAAGCTTATCAATTTTGTCAGGCAGTAATCATCAAACAATAGATAGCATTCAGAGAACTATGAGGGCTTATTTTGAGTCAGGGTCAGTTAGCTAAAGGGCCATAAAACTTTGGGAAAAATACTCATTTCATGCTTGGACCCTTATCATTTAAATTGAGGGTATTAGCAAAGCAGGATTCACAGGATTTTATGCATTCTTTCTTAGGCCTGATTGTCCCAGGGAACTGCCCAGTCCTGCCCAGAGCTGCACTGCCTTCTGGCATTGTTTCAGGTTTAAGTCAGGCAGGGGAAGTAAGGTGGTCGAGATTAGGAGACTTCTTACAGACAGAATGAGGACTCAGGCTATGTCAAAGCCGAGGAGCGAGGGTCCATCACCCCTTTTTTCTATAGCCTCCCAAGTCTTTCCCTGATGGCCCCATTGTGACTGTGCCTTTCTTAGGTTGTCCCTCCCTTGAGGAATCTTACTCATCATTGGCTAACCAACCATCTGCCCAGAGCCAATCAGGATGAAGTAAAAGGTGGCAGAGGCAGCTCCCCTGCCAGGAAGATAAGCTTTGTCTCCTAGTGGCTTATGGTCCCAAGGTCTCCTTACTCAGCCTTAGCCGTGAGGGGTTACAGCTTCTGAAAACAGGCAGGGTGGTTCCCAACACCTCCTCACCTGGTAGTTCCTTTGTGCACTTGTGCCCCTGGCATCTCTCTGTGTGTCCTCACCTGTTTTTATAAGGACAGCAGTCAGTTTGGATTAGGACCTACCTTGAGGGCTCCATTTGAACTTAATCACTTGTTTAAAGACCCTATCTCCAGATAGTGTCATATTCTGAGGTACTCAACATAGGAACAAGTGGGAGCCATAATTTAGCTGATAACAATTTTCATAATGAGTTCTCTGGACGAAGTGGATGAAGTATATCATTAATGAGCAGAATCTATTTGAATGTGTGGAAGAATGGGGAAGCATGACTGAAGGACACATGAATAGAGACCCGAACAATAAGAGAGCATGCAAGGATGGAAAGACCAATCTGAGGAAGACAGAAGTAGGAGGCAGAGTCAACAAATGCCATGAGGTCAGACAAAGGAGAGACCTTGATGGCTGATTTTATCTTCCTGAAATCTTAGTACCACACTTTCCTGGAGCTATGCAGGCATTTAGCCTAGCAGGTGTTATGGAGCTAGAGATCAGTCCCCATGTTTACCTTACTAATACTGGATAAAGACAAAACCTGGTAGGGAAGTTTCCATTGTCTCAATACTCTGGCCCTGCCCCATTTTGAGTTCTGTGACTCCTCTGATTCTGAAATGAGGTAAAAGGCTGAGTCACTCAGACAATACTAATCAGTAGGAGTTTTCAAGTTATTAAGGAAATAAAAATAAGTAGTGGACTTTAGGACAGGTTAATATAGAACCTATACATTTTAATAGGTTATATATTTCTATTTTGAGTTATTTATTGAGGAGATTATATATATATATATTCCTGCACAGCATTGAAATTTATTTTTCTAAACTGTAGATTTGATAATGTTTCCTTGGTCCAAAGAACTTTCAGTGACTTCTCAGTGCTTAAAAAAACAAACAAACAAACAACAATAACAAAGCCCTCTAAGTTCCTTAGCCTGGTATTCAAAGCATTTGCCTTCTGACCCCATTCTACCTCTCAAGCTTCATCTTTTCCTTGCAAGTGTTATCTAGAGTTATAATGTTATTTGTGTATTATTTATTCATTGAGCAAATATTTATCAAGCATCTGAAAACTGTGATTGAAAGACAGCAACTGGGTAGAAGTTGGTTACTTTAGCTGGAGTGGAAAGAAGAAAGTGGAAGAGCAGAACGGGGTCTCTGGGAGGATAATATCTGAACCGAGGCCTGAAAGATGAGAAGGCATTTGAGGGAAGAAAATATTAGACAAAGAGTAGCAAACACAAAAGCCCTGAAATGGGATTAAGCTTCACTTGAGAAGCTACCTTGACATATTTTTATGGCTTTCTATAAAGATTTTAGATTTTATCTAAAATATAGATTTTATAGATTTTATAATTGTCTGGTTTGTTAGTAGTATATGTTTGTGTCACAAATCATCTTTTTATGATAACTACTAATTTTGTAATAAATATGACAAATATTTATTACATAAAAAATAAAATACTTTATTTACACAGATTACAACTTATTCTTGCAAAACTCCTGCTTTTCTATTCTATATCTTAGATTTAATGATTTCCACATAAGTCATTTCTAGGTTATCCAGTTGACACCTAAAAATTCATCATTACACTTATTTTCATAATGGGCCTCCAAACTCTTTTTAATATAACTATATTAAGTAAATTGTTATATTTATTGTTTTTAAGTTGATTCCATTCAAGAAAAGGCCAGAGGAAAGCAGTTACACACATTTTTTATTTTGACTCTTACATAATGTAGGTTTTGAAGCAACAAAATGTAATGAAAGAAAAAGAATGACAGTGATAAACAATAGGCGTTAAGGACCTTTTGATTGAATTGGGGAGAAAGACAAATAATTTTAAGATAGAATAAATGATAAAATGGCAGTAAATAAATAGTTTTTGGTAAATATGCAGAACTATTTTTTGGACTTTTATGAGAGGCTTGACTTCTGGATAATGGCATGCAAACTGCAATAAAGAGCAAAAGTAGAAAAAAAATCATATTGCTCTAAACAAGGAAATGGCCACAACTCCAAATCTTAAATGTGAACACACCTGTAAAATTCTGTGAATTATTGGCCTTTGCATAATATGTATCAGCTAGCCCATGCCTCTCCAGATGGCAAGCTTTCCCTCCCACCCCGCCACAAATAAGTGTCATGGTCACAAGATACACAGCAGACATTGGTTTCATGGAGAGCAAAGACTAGGGGAGTGAATGGGCCTTGGGAGAAATGAGGAATTTCCCACTACAGACCTAGTTTTGCCTTATAAAACATCAGGAGAAATGGAGCCTAAGGAAAAGTCAAATGGGTAAGTCATTTTTATATTGCCTACAACAGTCTTCTAGGCCAAGGAGACTGCCAGAGACACTGAGGAAAGAATAGGATACTAGAGACCATTATTGGCATATGACAACACAGTGAAATTATAAATTTATAGAGGGTTGTAGTAAGCCAGATCCACTATTTGAATGCTCAAAACTTAATGATGAAGATGTATTTCTAGGACAAAAAGAATTATAGATTTTTGTGGGATTATGTTTGAAGTAATTTTATCTCAAAGGGAAGCAGGTAAATTCAGACAAATAATTTTGCCACAATTGCAAGGCCATTAATAAAACAGCTAAAAGAAATTATGTAAGGTTTTACCAAAAGACTTGACAATAAAATCTAAATAGTAGTAAAAATCAAGTTATCAGAGTCCAGTAGAGAAATAGAAAAATCATTGAACTAAAAACCTGGATTGAAGCAAGAGAAATAAATTAAATACGTGGTATTTAAGAAATATAAATGAAATTAAAAAGACAAATATGTTAAAATTATAATAGAGAAATTGGTAAATATTGAACCCAAGGAGATCTAGCATAAAAATAATCGGTGTTCCTTAAGAAGAGGTCAGAACCAATGGAATGTGATCTTAATTAAAGGCTATAACAGAAGAAAACTTTTTGTGAATCTGTAGATCAAAAGACCCTAGTAATATTGATACAAAATGGCCAGTAGTTACACATCCTAGTAAAAGTTACATGCACCTCAACAATAGAGAAAATAGAGGGAAAATTTAGTATATGTAGGCAAAAGAAGCAGACTGTGAGGATAGGTTATCTTTAAACTTCACAGCTTCTTTTAATGTTGAAAGACATTTGTTGAGTGACGAAATCCCTCAGATTAACATCCTGAGGGAGAGAAAATATTGTCCAAGAATTTTACATCTAACCAAGTCTGTCTTCAAATAAATAAGCAATAGTACATTCTCTATTATTTAAGAAATTAATGAATATAGTACTCACTAGCTCTTGAAAAACTGCTCGATTACAAAAGTCTAGTCAATCAAGAATTTGGAGTATTTCAAAATAGCAAAACTGTGGCTAAAACCTACAAGTGGAGACCATTGCATTTGTTTAAATATTAAGCTAAAACATAACAATAGGGTAATTATCATTAGGGGGATCATCTGTATTTTATAGGTATTGATAATTATAATGTAACAATACAACTTACAAAAGTAAAAACAAAGTCAGTGCAGGGTGGATAAGTACAAATTTTATCATCTTCTGCATAAATCACTAGATACTGCATATAACATTATTTTTACCTATCATCTATCCATTCATCTGTCTCCTGTCTATCCATCTATCCTTTATCTAGCTGTAGGCATAAAGTGATATCCAGAATAATTAACAGTAACTGTTAATGACTATTATTTCTGGATGGTAGGATTTGAGATCATTTTTATTTTTTTCTTTGTATTTTTCTATACAGTCTGTATTATGAAGATGTATCATCTTTTCAAAATCAAAGTCCTTGTTTAATACCTTGCACAACTTTATTTTATTTTGTACAGAGTATAATGGTTAAGAGTACGACTCTGGAATCATTGTCAGAAAGGCCAGTCTCATTACTTACCAACTATATTTCCTTCAACAAATTATTAAACTACTTGGTTCCTTGGTTACACATATAAAATGGGAGTAGTAATGGTATGTATTCCATGGGGTTGTTGTAACGATTAAGTGAGTATATAAAATGCTTGATACATATTAAGTGCTAGGTAGATGTTGGCTAGTATTGTTCATGGAGCAGCAGGGCCAATTAATAGCAATTGTAAGTGAGAATAGAATATGTACATGAATAGAATATTAAAGTCAGAACATATAGTATAGATAGTTATGTACAGATTAGTCCTTTTATTCTATGTTTCTCATGTTAAGTTAATTATGATATTTAATTTGCTATAACAAGAGAACAAGGGGGCCCTAACTGGAGAATAACTCACTTTAAATTCTCACCTACAATCAAGGAGCTTTCAGAGTAGGTATAGGCATGTAAAGAGGCAATTATAATTTAGGGCTTTGTGCATTATCTAATGTTTGGATTTTGTTTAAAAATATATTGAAGATTATTGAAGGGTTTAATAACCAGAGGTGAAGGTGGCTTAAACTAAGCAAGTGAAATATAATAAAGAATAAAGAAATCAGCAGATTAAGAGATATAAAGGGAGAGAATGGATAAGACCAGGTGCATGATTGAACTAGATGAATAATGGTACCAACTTACTGATACAGGTAATATAGTCAGAGGGCTGGTGAAGGAAGAATCAACTTCACAAGGGGAGAAACAAAGAGAAATTGTTCATCATTATATATTTAATGTCTATTCCAGTTCCAGGCTCTGGGTAGGTACCCAAAAAACATTTATCGAATAGTGAATGAATGGTGACTTCAGTTATGATTGAGTTGACCTTGAGGTTCCTATGGGAAATCCAAGGGGTCATGGCAACTGGACAATTAGATATTCATATCTAAAACTCACAATAGAGATGTGGGTTGGCCATACAGTATTATGAACACTTGGTAGTCAAAGTGCTGATTATATGTGAGAGATTGTGAACAGAAAGCAAAGTGAAAAGAGAGGGACAGAAACAGAATCCTATTGAACCCAATCTTTCAAGGAAAATGAAAGGACAAAAAAGTACCTATAAAGAAACTGAGAGGGGCAAGCCAGGGAAACTTCTAGAAGAATTATTAAAAAAACAAAGGGAAGAGAATATTTGAAGGAGATTAATATGGTCAAAAATGTCAAATTCTATGACAAGACCTCATAAAATTAAGACTAAACTGACCTCTCATGAAACAAGGAGGTTGATGAATTCTTTTGGACTTGTAAATATGGTTTCCCACAATGTTTTTATGAATGCCCAAAGGCAGTTTCAGAAACGGTATTTTGAATTCGGTAAGAATCCAAATAGCATTACACTTGGCACCATAGTTTAGACAGGGCTATTATCGCTAGATTTGTACGATTTATTGCATCTTTGAGCTTTAAGTTACATGGTAAAGAAATTACAAATACTTCTCCCATGTGTAAGCCTTAAATAATTTATGGGTTAGAAGCTTATTTTAATGACAAGCAGTTTTATGTTTTAATGATTTGTCTGAAGCTGTCGCTAAAACTTAGATCACATATCAGGATAAACATATACTCATAGCACAGTTTTACTAACTTTGTATAATAGAATGCATAAGCAGTTCTCTTCCTTCAATAGTAACAGTTTGGCCACTGAATCAAAAGTGATTTTTAAAAAACCAATGATTTCATATGTTGACTTTTTTTAGTACTTTAGACCACTGATTTTAAAAACTCAATATAAATTATTGAATATTAATTGTATCCTTTTCTAGGATCTAAAATGGAACAGATATCTTGACATAAGTTTATAAAAATTAGGTTTATTTGTGCTGAATTTTCCTTTCACATTGGCCTTTAATGTCTCTGATAGTATAGAATTCACTGGGGGTAAGTTGGCCTTCAAGTATATAAAATCACATCAATATTACAAAAAATAGCTAACACTAGTGTTTTGCTGAATGTAATTTTCTGATAGAATACTATAAAACTTTAAACAACAAAAACTATTGTAACTAAAAATTTAAGAAATACTTTTTATTTACTTCCCACACACTGGGATCTTTACTTTTGTTTTTTAAATTTTATTTAAATAACATTAGATTAATAGAAAACTGCAGAAACAGAGAGTGCAGAGTTCCCATGTAGCCATTACCCAGCTTCCCCTAACATTCTGCATAACCAGAGTGAAATTATAGAAACTTTTCATTTTTTTAAGTCAAATGTTTTCACTTTGAAGAGTTTATTAAAGTTCTCTTCATGTGGATTTTGTCCATTTTAGTTCAATTCATTCTAAGTATTTAATCTTCCTTGTTGGTGATATAAATATTTTTTTCCTGCATTTATGTCCTTCAACTGATTGTCTCAATGAACACTATTGAATTTTGTTTGTTAATTCAATATTTTGCTGCCTTACAGAATTCACTTACTGGGTGGCTTCATTTTATTATTAATTCTCCAGCACAGTGGTGGACAAACTATAGCCCATGGGCCAAATCCTGCTTTTGTAAATAAAGTTTTTTTGAACATAGTCACACTTACTCATTTATATATTGTCTTTGACTGCCTTTATGCTACAGTGGCAGAACTCAGTAGTTACAACAGAAACTGAATGACCCACAAAGTCTAAATTTTATCTGGCCCTTTATAGAAATATTTACTGACTCTGCTTTAAGATATTTCAGAAAAAGTTTCACTTCTTTATAAATTCTTATTTAAAATTTATTTCTCTTATGTAATTTCATTAGCTAATTCCATAGTAAAATGTCAAATAGTAGTGGAGATAGTGGGCCTCTTTGTCTTGTTACTGATTTTGGTGGAAATGCCCCTAGTTTTCTCTATCAAGTAAAATAATGTCTTGAGCACTAAAGTTTATATATTTTATCATATTAAAAAACATTTTCAATTTCTGTTTTAAGGTGTTTTTTTAATCAGAAGTAGGCATGGGATTTCATTAAAGGCTTTCAAAGCATTTGTTCTGTATGTTCTGGTTTGATTTTCCTCTATTATTATGGTGAGTGATATTAATGGATTTCCAAACACTGAACCAACCTAGCATTCCAGGAGTGTTTCACTTGGTTATAATGTAGTATTTTCTCAATGTGGTGTAGGATTACATTTGATAATTTTTATTGAGTATTTTTGTAACAATATTCATGATTGATATTGATGTGTAGTATTTTTATTACATTACTTTTTATTGTATTTTTCCATTACCATCTATCACTTCATGCCCTCTTCCACCTCCATACACTCCCCACCACCCCCTGGAATCCCCATACTGTTGGCTACGTTCGTGAGTTTTTTTTCTTTTTTTTTCTTTTTTGCTCAATCCCTCTAAGTCTGTAATCTCCCCAGCCCTAGAGCTGTAAGCCTGCTCTCTATCAATGAGTCTCTCTCTATTTTGCTTGTTAGTTCTGTTTGCTCATTGAATTCCACATACGAGTGAAATCATATGGTATTTATTTTTCTCTGACTGGCTCATTTCATTTAGCATAATGTTTTCCAGGTCCATCTATGCTGTAGTAAAAGATAAAATTTTCTTTCTTTTTTTTTGGAGCAGTAGTATTCTGTGTAAATGTGCCATAGCTCTTTTATCCACTTATCTATTCCTGGTTACTTGGGCTGCTTCCAAGTCTTGACTATTGTAAATAATGCAGCAATGAACATAGGGGTGCATATATTCTTTCAAATTAGTGTTGTAGGTTTCTTTGGATAAATTCCCAGAAGTGAAATTGCTAGATCATAAGAAGTTTCCATTTTTAATTTTTTCAGGTAACTTTATACTGCTTTCCACAGTGGCAACACTAATCTACATTCCCACTATCAGGGCACAAGGGCTCTCCTTTCTCCACATCCTTGCCAGCACTTGTTGCTTGTTGATTTATTGATGATAGCCATTCTGACAGGTGTGAGGTGATATCTCATTGTAGTTTTACTTTTAATTTCTCTGATGATTAGTGATGTTGAGCATCTTTTCATATGCCTTTTGGCCATTTGTATGTCCTCTTTTGAGAAGTGTCTATTCAGGTCCTTTGCATAATTTTTAATTGAAAGTTTTTTTGGTGTTGACTTTTATAAGTTCTTTAAAAAATTTGAATATTAAACTCTTTATCAGATGTATCATTGTGAACATTACCTCCCATTCAGCCAGTTGTCTTTTTACTTGTTGATGGTTTCCTTTGCTGTGCAAAAACTTTTGTATTCCCACTTGTTTTTTCTTTTGTTTTTCTTGCCTAAAGAGAAAAAATATTGCTACGAGTAATGTCCAAGATTTTGCTGCTCATGTTTTCTTCTAGGATATTTATGATTTTGAGTTTAACATTTAAGTCTTTATCCCATTTTGAATTTCTTCTTGTGTGTGTGCATAAGAAAGTGGTCTGGTTTATTTTTTGTATATATCTGTCCAATTTTCCCAACACCACTTATTGAATAAACCATCTTTAGACTATTGTATGTTTTTGCCTCCTTTACCATATATTAACTATAAAGTGTGTCTGTTTTTATACCAGTGCCATGATGTTTTGATTACTATGGCCTTGGAGTATAGTTTGATATGAGGTAGTGTGATTCCTCAAACTTTCTTATTCTTCTTCAAGACCAGTGTTACTATTTGGGCTCTTTTGTGGTCCCATATAAATTTTTGAAATACTTGTTCTAATTCTGTGAAATACACCATTGGTATCTTGACAGCAATTATGTTGAATCTGTGAATAGCTTTCGGTGGTATGGGTATTATAATGATGTTAATTCTTCCTATCCATGAACACAGTATATGCCTCCACTTATTTTTATCTTCTTCAATTTCTTTTTTCAGTGTCTTATTATTTTCCAAGTACAAGTCTTTTACTTCCTTGACTAAATTTATTCAGAGGTTTTTATTCTTTTTGAAGTAATTGTGAATGGGATTGTTTTCTTCATTTCCCTTTCTCATAGTTCATTATTGCTGTATAAAAATGCAACTAATTTCTAGATATTAATTTTGTGTCCTGCTACTTTACTGAATTCATCTATCAGTCCTAGGAGTTTTTGTGTGGAATATTTAGGATTCTGTATATACATTATCACATCATCTGCAAAAAATGACAATTTTACTTCCTTCTTCCCAACTTGGATGCCTTTTATTTCTTCTTCTTGTTTGATTGCTATGACTAGGACTTCTAGTACTTTGTTGATTATGAGTAGCAAATGTGGACATCCCTGTCTCATTCCTGATCTTAAGTGGAATTCTTGTAGTTTTTGCTCATTCAGGATGATGTTATCTGTGGGTTTGTCATATATGGCCTTTTTATGTTAATGAATGCTTCCTCTATTCCCACTTTGCTGAGCATTTTTTATCATAAATTAGTGCTGGATTTTATCAAGTGCTTTTTCTGCATCTATTGATATAATCGTGTGGTTTTTATCCTTCATTTTGTTTATGTGTTGTATCATGTTTATTGATTTGTGGATATTGAACCAACCTTGCACCCCTGGAATAAATCCATCTTGTTCTTGGCATACTATCTTTTTGGTGTATTGTTCTATTCAGTTTGCTAGTATTTTGTTGAGAATTAGCATCTATGTTCATCAGGGTTGTTGGCCTATAATTTTCTTTTTTTGTAGTGTCTTTATCTGGTTGAGGAATTAGGATAATGCTGGCCTCATAAAATGATCTTGGGAGTCTTCTTTCCTCCTGAATTTTTTGGAACAGTTTGAGAAGGAGAGTGTTAGATCTTCTCTGAATGTTTGTTAAAATGCACCTGTGAAGCTTTCTGGTCCAGGCATTTATTTCCTGGGAGTTTTTTTGATTACTGCTTCAATTTCACTAGTTGTATTCTGTCTGTTCAGATTCTCTGATTTTTTTTCCTGATTTAGTTTTAGAATATTTTATGTTTCTAGGAATTTATCCATTTTGTCCTGATTGTCTAATTTCTTGGCATATAATTGTTCACAATACTTTCTTACAATCCTTTGTACTTGTTTGGTGTCAGTTGTTACTTCTCCTCTTTCATTTCAGATTTTATTTGGGTCTCTCTCTCCTTCTCTCTCTCTCTCTCTCTCTCTCTCTCTTTTGATGAGTCTGGTTAAAGTTTTATCAGTGTTGGTTATCTCTTCAAAGAACCAACTCTTGATTTCATTGATCTTTTGTAAGGTTTTTATTCTCTCATTTATTTCTGCTCTGATATTTATTATTTCCTTTCTTCTACTTAATCTGGGTTTTGTTTGTTCTTTTTTTCTTCACATATTTTTTTAATTGTATTTTTTCCATTGCTATTTATCTTCCTTATATCCACCTCCCCCCACTCCCTGCAATCACCACATGGTTGTTCATGTCCATGAGTACTTTTTCCTTTTTGCTTGATCCCTGTTTTCTTTCTAGTGCTTTTAAGTGTAGGGTTAGATTGTTTATTTGAGATTTTTCTTGCTATGAAATTCCCTTTTAGGATCACTTTTGTTTTATTCCATAGATTTGGGGGTTTTGTGTGTTCAATTGTTTCCAGGTAATTTTTGATATCTCCCTTGATCTCATTCATTGTTTACCAATATTTGGCCTATATATGTTTGAATGCATTTCAGTTTTATTATTGCAATTACTAGTTTTTTTTTACTATTGTAGACAGAGCAGATGCTTGATATGATTTTAATCTTATTGAATTTATTAAGACTTATTTTGTTCCCTAACATGTGGTCTGTCTTTGAGAATATTCCATGTGCACTTGAGAAGAATGTATATTCTGCTGCTTTGAGATGAAATGTCCTGTAAATTATTAATTTAATCCATTTGACCATTTGACCAATGTTTCATTTAAAGTCACCATTGCTGTGTTGATTTTTTGGTTATCCTGATCTGAGGATATTTTCATTGATTTTAGAGACAGAGGAAGGGAGGAGAGAGAGATATACATTGATATGAGAGAGAAATATTGGTCAGTTGCCTCCTGGGGATCAAACCTGCAACCTAAGTATGTGCTTTGATAGGAATTGAACCTGAAACATTTTGATGTATGGGACGATGCTCCAACCAACTGAGCCACCCAACCAGGGCACTTTGTTAATTTTTTGTCTGGAAGATCTGTCCATTGATGTTAGTGGCATGTTAAAATCCCCTACTCTGACTGTGTATTGCTGTTGATATTTCCCTTATATATTTAGGTGCTCCTATGTTGGGTGTGTATATGTTTACAAGGATAATATCCTTTTGTTGAATCAACTCCTTTGTTATTATGTAGTGACCTTCTTTGTCTTACTATGGCCTTTGTTTTAAAGTCTATTTGGTCTGATATAAGTATTGCTACCCCAGCTTTTCTATCTGCAAGGAATACTTTTTTCCATCCCTTCACTTTCAGCTGGTGTGTATCTTTTGTTCTGAGAAGGGTCTCTGGTAGATAGGATATATATGAGGCATGTTTTCTTACCCATTCAGTTACCCCATGTCTTTTGATTGGAGCACTTAATCCATTTATGTTTAAAGTTATTATTGATAGGTATTTATTTATTGCTGTTTTACTCTTTATACCTATATTCCTCTCTCTACTTCTTTTCATCTCCTCCTCCTTATTCTTCTTCTTCAGACAGGCCTTTTAACATTTGTTGCAATACTGGTTTGGTGGTACTGAACTCTTTTAGCTTATTTTTCTCTTGTAAACTCTTTATTTCTCCTTTGATTTTAAATTATAGCCTTGTTGGATACAGTAGTCTTGGTTGTAGGTCTTTACTTATCATCACTTTGAATATTTCATGCCTATACCCTGTGGTCTGAAGTGTTTCTGTTGAGAAATCAGCTGAGTCCTATGGTAACTATTTCTCTCTCTTCCCACTTTTAAGATTCTGTCTTTGTCTTTAACCTTTGCCATTTTAATTATGATGTGTATTAATGTGGGCCTATTTGTGTCTATCTTGATTGAGACTCTGTGCTTCCTGAACTTCTGTGACATTTTCCTTCACCAGGTTAGGGAAATTTTAGCCATTCTTTCTTTCTTTTTTTTTTTTTTTTTTTTTTTGGGACATAGGATGAACTTATGTTTTTTTTTTTTAATTTTTCTTTCTTTTTTATTTTAAAATATATTTTGTTGATTAACAATTTATTATTTTTTTTCCAGCTTTTTTTTTTTATTTTAGATTATTCAGTACAGTTTCAATCTTTTACTCCCATTCCAGCCCACTCATCCATCCCTCCCAACCTCCCTTCCGTTTCCAAGCCCCGTAGTTTTGTCCATGTGTCCTCTATATTTGTTCCTGTAAACCCTTCCCTTCTCCCCTGAAATTCCCTCCCCTCTCCCCTCTGGTCACTGACATCCCGTCCTCCATTTGAGTGCCCTTTGTTATAATTTACTTGTTTCTTTGTTTTGTTGTTTAGGTTCCTGTTAAAGGTGAGATCATGTGGTATTTG
>CM052538.1:47482638-47695164 GCA_028533065.1 Trachops cirrhosus
TTTCTTGTCTTCTTTGAGTGGAGTCGTGTAAGTTCTTTATATATTTTGGAAATTAAACCCTTGTCTGAGGTATCATTGGCGAATATGTTTTCCCATACAGTTGGTTCTCTTTTGATTTTAATACTGTTCTCTTTAGCCATTATTTCTTTAAACACGTTTTCTATCTCTTGCTCACACTCTTCTCCTTCTGGTACCCCTATGATGTTGTTACGCATGATGTTGTCCCAGAAGTCCCTTAGGCCTTCCTCATTTTCTAAAATTCTCTTTTCTTTTTGATGTTGTGCTTGGGTGCTTAGTGTTACCTTGTCCTCTAATTCACTGAATCAAACATTTGCTTTATGTAACCTGCAGTTGATCCCTTCTAGTGTATTCTTCATTTATGATATTGTATTCTTCATTGCTGACTAGTTCTTGTTTTTGGTTTCTATGCCCTTTTTAATGCTTACTACCTCTTTGTTTAAGCTCCCACTGAGATCATCCATTCTTCTCCTAAGGTCCTTGAAGATCCTTATAACCATTGTTTTAAACCTTGCATTTGGTATTTCGGTTGTGTCCATGTCTTTTAACTTTTTACCTGGGGATTTCTCTGGTTTGTTCATTTGGGGAGTATTTCTTTATCTCCTCCTTTTGTCTCTGTACATTAGGTAGATCTGCTATGACTCTCAAACTCATTATGATGGCTTTATGATGAAGATGTCTTGTTGGGTTCAGTGGCACAATGTTTTAGATCCTCTGAGCCTGGTGCTTCAGGAATGTTTCTTATGAGTTATGTACACCCTCCTGTTTTGGTTGAGTCTTGAATGCTATTGGCCCTTTTGTGGATGGAGTTAACCCATCAGGCTGGCTGACTATAAGGATAAACCTCTATCACTGTGTATGATTCACTATGCTGGGGATTCCCCCAAGGCAGAGTTGTTGCATAAGGTTCTGGTGTCTTGTCAAAATCCCCCTTCATGCGTGCTGCTTGTGTGTCTAGATGGATCGAATTCTTGTGTAGTCTGAAGCCCACCACTTGTTATGGTGATTCTGGGTCCACTTGGGTGGACTTCAGGCCCAGGTTGATGTCTGAGTTGTGTGTAGTCAACCTTTCTGGAGCTGTCACATTCTTCACTGTACGGCTGCATCTACTGCTCCTGGGTGTATGTGAAAGGGACCAATTCGTGTACTGAGGTTAGCTTCTTCCAGGTTAGACTGGGGGTGAATCTATAAAAGGTCTGAAGCTCCCTGAGGTCCACCTCTACCTGTCAGCCACTCTGCCTTCCCCTGAGATTGCCTGATTTTCCTCCAGAGCCTATGGAAGAAAAACTGTAGAGTGGTCCCAGGCTAGCTGTGACCCACAGACCCTTCCACAGGTCATGGGCTCAGTATGGGGGGGTTGACTGGGGTCACTGGGATGGGGCTAGTGGGTCCCCTACTTGGGGACCATGCAGTCAGGAACCCGATGAAGGGAAAATGGCCCCCATTCCAGAGCTAAACCACTCAGTCTCTGCCAGAGTCTCCAACTCTATCTTTCCCAGGAGAAGTGCACTGCATGTTCAGGGTAGGTGCTGCCAGCCATTTTCTCTTCAGGAGCAAGCTTAGCGGGGCAGACCAAAAGAGTCTCCAGTTGGGCACAGTGCCAGCAGAGCCCATAGGAGGTACCCCAGTGCTTCATCCTAGTCCCAGACAGTAGCTTCTGAGGTAGACTCCAGTTTTCCCAGCTCTGAGCAGCACCCCAACCTCTGAAATTAAGCTTAGCAGGGCAGGGACACTGGGACTTGGGAAGGCAGATCTTCTTCACATGCTCCCCTTGTGGGTGGTGCCAAAAGACCTGTAGGGAGGGGGTGGGCACTTCATCCCCTACCTGGAATAATATGGGCTGAATTCACAGGAGAGATAGGAGTGTCCCCCTATCCAATGTAGCTACACAACCCAGGTCCCACCCATCTCATTCCTGGACAGAAGCCTCCCCAGGAAACATGTTCTGCAAGTCCCAGCTCTGTGCTGTACTCCGATCCACCTGTGTGACTGAACTGAGCAAGGCAGGGCCACAGAGTGGCAGGGCAGGGCTAATGATTCAACAGGTATGAGGGAGGTGCTGGCTGTGCACTTGATATGGGGAAGAATTGTCTTCTTTCCAAAGATACCCAGTTCAATAACTGTCTAGAGTCTCCTCCAAGAGCTTCTCCAGATAAGGAGCACCAGAAAGGTCCCTGCTGGGTGCAGCCAGCAGACCTCTCTGCAGGACCCAAGCATGGCAGAGTGGTGTCACCAGTAGTTGGAGAACTAGGCAGTGTACTCTTCAGGCTGGTGCTGTAACAATAGGAGTGCTTGACCCTGGGAAGGTGGCATCTGGGTCCCTAGAAGACTCTCTTCTCTCCCAGGTAGACTGAATCCCCATTGATTTTCTCCACCATATGCTATACAGGCTCCTCTTCCCCTCTCTGTTGCCCTGGGTTAGGGATCCTTGCATTTCTGGGGTGGGGGTGGGGGACAGAGTTTTGCAGCCAAAATATCCCTCTGGCTTCTCAGTGTCGCTCATGGGTGTGGGGGCCTTATCTACCTCCTTGGTTATAATATTTCAGCTCAGCCAGCCTTTAGTTGGTTATTCACATTGATTACTCTATAATTTAGATGTAAATTGGTTTGGTGCCAGGGGTAGGCAAGTATAGCTTCCACCTACTCTGTAGCATCTTGAGTTTATTTTAGACGGGTTGTATGAATTCCTTATGCAGTCATACCTCAGTACTTGGGTTTAGAACTTAACAAACCCTGTACTAGTCACATTTTGACAAGAAAAAAATGTTTCAGCACTCAGTACTTGCTCAGGACACAGTACACATGCTAGAACTTGTATGAGTCACAGTGCCATCCTGCGAGAGAAAATGCTTCATCGTTCAGTACTCATTGGCTTTGGCACTCATCACAAATTCTGGAACAAATTAATGGTGAGTACTGAGGTACTACTGTATATCTTGATTATTCACATTTTGTCAGAAATATAGTGTGCAAATATTTTCTCCCATTTCATAGACTCTCTTCATTTTGTTTATTGTTTTCTTTGCTATGCAAAAAGCACATATGGATAAAGAGTGAAGATATTTTTCTGTAAATTCACAGAGAATGGCCTTGCTAGACATAAAATCCTGGATTACCATTTTCTTTCACTGAATTTAAAAAAGTACAGCTTCATTGTTGCTTTGTTTCATACCTTTTTTTTTTTTTAATCTGATGCTAGGCTAATTCTTTGTCTTTGTAACTTACTTGATCATTCCGTCTGGAGGCCTCGAAGATTTTCTCTTTATTTTTATATTCCAATACTTTTGCTAGGTTTGTCTCAGAGTTGACTGCTAACTATTCAGTTACCCAAATTGTAGTTCATAAGGAAAGACAGGATGTTTTATCTTCCTTTTGAAGAAAATATAAATTTTCAAATATATGTGTTTTCAGGAACCCTAGCAGCTTCAACAGCGATAATAAGGGCTGTTTTGTTTTCTTTTTTTGAATTTGTTGTGAACTCGTGGATCTTCATGATTTACTTCAGTCCCTACTGTTCTTTTATACAAAATGTCTGACATACATGATTCAAGACATGCTAACGTCCTAATGTCTTAAGTTTTTTCATTATTTCAAAATAACCTTAAAATCTAAAGGTCAGCTTTCAAATTTCAGTAAGTAGCTGCCTATAAAAGAGTAAATTTCATGTTCCTTAGAAGATAATCAAGGAAAGAGTGTTTTTGCCCTGGCTGGTGGAGCTCCATTGGTTGGCCATTGTTTTGCAAGCCGAAAGGTCACAGGTTTGACTCCCAGTCACGGCACAAGGCTAGGTTTTGGGTTCCCAGCTGGGATGCAAATGAAAGGCATCCAATCGAAGTTTCTTTCCCTTTCTTTTTTTCTCCCCTTCTCCTCCCTCTAAAAATGTGTTTCTATTATTTCTATTAATATTCTGTTAATAGCTAGGATTTTAAGAAATTTTATATGATATACCTAAATAATGTACTAATTTCCTACAATTTATTCTACAAAATGTTTTTCTTCCACACATTATAGAATAAACATTTGCTGAACTGATTGTTACATGGTCTAGTGTTATGTGATCATGTAATGAAAGACTCTTTTTTAAAAACATATACACAAGGATAGAATTAAAACTTACCATGGAATCTGTAACTCTAAATATCCTGTGTTCTGTGGTTTAAACATAATTATGTTGCCTTTACATAGTGCTTTTTAAAAAAAATTTACATTAGGTTTATTTGTTCTTCTTAAAAAGGGAAAAAAAGGAAAACTGAGCTTGTTTGTATACAGAAGAGACTTAATCTCTTTGTGGCTGCCCAGATATTTCTTTACCACAGAAACAGCCTTTGTAGGGTTTATGCAAGACATAAAATAGAACGTGTGCTTTATGTGTTTGTATCATTAAGAACATTTTTACTTCCTTTTACATTTCTTTTCTTATTTGTTTTTCATCTGTATACCTTTTAAAGAATATGGATTTAACTGAGATACCAAAATGCCAATTGAAAAGTATTATGTAAATCATTTAATCTTCTGAGTCTTAGTTTTGTCATTTTAAAACCAGCTCTAGGGACTTTCAATTTGAGGATTATGTGGATTTGATTTTTCCACATTATATTTCATCCAGCCAGTTGTGATATGGGCTTCATTCAACAGCTGAGTAAGTGGGCTGTTCACTGCTATTTCCTGTGAGACGGGAGAGTGTGTGTGTTCACAATGAAATTAAAAACATTTTAAAAAAACTTTTAGCACTAGCTAAACATTTAAAAACATTTTAAAAAGCTGAGCCCTGGTGTGGCTCAGTGGATTGAGTGCCAGCCTCCAAACCAAAGGGTCTTCGGTTTCATTCCCAGTCCGGGCATGTGCCTGCGTTGCAAGCCAGGTCCCTAGTAGGGGGCGTGCAAGAAGCAACCACACATTGATGTTTCCCTCCATCACTTTCTCCATCCCTTCCCCTTTGTCTAAATACATAAATAAATACATCTTAAAAATTAATTTTTGAAATGTAACATACATAAAGTACAAAGGTAAATGGACACATTGGTAAATTATTGGAAAGGGAAGACTCATGCAACTGCCACCCAAGCCAAGAAGAATATTTTCATTGCCCAGAAAACTCCCTGGCAGCCCCTCCTTTCACAGCCCACCTAGTGCCACCTCTCCTCACTCTACAAGGAGCCTGTCTCCTGCCTTTTATGGTAATTACTATTTTGCTTTGTTTTCATAATTTTATGCTTGACAATGCACCACCAAAAAGTGTAGGTTAGTTTTGCTTGTCTTTCGAAACAAATGGAAATGTGTATAATGTGTTGGGTTTTGTCTGACTTTTTTGTTCAAAATTTTAGATTACTTGTTCAGTTTGATACATTTTAACAATTGCATTCTCTGATATAACTACCAGCAGAAAGAAAATATAAAATACTTTATTCCCCCAAGAAAGTTTACTCATGCTATTATCTAACCCATCCCCACTCCCAGCGTAAGGAACCACCTTCTGATTTCCATTGCTGTCGATTAGTTTTGATATTCTGGGAGTGGAATTTCTGAGTCCTGGGGTGGAAGTTTAACTTTATTAGAAACTTCCAAATAGTATGCAAAAGTCATTGTACAGTTTAACATTCCCATCAGTGATAATATTTGGTGTTGTTAGTCTTTTAAAAAAATTTAGTGCTTCTAATAGAAAAAATAGTATGTCATTATAGATTTCATTTGCATTTTTCTTATAACTAATGATGTTGAGTAAATGTCCGTGTGCTTTTTGCTCATGTGTATTATTTTGAAGTCTATTCAAGTGTTTGTCCATTTTAAATTGGATTTTTTAGTGATTTAAAGAAGTTCTTTTTTTAAAAAAAAAGATTTTATTTATTTTCAGAGACAGGGAAAGGGAGGAAGAAAGCAAGGGAGAAAAACATCAGTGTGTGGTTGCCTCTCTCGTGCCCTCAACTGGGGACCTGGTCCGCAACCGAGACATGTGCCCTGACTGGGAATTGAACCAGTAGCCCTTTGAGCCACTCAATCCACTGAGCCACACCAGCCAGGGAGATTTAAAGAAGTTCTTTATGTATTCTGGATGCAAATCCATTGTTAGATTTATATGCTAAAGAATAAATTTTCCCCTCTTTCTGTGTCTTTTTTAACCAGTCTCTCTAAGACAGTTCATGGCCCATTGTTTTTATAACCTATGAGGTAAAATTCATTTTAAAACTCAAAAACAAAACAAAGAAGAATATGCAACAGAGATCATATTACCTAAAATACCAAAAATATTCCCTATCTGGCCCTTTACATAAAAAGTGTGTTAATCCTTGCTCAAGTGGTTCATTAGCATTATTCATCTTATTTTTATTATTTTATTTATTATATTTTGGGGGTTAATTTTTGCTGCTTTTACTAACTTAAAGCGAAAGTTGTTATTGTTGATATTATAGGTCAATTCTTTTCTAATATAAACATTTAAAGCTATATATTTCCCTCTAAACTTTAGCTCAAGTACACAAATGTAAATTGCATTTTCATTTTTATTCAATTCAAAATATTTACTACTTTTCTTTATGACTTCTCCTTTTGGCCTGGGTAAAAATGTAAATTTATTCAATAATTTTAAATGTCTAATTATGTAGGGAGTTTATCTTACTACTACAAACATTTAGGGTTGCAGATAGTTGCATCAGACCATTTTTACAAAATTATCCTTCTACCTCCAGAAGGGGCAGGTGTCTAATCATTGGGTGACCATAAATATTAACATTTGTGTTGGTGCATTTTTCTCTCTGTTTTAGGCAAACTTTCCCTCAACTACCCTTAATGCACTCATTGAAGTTATGTGCATAGAGGAAAGAAAGGATAAATTATGTTTTGTTTGTACACCCAACATGTTATACAGAGTTGGTTAAGCCACTCTACCTTCCATGGTGGAAGGCAAGATGGGCTTGGCAGACCAGCATGTGGTGTCACGAGCCCATAGGAAATGTCTTTGTGCAGAGGAAACCAGGGTGGGATATCCAATCCAATAAATTAATTAGAGCACAACTGAGTGTGGGAAGACAGTACCCAACAGAATGAGGGGGCATATCCCCACTGAGAACCAGTTGTTATGTGGTAACAGAACCTGCACTGGGTGAAGAGGTATCAAGACAATGAAATAGCCTGGCATGGGGAGTCAGAGGCAGAGCAGGGCGAGGAGTGCAGACACACAAATGAATGGTGGTCCAGCATGAGTTACTAGAACCAACATAGGCCAAAGAGAGCATCCAGGTGCCGGGTCAGTCCAGCATGGTGAACCGGAGTCAAAGCTTAGTGAGGAGAACTACCCAGGACACGGGACAGGATGAAAATGGTGATGAAAATGGAAGGTTGGTTATACAGAGGGAGACTGGGCAGATAAGTAAAGATGCAGATCAGTTTCTCACTGTCAGTGAAGGGAGCTATAAGTGAAAAACAAGAAATAAACAAATCTACAACCTTGGTAGAAGATTTTAATAGCCCTTTCTCAAAATGATAAAAAGAAAAAAAAGTGAAGATACAGAAGATGGAACAACACACCTAAACAACTGGCCTGATCAACGTCTTTAAAACACTATACACGACAAATGCAGAGTATCCATTTCTTCCCCCAGTGCAAAAGGAATATTTAGAAGATAGACCACATGTCAGGGCCATAAAACTGAATATGAAAAGAAATATCATCACAGAATATAATCTCTGACCATATATTTTCAAACTAGAAATCAACCACAATGCAGTATCTGGAAAATATCTAAAATTTTAGAAATTGAGCAAGCCTTGTAAATAACCCAGGCCAAAGAGAGCTCATGAAGAAAAGTAGGAAATATTTTGAATTGAATAAAATAAAAACACAATTTATATTTATGTAATGGAGCTAAAACAGTGTTTAGAGGGAAATGTGTACTTTAAATGCTTATATTAGAATTGACCTATAATATCAACATTAACAACTTTCACTTTAAGCTAGTAAAAGCAGCAAAAATTAACCCCCAAAATATAATAAATAAAATAATAAAAATAAGATGTTGATAAACCACCTGTTTTCTGATTATATTAAAAGAAAGTGTTAGAGTACATTTTCTCTATACTCCAGCACTAACAGTTGATGAATGTAAGGTTGACTGAATCACTTCATTCAATGTTGATTGGTAAGGACTACCTCTGTGCCGGGACAGCACTAGGTACCGGACCGCCCTTCCCCATCGCCCCCTGGCTGGCTCTCTCACCAGTGTTACTGCTCAAGCGTTACTGGCTCACAGGCACTGTCTCCTTGCTCTCTGCACCTCCATCCCACCGCCCTCTATTCCTCTTCTCTGCTTTATTTTTCTCTAGTCATTTTTCATATACTGTATAGATTTCTCTTTATTTTATATGTTTTCCCAAAAACATATTAGCTGTACACTCCACAGTAGCAAGAATTTGTTTGCTTTCTTAATGAAAAAAGTTCTCAGTGCCTCAAAATTTACCTGGCACATGATAGTCCCTCTGTTAATATTTACTGTAAGAATGAATATTTTTTCTGAGGAAAAGTTTTTAGAGCTTTTCTAATCATATAGTTTATAGAACTGTAAAAGGAGAGACTATCATCCTACTTGACCAAGGCCAAAGAAATCTGGAACATACCTTTCCAGAGGCTCATACATTCACATCTTTTCTCCAGGTTTGGCCTACCATAGCTTCTTTAAAATAATATATAGTTTATAAATATACAACATTGAGAATTTTTTATTAAAAAGTGAAATTCTTGTTTAACCATAGTTTTTCACAGGAATGATCATTTAATTCTGATATTCATATATGTTTCCATTTTTACTGAATTGCCAACTTGGTCTCAGAACCTATAGATTTTAGTTGCATCCTTTAATGTGGTTTAAGAACATCAAGCTCTTTTAGGCCAAGCACATTTTCAGTCTGAGCCATTGTCCTACAACAGTATTTATCAATGTAATTTTCAGCAAATATTAAGAAAGTTTTGGAAATCATGCAAAATTATGGTTTTGAAATAGAGGTATTATCATTGCCAGAAAGAAATGCTGCAGTCTTAGCCACACCCACTATGTGGGCACAAATGCTTCACATTTGTTCATATGTGTGGTCTCAACAGACAGGCAAGCCAGCCAGTCTTCTTAGCAATTCTGGCAAATGTTAATATAATAAAAGAAACTGAAAAACATAAGCACTGTGTCTGTTTTAGTTTCTTTGGTTTCTTAAATAGCCAGAATATATATATCGTATATATTACATAATATATACGATATATATCTTATATATAATAAATTATATATATTAATCTTTCTAGAACTGTTATTCTGCCAGCCATGCAGTTTGATTTCTATGAAACATTAAGGGTTTTTAAAAACATAATTCAGTTTTATTTTTAATAATGTCAAAGAATTAATGTTAAATTATATTGATACTAAAAACAAGAAGAGTTAACATAGTGCTGGAAATGAATTCAGAGCAAGATGCTAATCAAAATAAAAAAATTTGCAAAATGAGGTAGGCCTACTGGGAAAGGACAATGGTATAAGTTTATTCCACCTATTATCCTATCATTGTATACACAAAAAGCAACAAAGTTGTACAAAAATTTATACAATGCACTTTCAAATTAGAGACAACTTCAAATGAAAGCTTACTCTACTGGTAAGATTTAGAATTTGAACATGGGCTTTGTCAGTATGAGGTTAAAAATGAATGTACTTGTGTTGGAGAGATTTTTTAAAAAGATTTTATTCATTTTTTTTTTTTTTTTTAGAGAGAGGAAAGGGAAGAAAGAGAGGGAGAAAAACATCAATGCGTGGTTGCCTCTCACATACCCCCAACCAAGGACCTGGCCTGCAATCCAGGCATGTGCCCTGACTGGGAATGGAACTGACAGCCTTTCAGTTCACAGGCCAGCGCTCAATCCACTGGGCCACACCAGCCAGGGCACAGAGAGATTTTTGATTCATTGAGAAAGGAGCTGTCCTGTTTTGGGTCCACCTGATACTCACTGACTGCAGTGGTGCACGTCAAGACAGTGGGTGCTGTATGGTCCTTCTGTCAAGGAGATTACACAATAACTGGGGAGGCATGTCCTAAGTAAGGCACAGCACTGTGTTATGAGTGCCAAAGAGGGACAGCAAAACTCAAAAGAAGCTTAAAGGAGGGAGAAGCCAGGGGATTTCTGGGAGAGGCTTTGTTTTTAAGAAGGTGACCTTAAAAGATGGATTATTATAGAAAATGATGGAGATGACTGGGGCAAAGGCTTAAGCTGGGAGAATTTCAGCGGGCTGTGAGGAAACCAGTGTCTCCCCCATGTGTTCCTAGGGAACCCCCTGCATGCATCTACTGCTGCATTTATTCTAAGAGATCATAATGGTCTCCCTCAGTAGACTGTAATTTCCTGAAAGACAATGAAAATCCTCATTACTTGAAGATTCTGTATTTGTGAATTTGTATCGCTGCTAGAATTTACTTGTAACCTTAAAATCAATACTTAGAGCACTTTTGCTGTAACAGACATGAGCAGAGTAATGAAAAATTTGCGTTGCCTGATGAACATTTCCAGCTGAGACCAAACAAGGCCATACTCTGCCTTCTTGCTTTAACTCATACCGTAAACAGGTACCCTTTTCACAGTCCATTCAGTGCCATGTTTTTCACTGTTTTATGCTTTGAGCTGGTGATTTTGTTTGAAATGGCCCCTGAGCAGAGTGCTGCAGAGCTATGTTGTCTATTGTCCCTAAGTGCAGGGAGGCTGGGGTGTGCCGGACAGAGAAAATGTGTTTGATAATCTTCTCAGTGCTGTCGGCCTTGGGTTCCATGCTAATGAATCAACCACATACATTCAATAAGGTGCCTTTAAACAGAAACACACATAAAACAAGGTGATATGTTGATCAGTTTATTAAAATGTTCTGAGCAGAGGGTTTCAGGCACAAAATTTTCTATTTCCCCTAGGAGCAATAGTGCAGTGTTTACTAATTCACTGTTTGCAGTGACTTTATGGAAGGTAACTACCCTGAGTAATAAGAATTGTACCTGTCAGTTCGGTGTGCTCACTACATAGTGTTTAGCAGATGATGGCACAAGAGGTTTAGGAGCAAATGCCTGCCTGTGGAATTGGGAGGAATAAACCAGCTCACTGGAAATGTTAAATACTGAGTTCAGGGACTGGGGTATTAATACCATGCAGGCCGTGGGAAGCCATTTGGAGACTTTCTCCTCGGGTGACCTTTGGGTGTTGATTGAATGTGCTAGGTGGCGTGGTGAACAGAGTGAGCAGCCCTGCGGCCCTGCTCTCAAGGAGTTATTGCAGAAGCTCTAAGGGGCCTTCAGGAAGATGAGTTTCCCAGGGATTTACAGATCGATTGGAACTGAGAGAAACTGAAGACACAACACCACGTTTTGTAGCTGCAGGAGCAGGCCGTATATGAGGCTGAAGACCAGAATGAGGATGTTGCAGGGAGAACAGAAGAGTATCGGCGGGGTGGGAGGGATATCAGGTTATTGTGAAGTAAACATCAGCCGTCAATGACTTGGTGCCGAAGGAGGTGGAAGTGGAAGGGACAAAGTTAAACTCTGAAGTTTAAGTTTTAATTTTGTCCCTGACTTTGTTAGCTTCTGTGTTTGCAAATGTTTTCTGAAAATGTTTTCCTCCTCAAAGGTTATTACTCTGTAATGTACTGAGTGCTTTTACGACGTTAGCAGAGAGGTTACAGCCCTCATCCTTTGTAAGTAACCAGCTGATGAATGCCGTGGATTTGGGGCGAGAGCTGGGGTAATAGATCTGATTTTCATAGTTAATTGTGAAATTTTGCCAGGGGTGGGGTGGGATCCAGAATTGAGTTATACTTTTTGTTTTAAACTGAAAATGTGCGCCGCCCAACTGACTTCCCCTCTAATGATGTTATATCCAGCATTGTAGAGATAAATATTACTCATGCATATTTCATTCCTACATTGTGAGAGGGTAACAGATCTATCATTTCATTCACTGAGAAGATGTGTGTGGAAAAATACGGAGACCTGGGATCAGCATTAATTGTGTTTTTGGTAGCATATGTAAAGCAGTAAGCTAAAAAGTTTGTTAAGTAAATCCTTTTTTTGAAATGTTCTGTATCTTTTTTTAAAGTTTCCATAAATTGAAAAATAAAACTTTCTTTTCACTCACTATGATATCAGAAAGCTTTAGGTTTAGGTTTAGTTAAACTTTAGGCTAAAGTATTTTCTCAATGCACTTTTTTCTTATTAAAACTTAAAGAAACAGTTTATATCTTATTATAAGTTATTTGCATTACCAGTGGTTTTTTATGGTTATGTGAAAATGACATCCTACTTGGCACCATTGGAATGATACATTTTTATCTGGAAAATTCATCTCAGATAATCAAGAACTGTAGATGTTTTTATGTTGATTTTCAAGAAAAAAATTTGAATGGCATTTTAAGCTAGTAGTATTTATTCTATCTGTGGCTAAATACCACATGTGTTTAACGCAACTTGAGGTTAAAAATTAAAGGAATCTTGATGTTCTTTATCTTTTCTCATCTGCTTTGAGTTTAACATATCTTTCTGAACAAAGCCATGTTTGTAAAGGATATTAAGTTTTGTTTAGCCTTCTCCTCAAACTGCAAGTACTCCGTGGACCTTAATGCGAGGTTCTGCTCCCTGGACTGATTGATATATAAACAGAAGACAGATGGTGCAGAGATGACTCTGATGATAATTCATTTTTCAGCTAGTCATGAAGATATTTTGATTACAGAGTATTTAAGTAATTATAACACAGTCTGCAATGTTAGTCTTGCTGAGAAGGGAGCACACGGAAAACAAGTTACGTGTTTTTCGTGCCTAACAAAGGACGCACTGTGGTGTAATGATTTTAATTCCTAACGCTAGATTAGGACTGGAGGAGTTTAAAACACGTCACATTGTAAGGTAAGTCAACTAAACACAGACCAAATAAAAAAGGTAACTGCACAGTTTGGAGGCATAAGTATTTGTTTTGGGAAGTATTTAGATGTTACTATATGAAAGAAACCAGTATTTTTACATTTAGGTAACAGTCTGTGTACAGCTAATTAAAAAATTACATGGCTGGATTTTAAGTTTATGTGAATCGTAGTTACCATGGCACTTGCTTTCCATGTCATGAATTTAAAACTGAAATCAGAACTCTTGAAATTCAACAAACATGCTATATCCCTACTGTTGTTAAAGTTTTAGGGGAAAAAATCCAAGCAAAATATCAGAAAGAGAAAAACTAATTAGAATTGTGGGAATAGATAGGCCACTTAAATTTCCGTTTACACATAAGAATTACAGTTTATATCTCTATTTTTTTTTTGTTTCACAATAGGATAATTGCTCGCTTAGATGGAGTTCGTTTGTTGTGGTCCTTGCTGAAAAACCCCCACCCAGATGTGAAGGCCAGTGCCGCTTGGGCCCTCTGTCCCTGCATCCAAAATGCTAAGGTAATAGACCACAGGTCAATCACTTCTGGGATCTCTAATACTATTTTGAATAATGCCACCACAGGTCACTAATTGCTTTTGACTTATTTTTGGTCAGATTTATCTGGCAGAAAAGAGTACTGAATGTCTGTGCCAAAATAATTTTTGAGCAATGCCTTTTCCTGGTTGGTTTTTAAATGCCAAATGAAACTAGGCTAAGATGGCAATGCTTAGGAAGTTCTGCCTGGCTGGTACAATTGAAGCAAGTACCCCAGGTAAATCAGGGTGAAGAAAAGTTGCCCATGTTAATCTCTTGGATGGTAAGAAATTTGTCTTCATTCATTAGCTGCTTCCAGAAGCACAAGACTGTTTCTATCTTATTTGTAGCCCAAGATGACAGTGAAAGATCACTACATTTTTTTGTTACCTTGAAAAATTACTTAATTTTACAAATCCCACTTTCTTATTTATCAGTAAGGATTGGATATAAAAACCTCTAGATAAAACTTTTACATGAATAAAAACACTGAACTGTAAGCTCTTGAAGTCCTTTAGTTCTTCATTTGTAAATTTCATTATCTTTAAAGATTTCTTTTCAGCCTATCTCAGTTATCTTAAGTTTTTTGCCATAGGTTTATAGATTTCCCTTTAAGACACTTGTTGCTAGGGATATTTCTCTCTGTTGCATATTTTTATTTTATTTTATGTACTTTCTATTTATTGATTTTAGAGGCAGAGAAGAAGGGAAGGAGGAAGGGAGAGACAGAGAGAAAGAAATACTGGTTTGTTATTCCACTCATTTACACGTTGATTGGTTGATTCTTGTACATGCCCTAACCAGGAAATGAACCCACCACCTTGGCATATCAAGATGGTATTTTAACCAACTAAGCCACCTAGCCAGGGCAATCTGTTGAATGTTTTTATCTAAAGGATTTAATTTATATAATAAATATGACTCTAAATATCATTCTAAATATTTGTGACTATAAAACAATGTTTTGTAAAAAGTGAACTGTGTTGTATACTAATAGTAGGAGGAGACCTATTACAAACTGTTTAATAGAACCATTTTTTTATAACAGCAAATAATAAATAAAAATAAAACATCTCAAATGTCAATCCACAGGACAAAGGACAACAGGATGGTAGTACAGTCACGGCATAGCATATAATGCAGCACTGAAAAATGAGTGCATTTCAGCAAGATGTGTACATCAATGTTGACATATATCATAAACATATTGAGCAAAATAAAAGTTTCAGAAGTAGGTACACAATATAATTCTTATTATACAGGATTCAAAGGAAATTTTAAAATGCAAAATTTAAATGATATTATTTAGGGAGCAAGAAAGAAGCCTGTTGGAGAAAGATCACTACACATCCTTGAAACATACCCTCATTAGTTATCAGCCCAGCCCTTCCATCACAGTATGAATAACTAAGTAAGGGCCAGCAAACACTTACAGAAAGCTGATGGTGTTGGAGACAAGCCAAGATTAGTAAGAAGAACTAACTTCAGAGGAAACAAAGATAATGTAAGAAATAGAATATAACATTAAATTTTAAACATGAATTTCCTCAGAGTGACCTAAGGGGAATATTATGCCCAACAAGGCATAGTACAAAGAAAGAAGTATTCATGGACTAAGAGAGTGTTTTTGAAAGTTAAAAATATATTTGGCAAAACAATAAATTTAACAGGAGAGACAAATACTAGATTGGATATGACTAAGTAATTATCTGGAAGATAAAGTCTAGTAAATAACTAAGACTGTAAAATAAAATTAAAAAGAAAACAGGACTTGAAACATGCAAAAATAAGGCAGCAATGGAAGGGAAGAAACAGTCATTAAAAATGTGGGGGTTGGCGGTGTGGTGGGAGTTTCTGTGAACTGAAGCGGTTAGGAAAGATTACAGTCTTTGGGTTGAAAAGACCCACTTAGTGCCAGGCAGGGAAAACAAAGTTATCTATGCTAGACACAGATTCAAATTTGATGTTTCTGGAACCTAAAGGAAAGAAAAAAGTTACATAAGAACAGGGATTCTACCAGTATTAGACTTAACATTATTTGCAACAAATTCTAAAAGAAAATGGACTTTTAGAAGAAAATGTTGTTTATCCTAAAATATATATCCTGCAAAACTAGCATTTAACTGAGTGTAGTGTAAAGACAGAATAAAGACAGTTTTCTTTTAGAATTATCAGGACTCAGGAAACTTATCACAAATGAACCTTTTATGAAAAAAATAATTACTCTAGAATATTTTCCAACATAAGATTCTAAGAAAAAGAATAACATGAATTATAGAAACAATAATGAACAAATAACTAGAATTTATAGTTAAATATGAATTTTTGTTGATAATATACCTTTCAAATTATTAAGAATTTCTTAAAAAGTATTGGTATAAAATAAAAGCAGATAATATTATCACAGTAACAATTCATATGATTTAAAAAACACATTAAGTAGTGGAAGGCAATAGGTAAAAATATACTAAAGGTTTTTACTTTTTCTGAAGAAGGATGTTATGGATATTGGTTGATTATCAATAATCACTAAAATATAAATTTATTTTTTATTATTATTTTTTAAAGATTTTATTTATTTATTTATTTTTAGAGAGGGGGAGGGGAGGGAGAAAGAGAGGGAGAGAAACATCAACTAACTGGTTGCCTCTCACCCTCCCCCAACTGGGGACCTGCCCCGAACCCCAGGCATGTGCCCTGACTAGGAATCAAACAGCAACCTTTTGATTCACAGGCCAGCACTCAATCCACTGAGCCACACCAGCCAGCTCTGAAAATATAAATTTAAATGTAGGAGTCAATATTATCTTTGGTAAGATACCATTTTCTATAGATAATATTTCTACTTAGTGCTTTTATTATGTGTAAATTATACCTTTAGTCTTACGGACTTTATAACTCTGAATCGGCTGACTTATCTATCTGGCCTTAGAAGATGTTCCTGTATGTTCATATTCGTTATTCCTGCCCAGGATTTCTGCCCTGAATGGCTATCTGATCCCCTGTGCTAGCAACCTAAATGACCCACACTCAAACTTGAAACACAGCACAGCCTGCCTGTCCTCCAGCCCCTGGCCCCAAGGCCTAGACTAGGTCCAAGCCTCCGAGAAGAGCTCCTGTTGGTTCCATTTCTCTTAAGTTCACCCGTCCACTACATGCTCTGAACTCCCACCAACTTAGTGTTTTTGAATTCTTCTCAAGAAGAAAATTAGTTCCCTTACAACTCCCGGAGGAAAGATGGACTGATGAAGAGATCTCTGCTTGTTCCCTTCAATTCAAGATTTTTTGCGTGATTCTTTTGTGAAGAAAAATCCCTGTTCTCCTGAAAATATAGGCTGTTTTAAACTTGGAGAACTTCAAAAGTGCATTACTACAAACTTTGAAATCTGTTATTTGGTCTACCACTCTGGGGGTATATTTTTAAAATGGCCTTGGTGTGCATGCCGTTTGGTGTGCGGTTCGGCAGGGCACCGCCGTGTGGGCACTGGGGGGCTGTGCTCGCATGTGGGAAGGGCTGTGTGGAAGTCCCAGTACCTTGTGCTCCGTTCTTTAGGTGAATCTAAAACTACTCTAAAAATAGTCTGTTTTTTTAAAAGTCTTTAAAAAATCATTTGGAAGTTTTATTATTTAACTTTCTTTTATACTTGTTCAGTTTTGGAAACTTTAAAGTGAAAATTTTAACTGTAATGCTTTGTTTCAGTCAGTGCTGTTTTCAATGAGAAATTTAAAAGTTAAAATAAAAAATGTGTTTTTCAAAATTCACAAAACTAAACAAGTGGAAATGAAATGTATATAATTGCATTTTCAAATGTTGAAGCACTTATACTTCTGAAGTAATTCTAGCATAACACTGCGCTAAGGCTTTTGGGTCATGCTCTATTTATTTTAGTAAGCTTTAAACAATGTTTTTTACATTTTATTGATTAATCCTTTTCACACTAAACCAAATCAATATTTAAAATGCATAGATTGTTGACCTATTTGTTTTATAATACTTATACCAAAATGAATCACAAATCAAAAATAGAAAAGCTTTTGTATTTGATTCAATGTTTAACCTATGACATAGGAATCTAAGGGTCGAATGAGCTTTTCTGTGAGTTTTACCCCTGTATTATACCAAAGGAGAGCAACATCATCTGTTCCTTTCCTGGCTGCCGTTATGTAAGTGTAAAAGCCCCAAAATATAAAATGATGCCAGAGAGAAACATATTATAATATTAATGATTAGTTATTGGACTGTGTTTATACTTACAAGTATTTACATTTAAATTTTCCATGTTGCCTTGAAGAGCTTTGTGACAATACATAAATATAGTAAAATTAAAAGTTAGTGATGATTCAATTTAACTTCTAGGCCTATCAAATAATTTCATTATTTCAATAACAGTTATTTAGCACCAGCTCTTTGGGAAACCCTGTGTGGGTACACATTATATTTTGTACACCCCCCTCCTTTTTTTTTTTGCATCTTAATATTCATGCAATTAAGTTTCCAGTTTTTAAAAAACAGTGGGAGGTTAAATGAAATGAACTTTTATTTGAACCTTTGTAGAATGTTCTTTCACATAGGGAGAGAAAATAGTTACCTCTAACCTGTTGGTAAAAATTTGAGCATATTTTCCCAGGGATGTGTTTTATAATTAACATTGTGTCATAGGTGAAAGGGTAGCATTTGCATTGGTCCTTTGTAAAATAATAGTGCATTTTACAATCAGTTGCCTTTTAGATTAGCTTGAATAATATGGGTTAAGAGACTTGTAAATGTCTGTATGCATGGAGTTCCTTTATGATCTTATTTTCGTCACCCTCCAAAAGTTATCCCACTTGATTATATTCAATTTGGCATCTTCAAGAAGGATTTTGTGTATTGTTTTTAGGTAAATCAAAATTGTTTCTAATAGGATTATAAATTTGCAGGTAGAGTAGGAGCAAGAACTGTTTTTGTTTTTGTTTTTTGTTTTTTTGAGTGTGCTGGGCTCCCAGCTTGCTGTAAAATGTTAGAACCAAATGAGATCTTGCCAGAAATGTTGGCCCATTCTTTCCTCCTTCTCCCCAGCACTCCCCCATTCGGGTAAGGTAATGACTGAGCTTTCTAAGAACAATTGCCTTTTATTTTTTAAGAAAGCATTTCCCCTTCTTTTACATAAGATATTTTGCAAGTCATTTTAGACTTATTAACTTTTGGATCCTAGGATTTGGCATGATTTTGAAATAAATAACTTCTTTGTCTGGACTAATGGCACTGACAGTGATGCTGCAGAGACCAGCCATTGTTGATTGTAGCTAAGAGTGACTCGAATGGGAGGAAAGTGCAAACACGTCTTCGGCAAATCAGTGCCCCGTCCGGGTCCTGCCACCAGTGTCGGGTGTGGTGAAACCTAAGTGCACAATGTGCGTGTCCGTGTGGAATGGATATGGTGAAATGGCCATTGTGTGAAATGGACGCTACCCATTTTTTATATTGTTAACAGCATACATAGTAGAACACGTTGTCAGCTCTATCCGTGAAGAAAATGAGATGTAATAATTACTTCTAGTGAATGTGTTGTATCTTTTCCTACTTGGAAATATTTAAAGCTGCCTATCAGTGAATGAGCCAGGCAACCAAGTGCTACAGTCAAAGACTTCAGTAGTGAATTGCAGGATAATTGAGACAAAAAAGATTCATGATGTAAGTTTGCATGTGATTATTTTGTTCCTATGTGCATAAAACAAATAGAATGTAGGATTTTTCTAGCATCCTACACTTTCACTAGTTGACCAGTGTCTCAGTTAGAAAGCTTAAAAATTTCCTTCATTTTGAAGAAAGTCAGTAGTAATAAATAGTTTTTGGTAGCTTATCAATGATAAAAAAAAAATCTGTTAGTGAAAAGGTATGATTTGCCAACTTAATTATCTGCCCTTTCTTTATATGATTAGAAAATCAGAGTGTGAAATGTATGTCTGTTTTATGGTCTTATATAAAACTTGAAGGACTATCTAAGACAAAAAAAAAGAGCATCTTTAGTTTAAAAAATTATTCAGTGTTCAGTCTATTAAGAACTGAAAACAGAGAGCTGAACTAAAGTGAACTAATTATAAAAACTTCACTGCGTATTTTTCAAATTTTTATTTCAAAGTGTACCATTTAAAGTGTTTTCTGGGTTAGACTTAAGGAAAGTTTATGTTGTCGTTTTTCAGTTAAGATTGCTAAAAAGGACAGACATCCTAAGGTTCGACCTCTGTACTGATCTTATTTAGTAAACTTCCAGAGCTTCAAGTCTGCTTGCAGACAAATAACCGCTTTGTGAAAGTGTGAGAGATTTGTAAATGAAAGTGAAAAGCTGTTCCTTTCAAGCTGAACGATCAAACACATTTTTTGAGAAAAACAGTGGTTGAACAGGTGTTTAGTATTAGGAAGTTGTGATGTAAAGAATGCAACAACTGAATCTGGCAAAAATCCATGTAGTATTAAATTCTTTGTTCATAAGAAGCAAAACTCTATGCTGCAGAAAGTCAAATCAAATTTGTGCAAAATGCAGAATCTCATATAAAAATGTATAACTGTGTTATATCATTTACAATCATTTTCATGTCTTTTGCCAACATTTATATAAAAATATCATTGCTTTTTTATACTTTTCTTTGTAAATATTGAAGATAGTATTTAATTTCCTCAGTTTATTTCATAAAAGACTAAAAGTATTTATTAAAAAAGTAAAAGTTAATATTTTTAGCCCTTTCAAAAGAAGTGATTCACATAATTCATATTATAATCACCACTTCCTTATAAATTAGATAGGAAACAGGTACTCTTATTTCAGGATAAATACTCTGAATGTGTAAGTAAGTTGTAGAATTAGTAAGACAACTTAAATAATCTCTTTTAAATCAGTAATATATCTGTGAGATAATTTGCCTTGTAAACTTCTTAAACTTAATTTTGCTACTTGTTTAGAAAATAATGTCTGGTTTTGAGTGTTGATCTTGGAGGAAAAAAATCTCTGGTAATTTTAAAACCAGGGGTGTAAGGATCAGCTCCAAACAGAGAAGCCAGTCAAAGACATTTGAGAATGATTACTCCAAGGAGAAGAGAAGAAATTAATTTCTGTGAGGTCCAAACACAAGCTTGGGCAATTTTAGTCAGGAATGTTGAGTGCTGAGTGTAGATGAGGCCAACTTCCCGACTACAGGTGTGACAGAACACAGCTGATCAAACAGGACAGGAATTTGACATCACTCCCTGTTTAACTTCAGCTGCCCAATGAGCCATGCCCAATCAGTAAGCCACAGAGAACCTGGAGAAGGCTTGTGTAGGCAGAGCAGTTTCATACTAAGAATCCTGCCATAAACACGTTTATGAGCTTGGATTTGGTCATGTTTGGGCCCTAGAGTATATAGCTGTCCAACAATGTGCCAAAGACTGTGCACCTTTTTTTTTCCAATCTAAAACCTCTTTAAAATATAATTTGTGTTTTTTGTTTTGCCTGCCTATTTTGGGTCTGCTATCATTTTTAACTCACCAAATACATAGTTATCAGTGTGCTGCTCATCTGGCCCCCAGTTCCTAAGACCCTGAAAGAACAAAGTGAACTGTATTACAAATTATTTTCTGCATGCCAGATTGTCAAGTGGGGATAGGAAGGGACAAGACAAAAGAAAGGATGTTAAGAAGCTTCCCCTTAGATCACACCTGAAATTGTTACCATTGGTATTTAGCTAGAAAGGGGGAGCAAAGGGACTTAGAGATGGAGCTTAATAACTGGAGAACATAAATAAACCTGTTTGCTTTACCAGGAAGCTACAGCTCTTCACATCCTAGGGGATCATAGCATTACTCTACCAAGGGGATCAACACCCCGCCCTTCCCCCCATCCAGTACCAGATTGTTGGGGGGCACAGGGGAAGGTGCTAGACTCTAGAGGCCCATCTGTCTAACTAGGGGATGTAAACCCATTCGGGGCTGGCAAAACCTTGAGCAGTTGATTGGTCATTTTGAGGGGGTACCTGGTCTATCCCAAGCCCAAGCTGATGTGGTCCCAAGGGAACAAAGAATTTTCTCTCCCTCTGTCTCTCTTTCTCTCCCCTACCCAGTGATGTACTCACCCCATTTGTTCATGTGGTCCCTCACCCAGGAACAGGTCTAGCAGCTACCAGGCCTGTGGCAGATGGCGTGGCCTCCAAAATGACTAAGCTCTCTCCCTCTTGTCTGGTGACCCACACTGGCATGGTGTATGTACCTATTCTCTCCAAAGCCATGCAGCCTCCTCATGCAGGCTGCAGGAGGGAGCATGAACACTGCAACACAGCAGTGGACTACAACCAGAAACAAACACAAGCTAGCCAGATGCTGGACTGGACTGTACTATAACACAGAGCAGAAACTCTGGACACTGGCATTTTTTTTAGCCTTGCTGAAGATAACGTTAGAACTTTTTTCATGGCAAGACAGATGGAGATAAGACATTGGGAAGTCAGGAGGGAACCCCTTTAATTTTACATCATCAATAAACCAAATGACAGAGTCCCATCATCCTGTGCAGGTCTCAGGAAATTCTCTTCCTCTGGACACTGCAAGAACTCATTTTCCACCGATAACAAAAGGACCACTATCAACAGGTCAAATCTATTGCTTTCACCTGAATTCTTCTCCTTCTCTGCTACTGCCTTCCCATTCCATACTTCTCAGCCTCAACTTTGAAAAGGGCTGCAATGGAGTTTGCTTGTCTAGAAAATAGAACTAATGGAGATGTAGTATACAAAATTGAAAGTTACAACTGAAGTTATAACCTATTCTAAATAGGTGTATACAAAATTGTGCCAACAATTAGCTACTTATGAAACCATTTATCCATTTAATTTTCAAAGTACAGTTATCATTAATGATACTTTATTATATAACTTCATCCATTAAACTAACTATATCATTCTATCTGCCTTAGCTAGGAGCACCCAGGGCCACACATTGCACTTCATCACCATCAGAATTCATTGCCTCAGATATCTCACTGGGACCTTAGTTCCTAGTCACCAGGTTGTACCCCTCCATTTCTCTAGGCACATAGCTTAACATAAGAAATATCCATAGTTAATAGTTAGTAGTAATATTTTTCTGTCTTCTTCCATGAACATGGAAACCCTTTTGCTATCCCTGTTTTCAAGAAGTAAACTATATTTGGGCTTCCTCTTTGGAATACTTTTATTATACTACTTCTAGGCCCTAAACTCAGGATGCTCATGACTTCACCTACATTGCACTTTGGATTATTTTCTTCTAAGAGTATTATAGCTCAAGGTTTACAAGATGTTTAATCCATTTTGAGTAATTTTTTATATGATATAACATAACATATGATATAACAACTTCATTCTTTTGCATATGAAATTCCAGTTTTCTCAGCACCATTTGTTGAAGACTTTACTTTTCCCACTGAATGTTCTTGGGAGCCTTTTGCTCATGACAGTATGATTGTGTTAAATATCATTTGCAAGAATAGCCAAAGGATTATTTCTGGGTCTCTATTCTATTTTGTTGGTCTACATGTCTGTTTTTATGTCATCACACTGTTTTGATTACTGTGACCTTGTAGTAAGTTTTGAAATCAGGAAGTGTGAGACCTCCACCTTTGTTATTTTTCAAGATTGTTTTGGCTATTTAGGGTCCTTTGAGATTATGTATGGATATTAGGATGGATTTTTCTATTTCCACAAAAAAAATTGTGGGAATTTTTGTGGGGGGGCTCTGCCCGCAGGCCTCCCCCACCCCCCGCCACCATGGATGAGAATAAGTCTACCAAGACATGATCTGCTTGGGGAGGAAAGGTGGCCAATCTCTTAAAGGAGAAGGTCCAGGAGCCTGTTCCTCAATGGGCTTTTATTGGGTTCATTTGTACAGGATTACAGATAAAGCTCATTAATCATTGTCAGACAGTAAAGATCAAACAATAGATAACAAAGAACTCTGAGGGCATATTTTGAGTCAGGGTCAGATAGCTAAAGAGCTGTAAAGCTTTGAGGAACAAACTCACTTCTTGCTTGGACCCTTATCATTTAATTGAGAGCATTCTAAACAAAGCAGGTTTCACAGGATTTTACATATTCTTTCTTAGGCCTGATTGCCTGGGGAACCCGCCCTTTCCAGCACAGGGCTGCACCACCCTCTGTCATTGTTTCAGGCTTAGGTGGAGCAAGGGAAGTGAGGCAGCCAGGAGATTAGGAGATTTCTCCCAGACAATATGAGGATTCAGACTTTGTCATAGCCGAGGGGTGAGGGTCCTTTGCCCCCTTTTGCTGTACCCCCCAAAGTCCTTCCTTGGGGGCCTCCCACATGATCATGCCTGTCTTAGGTCGTTACCCCCTTGGGGAATCTTACCCGTCATTGGCTAACTGACCAAGCATCGGCGGCCAGTTATGGAAAGAGGAGCAGAAGCAGCACTCCTGCCTGGGAGATAAGCTTTTGTCTCCTTGGTGGCTTATGGTCCAAGGTCACTCCCTCAGCCTTAGCCTTGGTGGGGTTACAGCTTCTGAAACCAGGCAAGGCAGTTCCCAGCAGATTTTGATAGGGATTGTATTGGATCTATAGATCACTATGGGTAGTATTGACTAGTAACAATGTTAAGTCTTCTAGTCTATGAACACAGGATGTCTTTTAAAATTTTTTTATTATTTTTTAATTGTTGACATTATTACAAATGTCCTCCATTTTCTCCCATTTGTCCCCCTCCATCCAGTCCTCACTACCCCCACTCGGGCCTTCACCACAGTGTTGTCTGGGTCTATGGGCTGTGTATATATGCATATATGTTCTTTGGCTCATCTCTTCCAGTCACCCCCCCTTCCCTTCTGAGATCTATATATCATATATATAGATATATATTTTTTTTCTGATTGGTGTTTTGTGATTCTTAGGATATATTCCCAGGAGTGGGATCACAGGATCAAATGAAGTTCCATTTTTAATTTTTTGCAGAAACTCCATGTTATTTTCCACAGTGGCTGCACCAGTCTGCATTCCAACCAGCAGTGCACAAGGGTTCATTCTTCTCCATATCCTTGCCAGCTACATGTTGTTTGTTGATTTATTAATAGTAGCCATTAATAGGGGCAGGTGTGAGTTGATAACTCATGATTGTTTTAATTTGCATCTCTCTGATGATTAGTGATGCTGAGCATGTTTTAATATGTTTACTGGCAATCTGTATGTCCTTTTTGGAGAAGTGTCTATTCAGGTCCTTTGCCCATTTCTTAACTGGATTATTTCTCTTCCTGGTGTTAAGTCATGTAAGTTCTTTATAGATTTTGGGGACTAACCCCTTATCAGATGTATTATTGGTGAGTATGTTCTCCCATGTGGTGGGGCCCTTTTCATTTTGTTGATGATTTCTTTTGCTGTGCAGAAGCTTTTCAGAATGGTGTAGACCCATTTTTAACATTTTTTCCTGTGTTTCCCTTGCCTTAGAAGATACATCAACAAAAATATTTCCGTGAGAGATGTCTGAGATTTTACTGCCTATGTTTTCTTCTTGGATTTTTATGGTGTTGCAGCTTATATTAAAATCTTTTATCCATTTTGAGTTTGTTCTTGTATAAGGTGTAAGTTGATGGTATATATTTATTTTTTGCACATGCCTGTTCAATTTTCCCAATACCATTTATTGAAGAGACTGTTTTTTCTCCATTGTATGCTCTTGGCTCCTTTGTGAAATATTAATTGACCATAAAGGCATGGGTTTATTTCTGAGCTCTCTGTTCTGTTCCATCAATGTATATGACTTTTCTTGTGCCTATAACAGGCTGTTTTGATTACAGTGGCCTTGTGGTATAGTTTGTTATCTGGTATTGTGAGCCCTCCTATTTTGTTCTTCTTTCTCATGATTGCCAAGGCTATTCAGGGTCTTTTTTGATTCTGTAAAAACTTTTGGAATATTAGTTCTAGATCTGTGAAATATGCTACTTGTATTTGAATAGAAATTGTGTTGAATATGTAGATTGCTTTGGATAGTATGAACACTTTAATAATGTTAATTCTTCCAATCCATGAACAGGATATCTTTCCATTTATTTGTATCTTCTTTAATTTCTTTCAGCAACATTTTGTAGTTTTTAGTTTACTAGTCTTTTGCATTTTAGGCTAAATTCCTTTCTATGTATTTTATCATTTTTGATGCTACCGTAAATGTCACTGTTTTCTTAATTTCCCTTTTGGATTGTTCATTATTCCTGTATAGAAACCACTCTTGTTGATTTTGTGTCCTATAACTTTGCTGAATTCATTTATTAGTTCTATCAGTTTATTTTGGAATCTTTAGGTTTTTCAACATTTAAGATCATATAATTTATGAAGAGAGATAATTTTACTATATCCTTTCCAGCATGGAAATTTTTTATTTCTTTGTCTTTGTCTTTTCAGCAGTTTGATTATAATGGGCCTCATTGTGTATCTCTTTAGGTTTGCCCTAAAGTATATTGAGTCTCTGGTGTGTGCCCTTTCCCAAGGAGACAAAAAGATACATTGCTAAGACCTATGCCAGAGAGTTTACTGCCTATGTGCTCTTCTAGTATGGTTTCAGGTCTTACATTTAAGTCTTTAATCTATTTTCAGTTTATTTTTGTATATGGTATAAGAAAGTGGTCCCATTTCATTTTTTAGTGTTTCTGACCAATTTTCCCAACACCACCTATTGAACAGACTGTCATTTCCCATTGTATATTCTTCCCTCCTTGTCATAGATTAACTAAACATATAAGTGAGGGTTTATTCCTGGGTTCTCTATTCAGTTCCATTGATCTCTGTGTCTGTTTTTGTGCCAGTTCTGATTTTATTATTATAGCTTTGTAGTGTAGCTTTAAATTAGGGAGCATATACTTACAACTTTGTTCTTTTTCAAGATTGCTCTGGCTATCCAGGTTCTTTTGTGATTGTATATGAATCTTAGGATTATTGAGTTCTGAGAAGAATGCCTTTGATAGTTTGATAGGATTCAGTATACACTGAATATGTAGAGTGCCTTGGAGAGTATGGACATTTTAACAATATTAATCCTTCCAGTACATGAGCATGATATATCTTTTCATTTATTTGTGACCTCTTCAATGTTTTATAATTTTCACAGTACAAGTCTTTTATTCCCTTAGTTAAATTTATTTCTAAGTATTTTATTCTTTTTGATGAAAATGTAAATGGAATTATTTTCTTAACTTTTCCTTCTGCTAGTTCATTAGTGTACAGAAATGCAACAAATTTCTGTATATTAATTTTGTATCCTGCAATTTTACTGAACTCAACTAATTCTAATATTTTTGGTGAAATCTTTAGTGTTCTTTATATATTGATATCATGCATCTGCCAGTAATGACAGCATTGCTTTTCCTTTTACAATTTGAATGCCTTTTATTTATTTTCTTATCTGATTGTTCCAGCTAGGACTTCCAATATTATACTTAACATAAGCAGGGAAAATGGGCATTATCTTGTTCCTGGTCATATAGGGAAAGTTTTTTTCACCAGTGAGTATGTTAGCTGTGGGTTTGTAGCTGTTGATCTTGATGATATTTCCTCCTGTATAATGAGTTGTGTACAGTTTTCAAGGTTCTCTTTTTGCTTTCATCTGTTTGATTATGATGTATCTAGGTGTATAGTTCTTAGTTTAACCTATTAGAAATTCATTAAGATATTTGTTATAAAGGTTAAAGACTCTCATCAGATTTGGAAAGCTTTTGCCATTATTTCTTCAAATATTCTTTCTTGTTCTTTCTCTCCTCTTCTTCCAGAACTCCCATATATGTTTATTGGTATCCTGTTAGTCCCTGTGGAGGTGCTCTTTTTTTTGTCTTTTTGCTCTTCAGACTAGGTAATATGAATTGACCTAACTTCAAGTTTACTGAGTCTCTCTTCTTCCTGCTCAAATCTGCTGTTGGACCCATTTAATGAACTTTCTATTTCATTTGTTGTACTTTTCAAGTCCGGTATTTCTAATTGATTCCTTTTGTATAATTTAAATCTCTTTTTTGATATCCTCTACTTCCTAGTACATTGTTATCAGACTTTAATTGTTGTTTAAGCATGATTTCCTTCAGTTCCTTGAACTTATATATAAAATAGCTGATTTAAAGCCTCTATCTAATAAGTCCAATGTGGTAAAGGCTTCCTTAGCGTCAGATTTTATTGACTGTTTTTTCCCCCCTGGAGTATACTTTGGGACTCACTTCGCTGGGGTTTTTTTTTTTTTAATGTCTCATAACTTTATGTTGGAAATAATTTAAAATAATATAATGTAAAACCTCTGGAAATTAGATTTCTCCCTTCTCAGGGGTTATGTTGTTGGTGGTTTTTTGGTGGGGTTTTTTTTTTTGGTCTTTTTTTTTTTTTTTTTTTTTTTGCTATTGTTTGTTTGTCAGTGACTTTCTTGGGCTAATTCTGCAATGTCTGTATTCTTTGTCAGCATGGTCACTGCGTTCTCTGCTCAGTTAACTCACTAGTTAGATAATGACTTGACAGAGATTTTCTTAAATGATTTGCATCATTGGGTTTCTCACCCTTTGGCAAGGGGCTCCGAATGCATGCTATGGTACACATTAGCACTCCAACAGTTTACACCTCTGTCTTACCCTTCACTTCTTTGGTAGAGGCTCAGGGTCAGCCAGAGGTGAGCAGTTAGGGATCTCTCGGGTCTTTTTTGGGCATGTGCATAACCCTGTGTGCTTTCATGTGGCATTTTAGGTCCCCAGGAATATGTCGGAGTTTTTCAAAGCCCTCTATAGACATCTCATTTCCAAGATTTTCCTTTTAATGTTCTTTTGGCAAGCCTCTTATTTGTCTCAGCTGATATTAACATCTTAAACACATTTTTGTTAAATAATTGCCACTGATAGACTTTCCTCACTCAGTGAGCTCTGAGGTAAAGACAAGCCTTTGGAGTTTGTCCTAGGTGTTACCACTCAGGCTAAGTGGTGATCATTCAGTTGGAATGGCACTGTTTCGGGAGCTCCAAATCTGTTCTTCCCATTCCGTGGCTGCAAGGCTTCCAGCTTTCCCAGATACCACTGTTGTAATGCTCTTGGTTTTCAAGGCTATTGTAGAGCTGGGGGTGGGGATGTCAGAATAGGCAGTTAAAAGAATACAGAGCTCACTGTTCTTACTGAGATTCAGACATGTTTCTGGAATAAACACTCACATAAGCTTTTCATTTATTTTGACAGTTATGAAAAAGTTGATTTTGCCATTTTTTGCCAGAGTTTCGATTGTTGTTATAGAGGATCAGGATAACTCTGTTTATTCTTAAACTAAATATGGGCATTTGAGTTAATCATTTTTACAATGATGCTATGCTTTTGGAAGTAAGAGCAACATACTTTGACAATTATCCAGATTGGCTATTCTTCACTTAGAATACACATTACCTTCAGAGCTTTAAAAAATATTCTTACACAAGGGCCCTATCCCTGTTCTGTATATTGAGATTAAAGCCTACACATTCATATTTCTAAGAAATCAACTCATGTGATTATTATGTGAAACCTGGGCTGGGAACCACCGGTCTAGATCTTACTCATTTTGAATTCCACAACATAATATAATGCCTTATATTTCTGAGATTCCTAATCTGCCAAATAAATGAATGAATGTGTGAATGAAAGTGTATTGATGGTATAAACATAGATTTATTATCTAGTGACAAAGATGTATTTTTGCCAACTTAATTATTTCTAGATTTTAAAATAGGATTATGTAGTAAGATATTTATTGCTATCTCAGTTATGTATGTCAAAATAATGAGAAAATAATACTGATAGCAGCTATTGTCACATTCCAGGCACCTTGAAATATACTTTATATGTATCCTTTTAATAACCCTTAAGTGATAAATACTATTATTAATTCTATTTTACAGAAGAGGAAACTGAAACGTAGAGAGAAGTTAAGCAGCTCATTCAAAGCCATGTAGCTAACATGATGAAGCTGGGATATGCCCGGTATTCCACTGTCTGGTTTAAACTCTAAACCCAGCGGTTCTCAAGCTTTGACACACATCGGCATCACCTAGAGGTTTCCGTGGCTGCTGGCTTCCACCACCACACATTCTGATATAACTGGTGTCGGGTACAGCTTGGGCTTAGGGGATGTTAAAAATTCCCCTGTGTGCTTCTCATGTGCAACAAAGTTTGAGAACTAATGTCTTAGAAACTTTATTTTATGCTTACCTAAGGAATTTATTTTAACATCAGAATGCTTGGATAAATTTTTTACTCCAAAATATGCAGATAGCTTGCTTGGTTTCTCAAAGTGTCATATAAAATAATAATTATATTTTCAAGGAAATATATAATATTTCCAAGAGATAAATTGAAAATTTATCTCTTTTCCTTGAAAATTGTTCAACCTAATTTTGCTAGAATTCCCATAAGTGCAGGATGTGTGAATCCTGGCTGTATAGTAATTCATTTGTAAAAGATACTGATTTTTGGCTGATTCAAAGCTTAATGTGAACAAATAGGGTAAAATGACTGCAGAAATAGTGCTTGCAGTCAGCCACACTAGCAGAAGTACTGTTTCTAGCTCACAGAATATAAGAATTCTGCTTCACTCTGCCTTAGTCAGACTACATCTGGAATTCTGTGTTAATATTTGGGCACATTTTAAGAGAAACTTTGATAAATTCTAAATAAGACCTATGAAAACCACTTAATATGAAAATTAGTCACAGGTACACATTGCATAAGATAAGGTGAACCAGATACTGGCTTCAAATATGAGAACATTCATGCAAAGGAAGATTAGTTACAGTTAGTATAATGTTATGTTTCAGATTAATTATGAGTTGAATAGACTCTTATCTGCTGAACTGGGAAACTAACCACTTATTTATACAAAAATGTGATGTAACAGACCCAACAAGTAAACTTTGCAAAACAATCTCTTCATAATTGAAGACTCTGTTTTGTTTTTATAAATATACTACTTCATATAGTTTAATATTTTTTCTGTCATTTTATGGTTTCAAGTGTTCTCAGCCTGATCCACGCAGTGGATGCAACTGACTGGATCTTAACAAGAAATTGCTTTACTTATCTTCATTTGTGGGTTATTGAGTACCAGTGAGGAAAATATTTAAATATGCAATATTTTTAAATTTAAACCTTATATACATATAAATGCATGTATATTTATAAATAATAGCTTTTATGATATGACAAATTTGTTTAACACCCGTACTTATTACAAACTTCTTTTAAATGCATCATTGCTTAAGAATGCCATGTAACTAACTCTATAAGCCTCTGGATACACAGTGGTGCCTCACAGTTTAGACCTCCTGATTAACAGACTATTGCGGCTAAAGCTGCATCAACACAGGACATAGTAAAATGTAAAAATCACCATTGCCTGTGATTTTTAAGAAAATTATCTTCAATTAGGCTAGGGAAGTAGAAAAAATCATTAAATTTATTTTTCTTATATTTTTTAGTATAATGTTTTATATTTTTGCAACAAGGTCAACTCAATTCAACAAAACAAAATCAATTATAACAAAATAATAGATGGTTTTAAAATAATATTGATATTACTAATTTTTAATTTTTTTCAAATAACTCTTTTAAACTTTTTTTATTATTGTTCAAGTACAGTTGTCTCCATTTTCCCACCACCACCCTAGCCGCCCCCACCTCCCACCCTGATCCTATCCCCACTTGGTTTTGTCCATGTGTCCTTTATAGATGTTTCTGAAAACCCTTCCCCCCTCCCCACCCCAGTCCCCCTCCCATCTCCCCTCTGGCTACTGTCAGTTTGTTCTTAATTTCAATGCCTCTGGTTATATTTTGCTTGATTGTTTGTTTTATTTTCCTTATATTTCTTATGATTTCATTGGATAAAGGTGCTCTCAAAGTATAATGCATTTTCTGCTATATTAGACTCTGACGACTGTATCATTCATTTTACCTGAAATGTATTTATTTTTTCTTCAGTTCAGAAACAAAGGGGTAAAAATTGATGTTCCAATTTTGATTTTTGAAGAACTACATTGGAAAGTGTAAAGTAATTCTAAATCAGATATATATCGATGTATTTATTTAAAGCTGCAGGACTTATTTACCAGGAACAGAACAAGGATCTAATGGTGATAGAGCAATAAGATTGTTTACCTTGAGCATAAAGTGTGGGGCAAAAGTAGGTTTACAGTTGTTTCTATGGAAAATAATATAAGGATTAACAAATAATACAAAAATAAACTCTGTGTTTCATACTCACAACTGTAAACCTACTTTTGACCCACCCTGATGAATATAGGTTGTATTTAGAATTTTAAAAATGTTTAACTTATTGAATATACTTTTAGAATAAGATTTGCCCATTTAGTTTTGGTTTCTTGACATTCTATTCTAATGTGAATGTAGTATTTTTGAAATTTTTTATATGCAATGTGCTATTTTAAAATCTTTTCCAACTACTGTATTATGCATTGTATGGTCTTACAAGGCATAAAAGCAGGATTTTTATAGACTTTCAGGATAAAAATTGTTGCCTTAAGTCATGTTATACTTGCTTATATGTGCTTTAAAGTTGTATTATGTACAAGGTCTGTCCAGAAAATGTCCAGCCATTATTAATATGACGAGAATGGTTTGCGCGATATTGATGTAATCTGGCAGCTAAGGAAAGTGAACTGGAATGCACATGTATGAACAATGATGACTTCACTGTACTAGTTAGTGGCGGTAGCAGTTGCTATTGAGTGAGCATGTGTACTGTGTGGCTGTCACATTCAAAATGACTGAGTGAGTAGAGCAACGGTCTGTATCCAAATTTGCGTTAAGCTTCAGTATTCTTCCATGGAAACTATTCAAGTGATTCAGAAGGCTGCAGCTCTGGCAGCTTTAGCTTTATCAAGACAACATGCCCACTCAAGCATCATGTCTTGAACAGGGTTTTTTGGTGAAACATCAAATCACCCAGGTGACTCAGCCCCCTGTAGCCCAGATTTGGGGCCCTGTGCCTTCTGGCTTTTCTGAAAACTAAAATCACCTTTGAAAGGGAAGAGATTTCAGACCATCGATGAAATTCAGGAAAATCATGGGGCTGCTGATGGCGATTCCAGCAAAGGATTTTACAGTGTTTTGAACAGTGGAAGAGATGCTTGGAGAACTGCGTGAGGACCCAAGGTGCCTACTTTGAAGGGTCCTGAGGTGTTATTGCCCTACTTACAATGTTTCTTGTATCCTGTATCTTCAATAAATGTCTCAATTTTTCATATTACATGGCTGGATACCTTCTGGACAGACCTGGTAATTCTCACCTCACCAGAAAACTGCCAGTTCTTTTTGCTGGGGCAAGAGAGGGAGTTTCATATCCACTAGTTTAATTGTTCTATGCCAAAATATCCACTTTTCTATTATATTCATTAATCTTTAAATAATATTTACCTATTAGTTGAATTTTAATCAAACTATTTTGCTACTCCATATTCTTCATCTTATTTTTATATTTGACCTAATTTTGTTTAATTTGAACTTGATATCTTTTCCTAGTATTCAACCATTCATGCTTTACTTTAATAGCAGTATGAAGGTGTTTCATGCTCTATTTTTTCCATTATTATTTTTGTTCATCTTAGAAATATCATTGGAGAAATAGCTCCATCATTTTTAGAATTATAATCCTCTTAAATTGTGAAGATTCTTCTATTTATAAACTAGGTGTAATCTGATAAATATAATTGTTGCTTCCAATAAGTTTAAGCCTGAAATGTATAGTAAAATACACTAAATAAGAAATCAAGAAATATAAAGCTTTTAGTTTTGTCACCAACTATTCATAAACCTTGAGCCTTCCTGTCTATAAAATGGGGATCTCATGCCTTCTTAAGGCAGACCTGTGATGACAAGATGAGATATGTATGGAAGTCCTTTGTAAACTGCAAAAAAATTAGACCTCTGTTGTTATTACTAGTAGTAGTAGTAGTAAGGGTTTTTCTATTACAGATGAAAATTTTAATTGTGTATAACCCATATTGTACCAGTGGTGAAATTGGCAAAGACTAGTTTTTAAGACATGTGAGAAGGTGGAAAATGTGGTGAATTTGCCCAGTTGCCTAGCATTAATGAAATACAGTTTTGGCAGAGTAATTAGTTTTTCCACCCTCAAATATACTGTCTCCCTTTCCATAAAAACTATGTGAGGCACGATGTCATATGTTTAAAATCTTTAAACCGAAAAAGAAAAAAGAAAGAAAAAAAGAAGTCTCACCTTCAAAACAAATAAACAAACTTTGGAGAGGTCTGTAGGCTTGAGTCCTAACATTTCACTGTCCCACAGACTGTAAAAATTACAGGGCCTTGTTGCACTGTGCCCATGATCTCACTGAGACTTTGGCTCCCCGTATATCATACCATGCACCTTAGGAAGTTCTTGGATCACAAGCAGATGTGATCACTCATTATTTTTCCCAGTATCGTCCCAGTCTGTGATTTACTGTGCCTACTGATAAAGCAGCAAGAGAATTAGAAAGTACTGAAACAGACAGTGACTTGATCATACCAATTTATATTCCATCTTACAGAGCAAATGCTCTTTTCTTTTTAGTGTTTGTGACTATAGTTAAGTACTTAAACTTATAGTTCCCTTATTTCTTTAATTTTTTCATAATTCAACAAACATTTATTGATAGTCCATTGAGTGACAGACACCAGACTATATTCCAAGAGAGAGTCAAAGAACAAGACCAGGGATCCCTTATGGAAGAACTCACAAATTATTGGAAAAAGGGTGCATAAGAAAGTGATTACAATATTATGAAAAATGGCTTTGCTATTAAATGGCCAAGTTAGATTTTAGTATTAGTTGATTTAGCAGCTCAACAGTGTCATCAAGGACCCAGGCTATTTTTCCCCTTTCTGCTCTGCCAGTCTCGGGGTGACCTGTGATTATTCCTTATTATAAATAGGAAAACTTTTCCAGAAGATCCCTAGGGGACATTATCTCAGAACTCACTGGCCGTAATTGAGCCATAAAAGCCCACTCCTGAACAAATCATTGACAAAGGGAATGAGACTTTCAGAATAGGCTTAGGCCAGTCAAGGATGACCTCTGGGGTATAGAGGCACTGTCTCCTGGTGCATGTGTGTGAGAGTTAGACACTCAAACAAAATCAAGGCTTGGCATACACGGGGGAATGAGGACATTGATTTTAGAGAAAAACATCTACAAAGATACAGAGGGAAGGGAGTGACCAATACTGAGAAAGGGAGTGGGGGGAAAGCAGAGGGGAGGTAGTATTTAAGCTACTATTTTAAACATGTATTAGAGAACAAGTTGATGGTTGCCAGGTGGGTGGGAGACTGGGGGACTGGTTGGAAAAAGTAAAAGAGATTAAGAAGTACAAATTGCCAGTTATAAAAATAGTCATGTAAAGTACAGCATAGAAAATATAGTCAATAATATTGTAATAACTATAAATGGTGTCAGATGGGTACTAGACTTATTGGAGTGATCATTTCACTAGATATATAATTGTTTAACCACTATGTTTTACACCTGAAACTAATATAATATTGTATGCCACTGTAATTGAAAAATACATTTAAAAACAAAAAAAATAAAATAAAAAGAACAAGCGTGATGGAGAAATAGATGGTTAATTTATACTTGGAAGGAAGCTCTTAGATATGTTCAAATGCAATAGAATTTCAGGTGCCATGATAGAGATGTGATTAAAGAGATACAGCACCTTAATTTAATCAAGCAGGGAAAAAACTAGTTCATAGAAGTTTGGCTAAGAAAGTAACCTTTGATTTGAATATTCCCAAATAGAATAAAGGAGAAAGAAAACAATGTGAAGATACATTTTTATAGGAGGTGGGGCTCTAAAGTAAGTACATAAGAAAAAAATCAGAGTTGAATGTATCCTTACATATTTCTGAAATCTTCTGAAATCACCCATTCAGTTTGCATGCAGTACCACAGTCTGCAATCCTGTAGGGTTTTTAACTGTAAAGTCCCAGAACCACCATGTTCGTCTAAAGAGCAGAACAAAAGAAACTATGCCTACGTGGTCTATGCATGAAGACGATTGTGCTTTTAAAGTTACTTTTTAAAGAGGATTAAATATAAAATTCTATTGTTTTTACTTGCTTGTAGGGTTTACTGTATTCTATTTTAATACAAAACCTCTGTGATTGCTTGAAAACAGGGATTCAAAATTTATGAAGTAAAAACTGATAGAGCTGAAAGGAGAAACAGAAAAATTCACAATTATGGTTGGAAATTTCAACAGTCCATTCTTTGTAGTCAGTAGAAAAAAATAGAAGATAAGTGAGGATATAGAAGACCTAAACAATGGAACCAACCAACTTAAATATAACTGATAATTATTAAACATTCCATCCAACAACAGCAGAATGCATATTCTTTTAAGGTGCATTTGGGACATTCACAAAGCTGGGCTATATTCTGAGCCATGGAACAAACTTTAAGAAATCATAAAAATTCAAATCACACAAATTCTTTAACCATAATAAAATTAAACTACAGCTCAATAGCCAAAAGATAGCTGGGAAATTCCCAAGCGTTTTGAAATTTAAAAGCATGCTTCTAAATAACCATGAACCAAAAAAAATTTACAAGGAAAATTAGAAAATATTTTGAATTGAATGAGAATGAAAATACAACATATTAAGCTTTGTGGGATCCATCCACAACACTGCTTGGAGGAAAATTCATAGCATTAAAGACCTAAGTTAAAGAAGGAACATCTAAGTTTTTATTTTTAAAAACTAGGGAAAGAGGGTAAATAAATACCAAAATAAACAGAAGAAGGAAGTAATAGTTATAATAAGAAAGTAATGAAATTAAAAGCAGAAAAAAAAACAATAAAAAAGTGAAAGGCTGATTCTTGGGAAGGAAAAACAATAAAACTGATTTTCCTTCCCAAGGAAAGAGCACTTCCTTCCATGTGGCATCTACCTGAGGGGAAGCAATAGTCACACCTGCAGAAATATATCTAGCCCCACCCTGTGGAACTTAAGCTCTGCTGAGGAGTATATCCAGAGCTCTTTCAGTGACTAAGACTAACAGGTAATCTGTAAACAGAGGCAGATCTCTGAGTGCTTTCAGACTTTAGCTGGTACTCCCCCAGGCCTGCTGCTGGTAAAACCCAGTCTTTGTATATAGTTTGGTACTTTCAGTATGCCCTACAGCCCAGCAGAGGGAACCACAATCTGTGGGCCACTGATAGCTCCAAACAGATTGTCCAAGGCCATTCACAGGCAGCATCTGATATAGGTATGCACAGAGACTTCACAGATCTTCCTAACACTAGAAATAAGCACAAAGAGTCAGACAAAAAGGGAAGACAAAGAAACAGGCCACAAATGAAAGAACAAGAGAATTCTCTAGAAGAAGAGCTAAATAAAATGAAGGCAAGCAATTCATTAGATACAAAGTTCAAAGTATGGATTATAAAAATGACCCAAAACATGTAAAAAGACAGACACTATAAAAATGACCAGTCAGAAATAAAAATACAATATATGAAATAAATAATATACCAGAAAGAATAAACACTATGTTAGATGAAGCAGAGTATAAATCACAAACTGGAAGACAAAGTAGGGGGAAAACACTCAGAGTAGCAAAAAGAAAAAATAATTTTAAAAAATGAAGATAGTTTAAGGGAACTTTGGGACAGTATGAAGCATAAAAACATTTATCATAGGGGTTCCAGAAGGAGAAAAGAGAAAGCAAGGGATTGAGAACCTGTTTGAAGAGATAATAACTGGAAACTTCCCTAACTTGTAGGAAAAGACACACAAGTCCAGGAAGCACAGAGTCCCAAACAAGATGGACCCAAAGAGGTCCAACACAAGACACATCATAATCAAAATGGCAAAGAGTAAATACAAAGAGGGAATCTTAAAAGCTGCAAGAGATAGGCAGTTAGGTGCCTATAAGGAAGCACCTGTAAGACTGTCATCAGATTTCTCAACAAATATTTCAGGCCAGAAGGGATTGGCAAGACATATTCAAAGTGATGAAAAGCAAGGACCTACAACCAAAGCTACTTTACACAGAACGGCTATTATTTAAAATTGAAGGAGAAATGAAGAGTTTACTAGACAAGAAAAAGCTAAAGGAGTTTGTTACCACCAAATTAGTATTATGACAAATGTTAATGTGCTTTCTTTAATACTAATCTTAATAATAAGAAGTAGAAAAACAGGAACATAGTTAAAAAATAAGCTGGCAATAAATATAGATCTATCAGTAACCACTTTAAATGTAAATGACTTTAAAACTACAATCAAGAAACATAGGGTAGCTGAAAGGATAAGAAAACATGACCCATATATATGCTGTCTTCAAGAGACCCACCTCAAAACAAAAAAATACGCACAAAATAAAGGGAAGGAAAATGATATTTCAAGCAAATGGAGAGGAAAAAATCACTGGGGTAGCGATACTTTTATCTGAAAGTAGACTTTAAAACCAAGGCTATAGTAAGAGACATAGAAGGACACTACATAATGATAAAGGGAAAAACCCAACAAGAGGCTAACCCTAATAAACATTATGTACCCAACATAGGAGCACCTAAATATGTAAAACAAATCTTGATGAACAAAAAAAGGAGAGATTGACAGAAATACAATCATAGTAGGGGATTTTAACACCCATTGACATCCCAACAGATCTTCCAGAAAGAGAATCAACAAGGAGTTGGTGGCCTGAAATGACACACGTGATCAAATAAGTTTGATATCTTCAGAGTATTTCACCCAAAGTCAGTAGAATATACATTCTTTCCAAGTATACATGTAACATTTTCTAGGATAGACAACATATTAGGACACAAAACAAGTCTCAATAAATTTAAGAAGATTGAAATCATATCAAGCATCTTCTCTGACAACACTAGTATGAAACTAGAAATCAATCACAAGAAATCTGAAAAATACAGAAAAACATGGAGGCTAAATAACACACTATTAAACAGTGAATGGGTTAACAATGAGATCAGGGAAGAAATCAAAATATACCTTGAAACAAATGCAAATAAGAACTCAGCAATCCCAAAATCTGTGGGACACAAGGAAAGCAGTTCTAAGAGGGAAATTCATAGCATTACAGGTCTATTACAAGAAACAAGAAAAAGTTCAAATAAACAATCTAACTTTACACATAAAAGAACCTAAAAAAGAACAAAGAAAGCCCAAAGTGAGTAGAAGGAAGGAATAAAGATTAGAGCAGAAATAAAATAGAGTCCAAAAAACAATACAAAAGATCAGTGAATCCAAGAGTTGGTCCTTTGAAAAGATAAACAAGATTGACAAATCTTTATCTAGACTCATCAAGAAAAAAAGAATACCCAAATGGATAAAATAAGAAATGAAAGACAAGAAGTAAAAACTGACACCAAAAGATACAAAGCTTTGTGAGAAAATATTACAAATGATTATATGCCAACAAATTAGATAATCTGGATGAAACAGATGTATTCCTAGAAACATAGTCTTCAAATACTTAATCAGGAAGAATCAGAGGATGAATAGATAGATTACATCTATTGAAATTGGAGCAGTAATCAAAAAATTCCCAACAAGCAAAAGCCTGGACTGGATAACTTCACAGGTGAATTTTACCACACATTTCAGGAAGAGCTAACATCTCTCCTCAAATTATTTCAAAAAATTCAAGAGAAGGGAAGGCTCCCAACCTTATTATATAAGGCCAGCATTATCCTAATTCCAAAACCACATAAAGACACTACAAAGAAAAAAAGTTACATGCCAATGTAACTGATAACCATATATGCTAAAAATCTTTAAGAAAATATTAGCAAATTGATTACAGCAATACATCAAAAAGATCATACAGTGATCAAAAGGGATTTATTCCAAGGATGCAAAGTTGGTACAATATTTGCAAACCAATAAACGTGATACACCACATAAATAAATGGAGGATAAAAACAACATAATAATATCAATAGATGTAAAAAAAGCATTTGATAAAATCCAGCACCCATTTGTGATCAAAACTCAGCGAAGTGGGAATAGAGGGAACACACCTCATTGTAATAAAGGCCACATATGACAAACCCACAGCTAATATCATCATCAGTGGGCAAAAACTACCAGTTTATTCCAGTTAAAATTGGGGACAAGACAGGGATGTCTGCTTTCACCACTCTTATTTAACATAGTACTGGAAGTTCTAGCCACAGCAATCAGACAAAAAAGAAGAAATAAAAGGCATCCAAATTGGAAAGAAAGAAGTAAAACTATCATTACTTGTAAATGAAATGATACTGTATATAGAGAACCCTAAAGATTCCACAAAGAAACTACTAGAACTGATAAATGACTTCTGTAAAGTAGCATAATACAAAATTAACATCCAGAAATTAGTTGCATTTGTATGCACCAATAATGAATTACCAGAAAGTGAAATTAAGAAAACAGTGCCATTTCACAATTGCTTCAAAAAGAATAAAATACCTAGGAATAAATTTAACTAAGAATGTAAAAGACCTGTACTTGAAAAATTATAAGACACTTAAAAAAGAAAGTGAAGATACAAATAAATGGAAGCATTACTGTGTTCATGGATAGGAAGAATTAACATCATTAAAAAGTCCATACTACCCAAAGCAATCTATAGATTCAAGGCAATTCTGATCAAAATACCAATGGTGTATTTCACAGAACTGGAAGAAATATTCTAAAAATTTACATGGAACCACAGAAAACCCTGAATAGCAAAAGCAATCTTCAGAAAGAAGAATAAAGTTGAAGGACTCATGCTATGTAATATCAAACTATACTATAAGGCCATAATAATCAAAACAGCATGGTACTGGGATAAAAACAGACATATATATCAATGGAACAGAATAGAGAGCACAGAAATAAACTCATACCTTTGTAGCCATTTAATATTTAGCAAAGTATACAAAAACATACAATGGAGTAAAGATAGTTTATTCAATAAATTTTGTTGGGAAAATTGGACAGATACATGCAAAAAATGAAATTAGACATCCTTCTTACTCCACACACAAGAACAAACTAAAAATTGATTAAAGACTTAAATGTTAGACTTAAAACCATAAAAATCCTAGAAGTAAACATGGTCAGTAAAATCTCAAACATTTCTTGTAGCTACATATTTTTTCTGATACCGCTCCCTAGGGAAGGGGAACAAAAGAAAATATAAATGGGACATCAAACTGAAAACGTCTTTGCACAACAAAGGAAATCATCGACAAAATGAAATGGCAACCCACTGAATGGGAGAACATATTCACTGATGCATCTCAAATATCCAAAATTTTAATAGCTTATAAAGCTAACACCAAAAAACTCCCCAAACAATCCAATTAAAATAAATGGACAATGGACCTGAATAGACACTTCTCCAAAGAGTATATACAGATGGCCAATAGACATGAAAAGTTGCTCAATGTTACTAATCACCAGAGAAATACAAATTAATACTACAAAAGGATATCATCTCACACCTGTCAGAATGGCTATAATCAATAAATCAAAAAAAGTGTTGGCAAGGATGTAGAAAAAAGGGAACACTCATACAGTGTTGGTGGGAATGCAGACTATGGTGCAGCCACTATGGAAAGCAGTGTGGAGTCACCAGAAAAATTAAAATGGAACTGCCTTATGACCCAAGGATACCACTTCTGGGAATTTATCTGAAGAAACCCAAAACACTAATCTGAAAGAATATATGCAGCCCTATGTTCATTGCAGCATTATTTATAATAGCCAAGATTTGGAAGAAGCCTAAGTGTCTATGAGTAGATGTGTGGATACAACAGCCCTGTTATATTTACAGAATGAAATACTAGTCAGCCATAAAAAAGAAGAAACTTTTACCCTTTGCCCCAGAATGGATAGACCTGGTTAGCATTATATTCAGTGAAATAAGCCAGTCAGAGAAAGACAAGTGCCAAATGATGTCACTCATATGTGGAATCTGATGAGCAAACTGAACTAACAAGCGAAACAGAGACAGACTCAGATAAAGAACCGGCTGACAGCTCTTGGAGTGGGGTTGGGAGGATAGAACAAAAGAATTCATGGGCAAAACAACAGTGCAATGACTGTGTTGCAGGAGAGGGTGTGGTGGGTGGAGGTGGAAGAGGGTTAAGGGGGATAAATGGAAATGGAAATACAATAAAAATTGAGCTATTAAAAACATAGAAACAGACTCACAGATACAGAGAACAGACTAACAGTTGTCAGAGCAGAGGGGCTTGGGGGTATTGGTGGGAAAGGATATAAGAAGTACAAATTGGTAGTTACAAAATAGTTGCAGGGATATAAAAGTATAGGATGAGAAATATAGTCAATAATATTGTAAATTCTGTATGGTACCAGGTGGGCACTTGAAATATCACAGGAATCAATTTGTAAAAGTAGATGATTGTCTAATGTTTATGCCATATACCTGAAATGAATACAAAGTAATATTGAATGTCATCTATAATTTAATTTTTTAAACTATGCCACCATCTTTTAAGAATTCCTCTAGTTTTTCTTGAAAAAAAATTGTTCTGTAATTTTGTAATTGAGAAATTAGATTATTGACACACATAACATCTCTCAGAAAAGTTGATCTTTTGTGCTATACTTTTGAAGTTCCCTGATATTCTAAGAGACATTGTTTTTGCTTTTGAATTTACACCTTCATCAACCTCATTTAACCAAGTGTGTTGGTAGGATTCACATAATTGTGATTTTGTAGAGTGGCTTTGGGATCAGGCATATCTGGATTCAAATACTCTGCCACTTGTCATTTTTCTTTTTACATATTCATTTTTCTAAGTTTTTCCTTATGGAACTACTACCTCTACAAGAATTACCAATACTTACTATCTCAAAGGATAATTTGGATTAAATTATGTTGGATATTTGACTAAAGATTAATAAGTTCATATTTACATTCTTTTGATCTGATTTCATACTAATACATAGAAATATAATAAGGTGACAATGTAGAAAACATTTGAAGGTATAATAATTTATTTTATATTACATAAAAACTTTATTATAGAATTTCAGAAAAATGGCAGTTAAAGAATTTTATTAATATATCAGAATTTGGAAGTGTGTCCTAACTATCAAAAATTGTATTTATATTTGTCATTGAGAACAAGGTCAACAGTATTGCTGACATCATTTCCAATAGCAATTGGGAGAGGCAGCAAGTTGTGGAAAAAGATGCTTTGCCCTTATACTTGGGGAGAACCTGACTTGGCCCCTCCTTCACCATTTATTAGAAGTTGAGTTTGTTTTGCTATGCCCTCAGTGAGAGTTTCCTCTTATATTTGTGAATTTTCATGTAATCAAGTTCAGTGAATGTTAATTGAGCATATATACTCACTGCCAGAAAATGGCACAGGTGCTGGGCATACAGCAGTGGATAACAAAGAGTTTCTACACTTTTGAAACTCACAGTTCAAGACTAAGGCAAAGGATCAAGCCACTACTGCACAGAGTGGTAAGTGCTGTTATAACATGGAAGAAACAGGTAGGAGCAGCTGAACCCAGACTTGAGGTTCAGGAAAGGCTCCCTGAAGAAATTGGTACTTTAGTTAGTAGCCGAGGATGTGTAGGAATTCCCAAGCTAATAGGAAAGTAGACACAAAGGGCAGGAAACATGTACCAGCAGCTCATTTGAGGACGTGAAACTTGAAGGACTAACACATAAGCAATGCTCCCAATACTGGCTGAAGTTCAGACTCACTGGCAGAGTTTTTAGAGATAAAGATGTTTTTATAGGCCCCACCCCAGACTTAATAATCACATTTTCAAAGAATGTCAGGGGAATCTGATTATTAGCTCCCATGGAGAGCACTGGCATAGGGTGTGTGGGGGGGCGGGGGAGGGTGTTGGAGAAGGGGGCTCAAGGCAGGGCAAGTGAGGCAGGGAGGCTGGCAGCACACCATGAAGGACTTGGAAACCAAGTGCGGATTGGGGTTTTATCTAAGCGCAGGGACAGTGATGGAAGGGTCTGAGGGGTGTGGGATGAGACAATCAGATTTATGATGTATAACGATCACTAAGTTTACTAAAACATGGCCCCTGTGTCCCCGAGAGATGCAGTCCAGCTTATGAGGTCCAACATCTTTGAACCTGTTTTAAAAGTCTATAATGGAAATAATATCTGCTTAGAATGGTTATTTTGAGGCTTAACTGAGAAAGTTTATACAAACTGCCTGATATGTATTTGGCACTCAAAAAATGTTAATTTCTATAATTTGGGAAATAATTGGTGGACATCACAGAGCCACCATCATACGTCGGGGAGGGCATTTCTGTTCAACTGTCTGCTTTCAGATTCCTCTGACAATTTTGTTGCTTCTGCCCACACCCAGAACACTGGGGCAGTGCCCACTTCTACCTCACTCCTTGCTCTTTCACATTCTTGACTTCAGTTACGGATGAGTTCCCAGTCTACACGTCCATCCTTGGTGTTCTTTCCTGAACTGAAAACCCACATATCCGCCTTGGATGTCTCCATTTAAATGACTGTGGGCACTTCATCCAAATTATGTGTTCTAACACCAAATACCACGCTTCCCCACTCCAAGAAAATAAAACAAACCCCTGCCTTTCCAACCTTAGCACCACTAGGTCAAGCCACAAACATGGGAACCATCACCGAATCACTTGTCTTTATCTTCTTTAATCAGTCCTCACAAATCCACACCCTTCTCTCCAGGCCTAGACCAGCACCCTCATCCAAACCATCCCACCTCCTATCTGAACCATGAAATACCCTCTGAGTTCCCAGCACCGCTCTTCGCACCACCTTCAATCCTGCAATACTGAGAGAGCTTCCAAGAAACAAAATTGATGAACCCCCCTCCCCACCTTACACCCCTCCACACTTAACTTTTTTACTAACTTTCAAATGTCTTAAAGGGAACCCTAAACTCCATACCAAGGCTTATAAGATGCATCAAAATATCACCTCTGAAGTCTCATTTCCCCCATTCCCTCTTTCCTATTTTATGCTCTTTAGCCATTGTGAACTAGAAAAAATCACTTTCTCTCATTCTGAGATCTATATTTCCCCATGATTCCTCTACCCAGAATTCCCCTTGGGTGTCAAGCCTTAGCTTATACAGATGTCCTCTTGGTCCTCTTGGGATCAGTGCTTAAATCTTCACACCAGCTGAGACTCCTTTATTGGATATATTTGCAGTATCTTTACCTCTTCCCTCTTAGGGCTCTTCATTATACTTGTAATTTCTTAACCCCCATGTTCCCCACAGATTGTAAGCAACATGATGGCAAAAGGTAACACAGACTCAATCCATGTTATTCAAAGATTGCCCGGGAATTAACCTAATTGCTAAAATTTTTGTTAACTAATGATCTTTTCAGAAATTCACCTACTTGCTAAATTTTTTACATGAACATTTTATTTTTTTATTTTTAGAAATATTTTATTGTTTATGCTATTACAAATGTCCCAAATTTTCCCCCTTTGCCCCCTTTCACCCAGCCCATCCCCCATTTTTATAGTCAAGCCCCATACTGTTGTCCCTGTCCATGGGTCCTTCATATATGTTCTTTCACTAATCCCTTACCTTCTTTCCCCACCTCCCCCTTCCCTCTTAGAGCTGTCAGTCTGTTCAATGATTCCATGCCTCTGGTTCTGTTTTCCTCATTAGTTTATTTTGTTCATTAGATTCCTCTTATAAGTGAGATCCTGTGGCATTTGTCTTTCACTGAATGGCTTTTTTCACTTAGCATAATAGTCTCCATTTCAGTCCATGATGTTGCAAAAGGTAGGAATTCCTTCTTTCTTTCTGCAGTGTAGTATTCCATTGTGTAAATGTACCATAGTTTTTTCATCCACGCATTTACTGATGGGCACTTAGGTTGCTTCTAACACTTGGCTATTGTAAATTGTGCTGCTATGAACATGAGGGTACATAGGTTCTTTTGGATCGGTGTTTTGGGAATCTTTGAGTATATTTCCAGCAGTAGAATCACTGGGTCAAAAGGCACTGAGGAAGATACAAATAAATGGAAGGATACCATGTTCATGGATTGAAGGATTAACATCATTAAAATGTCCATACTACTACCCAAAACAATCTATAGATTCAATACAATTCCTATTAAAATACCAATGGCATATTTTGTATATCTAGAATAAATATTTTTAAAATTTACATGGAACCAAAAAAAGACCAAAAATAGCCTCAGCAATTTTGAGAAAGAAGAACAAAGTAGGAAGGATCCCAATACCTGATATCAAACTATAAGACTGCTATAATCAAAACAGTCTGGTACTGGCATAAGAACAGACACATAGATCAATGGAACAGGATGGAGAGCCCATAAATAAACCCATGTTTTTATGACCGATTGATATTTAACAAAGGGAGCAAGAGCATACAATGGGATAAAGACAGTCTCTTTAATAAATGATGTTGGGAGAACTGGACTAGTACTTGTAAAAAAAATAAATGAAACTAGACCACCAGCTTACACCATACACTAGAATAAGATAAAATCTTTTGTAACTCCAAAATCAATACTCATGTCATTTTCTTCCTTATTCACGGTTATACACAGAAAGGTGAAAATTTTGAGTTGCTCAATAGGCATGTTCTCAGCTAAGACTGAACAAAATGACTCTCTGCCTTCTTATTTCAGCTCTTATACTGTTAATTAAGTGTCCATTTTGCAGTCTACTTAGTGCCACATTTTCCACATTTTTGTGTGTTTTTCTAATGATTTTACTGTTTAAAATGGCCCACAAGGATAGTGCTTTCTAGTGTTCCTAAGCTCAAGAAGGTTGTAACAAGCCTTATGGAGAAAATACATGCATTAGATAAACTTCATTCAGGCATATGTTAGTGTGTTATGCATGAGTTCAATGTCAAGAATTAACAATATGTGCCCTGGCTGGTGTAGCTCAGTGGATTGAGCGCGGGCCTGCGAACCAAAAAATCGCGGTTCGATTCCCAGTCAGGGCACATGCCTGGGTTGCAGGCCAGTTCCCAGCAGAGGACCCATGAGAGGCAACCACACATTGATATTTCTCTCCTTCTCTCCTTTCTCTCCTCTCCTTCTCTCCTTTCTCTCCTCTCCTTCCCTTCCCCCTCTAAAGATAAATAAATAAAATCTTAAAAAAAAAAAAAAGAATTAACAATATGTGAAATAAGATGCCTTTAAACAGAAAAACAGAGGTCTGCAGGAACCTAATGCTGCACTTCCCTTAGGAACAATGCTTCAGTATTCACTAATTTCACTTTGTGATGATTTTATAGAATATACCTATGAAAATAATAGCATTCCACTGTATTTTGTTAACCTGTACATCTCCAATAGTTAGCACACTGACTCATAATAGTTGTTCAGTAAGTGTTCTTTGAAATGGAATTGTGTGTATGTATGTCTATATACACACATACTTTATATACAAAAAACATAGCAATTATGTATAATATAGAAATAAATTAAACTGAATTTGTTTTTTAATGGCACAGACATACTTCACAGATTCATCATTACTTTTTGATTTTTAAAAATGTTAAATATTAGTTTATTATTGCTATCTTTATTTTTGTTGTTATCTAGGATGCTGGAGAAATGGTTCGCTCCTTTGTTGGTGGTTTGGAACTCATTGTCAATCTTCTGAAATCAGATAGTAAAGAAGTTTTGGCAAGTGTATGTGCTGCTATTACCAATATAGCAAAAGATCAGGAAAATTTAGCTATTATTACAGATCATGGAGTTGTTCCTTTATTGTCTAAACTTGCAAATACAGTAAGTAATCTGTCTTTTTTATTTTAAATGCAAATTATCTTAAGATATCATGGTGTAGAGGCAAAAACAATATTTAAGGTCAAACACCTGGGTTCAAGTTTAATATCCATCATTTATGAAGTATGAGATTTTGGTTAATTCATTCAATTTCTCTGAGACTAATAAATGTTAAAGTATGTTTTAAACTGTACAGTGTTAATATGCAAGTACCTTGTCAAATAGAGTCTGTTTTTATGGGCAAGTAAGCTGGTGACAAATATGTTATTGTAGAAGTGTTAACTATCATTTTCACATCATTATTGTTATCCTTAAGATAATTGCTCATGGCAACTTTAGAAATTAAATGTGCCTTCCCCACTGGCAAGCTTGGATCAAGGGCATTCTTGAGCTAGGGGACTTTGGCAGTCACTGTACTGCTTATCCAGGGTTGTGTCAGATATAATAAGCAGCCTTGGGAGATAATGACTTTGCCATGACCAGAGGTATTTGAGCATAGCTTGGACTACCACTTGGCAGAGAAGTCATAGACCAGAAATTCAATCATGGTAAGTATGTTTGGTGTAGAAGGGCCAATCTAATACTGAGTTTCTAAGAATATCTGCCAGATCCAGTTAGGGACACCAAGTTATTGCCTAAATTAAGAGAGCAGTACAATTAATAAACAGAAAACTATATCCTTTATCAGTTGTATCATACCTGTACAATTAATAACACACAAAAAGAAGGATATAGTGTTGTAAAGAATACAGAAAGGAAAATAGCAGACTCAGAACACATCACTGTTTGCTGCACTGTCTTCTCCCTTGGGGGAATCAAGGTGCATTACTGATGTGGTGGTATTCCCAGGATGACAAAGTAGAATGCATCTGTTTACCCCAGTTAAGTGAAATTCTCCCTTGAGAATGTCCTATATTCCTTAATTATATTTATTACTAAACCACTTGCAGACCTATAATTTTGTCTGGTGAGTATATTTACTGAAAAGGAAATTGAACCTTGAGTAAATAATAATAATACCATCCAAATAACTAATGCCAGGCCCCTGATCACCTTGGAGTTCACTGAAAATGTTCAGTACATAAAATGAGAAATCAGGACTGAAACTTTGTCCATTGGTGACCCACCAAAATACTAGTTCCCTTCAAGACACCACTTGAGTAGCCAGCCAGTCCTTGAGTCATTGGCATCTTAGTGGGTAATAAGCATCTAGTGCATGAGCATGATCTCACAGGATCATTATAATACATATACTATCATTCATTTCCTTTATGAAGAATAATGATAAACTCAGGCGTCATCTGGCAGAAGCCATTTCATGCTGCTGTATGTGGGGCAGAAATAGAGTGGCCTTCGGTGAAAACAAAGCAGTGGCTCCATTGGTGCGCTACCTGAAATCAAATGACATCAATGTGCATCGAGCGACAGCTCAAGCCTTGTACCAACTCTCAGAAGATGTCGATAACTGCATCACCATACACGAGAACGGCGCAGTCAAGGTACAGTTGGCTGGCTTTGTGGTTCTGTGCAAGTTAGGCAAATGTAGGCTGGAAAAAACTTAAGTAATGTTAAAGTTTTACTGGAGGGGGTATTTGGACACACAAAACTGCCTCCTTGTTGGGTTAGAGCTGCAGGTGGCCCGTGCGTTATCATGGATTATGCTGTCTAGATCGTTGCGTCGAGAGAGAATTTTTCTAAATCAAAGACTATAAAATGTACTCAGTAAAATAAGTAATCACTCCATGATTTGAATTTGATTAAAGAACATGTACAGTGTAGGAATAATCAATGGTATTCATAATTTTATTTAAATATATTATTTATTTAGAACTTAAATAGTAAAATACAGGCACCAACTAATCCACAAAGGAGCTGACTGAAACAGCCACTAATCTTCCGTTTGACAGTCTTAAACATAATGGGAAAGTACCAATTCAAAAACACATTTTTTCAAAAATATATCTGTGTGTCAAATTTTCTTTGCTTTTAAGCGATATAAAGGTAGGAGAGTTTCTGCACACAGACTGTAATGTATCCATGCATTATGTAGAAACTGCCTTAGAGCTTCTGAATGGAATGTTTTGATGACAATAAGTATAAAAATACTTAAAAGTACATGAACAGCTTACCTGTATTAGGAAAAATTGATTAAAAGTGTTGGGTTTTTTCCTACATCTTGTTTCCTTGTACAGTACAATTTTACTGTTTATTACCTCAGTTGGAGCCTATGACAATGCATTTGAATTGTGAAATGCATGCCCAAAGAGGGCTTGATCTTTTAAACAAGAGTTAGTAAAATCTCCAGTTAATTATATCTGGTCAAATTTATACATGCTGAATATGAAACATCTTATGAGGAATAAGACTCTTAGAATGACAATTGATAATTTTTGAAGCAATTATTTTAATTTATCTTTCAAATCTATTGTAGTTTAATATAATGTTAATTTTTCTGAAATTAAACTAAATATACATATAAATGTGTCAACCTTCCCATTATAAATCTGTTATTACAGCACGTAAGTTAAGTCAAATTAGTTTCTTCAGGCAAAAAGCTGCCATGAAAGCACCTTTTAAACTAAGCACTAATTTTTTGAAGTAAATTATAAAAAAAATATATTGGAATGCTAACTCCAAGCTGCTAATGAATGATAAAAATGCTGTCATACTTCAGAAAAGAAGACATTTCTAATTTAAAGTTACTGTATATGTTCAATTCTTGAACAGGACTTGCACAGCCTAACACGCCATAAGTATTCATGTACAGTTAAAAAAATGAAGCTATAAAATTTAATTAGTCTGGTAAAATATCTGACATAATAACATATGCTCAGACAATTGCCAGTAACTTTAAGGAAAGAATATCCAGACTACTCAGAAAATTTTAAAATGTAGTAAGCTTTGCATTTACCATTCCATTGACATATTATATGCCAGGTGTACATGCAACTCTGAATTATTTCTTCCAACACAAGTCGACAGATAATCCAAATCACTTATGAATTGTATTCTGCTGTGAAGAGTGTTGAAACTGTGTTCCCCCATCCACATAGCTTATATGTATCGGAAAAACAAGACAATCAAAAGGATTAGGGTGAGGGGACAGGAAGGAGAAAAGCAAAGGAAGAGTCTGTTGCACTCTAGGCCCTTTCCCAGGTCGCTTCATGGTACATTGAGGGCCTCTCTGTCTTGTCTGTTTGCATTCCTAACTACCAGCTATTTCTACTGGAGGGTAACTGTAAAGAAAGGACTTTTTTTTTTTAATGTTACTCTGTAGAGGCAAGTCTTACCTGGGCTCTCCCTCTTGGGGCCATGGGGAAAACATTCTCTGGTTTTCTTTAAAGAGGAAAAAAAAGTGTCACTCTTTTGGAAAAACTGGGGTTTGGTAGTTGCTTGGATCTGGAGAATAAAGAAAAGGGTTGAGTCAAAATGACTCCAGGTTTTGGGCTAGATGAAGAGAGAGATTTCTTAGCCAAGATAATGCAATAAAATATTTGGCACAGTAGGATGGTTAAAATACCTGCAGTGAATGCATCACAATGTGTCACTGCTAACACTTCTGACACGAAATGCATATAGACTTCATCCTCTATTTTGGCAAACCGTGGCTGTTTTTATTCCTAATTGCCATGGAACCTTTCTGGTCAATGCGTGGAGTGCTATTTCTCAGGGCTGCAAACATTCCTGCTGCAGCTGCTCAGGAGCAATGTTGACAGACCCTTTGACAGTTACCAGAGGCATCTCTTTGCCCTGTTCGTAAGTAATTTATTCCAGAGTTAGCTTCCTTCACCAGTCAGCTTCCTCACCAGCAGTGGCTGATGTCATGCAGTGTATCTGTCCCATGCCTACTTATGTTGATTCTATACTAACAGCAACAGAACAGGATTGAGGGCCTGGAACACATTGCGTTCAGTTTCTAATGTTCAATTGAAATGGTCAGTCTGAGTTTTCGGTCAGACAGTGCTGTCCACTAAGAATGTAATGTAAGCCACATAAGTAACACTAAATTTTCTAGTAGCCAGAATTTAAGAAAAGATCAAAGAAACAGGTGAGATTCATTTTAGCAATATAGTTTAGTTAACCCAATATATCCAAAATGTTATTTCAACATATAATCAATATAAAAAACACTAATATTTAGTTTTTGTGCATATTAAGTATTCAAAAAGTGCATTTTATAATACATCACAATTTGGACCAGCCACATTTCAAGTTGTCACCAGTAGCTGGTGGATTTCTAATTGGACAGCACAAGTCTAGAGACAGGAGAGAGGAGAAATTTCAGGAAGTATCAGTGAAGAGGAATTAAGCCCTGATGAGGGCAGATGAGATGTTTTTGGCACAGAGTTTAGAGAAGCCTGGGAAATCTCTACGTTTTTCACTCACAGAGCATGTGAAATAGGAAGAAGAGCTGTTAGAGTAAACCTAAGAAGTTACCAGGTTAACCAGGGGTTCCAGAAGCCAAAGGAAGAGTGAGTTTCCAAAAGATTTGTGTTCAAACACTACTAAGCCGTCAACAGGATTTCCTGATTTACTTATGTTGAAAAAGAATCCTGCATTGGCGTCTTGGTGGGTAAGAATCCTTTCTATATGAGCTGATAAACCCCCGGCTCTACTAAGTATAATGTGATAGGAATAATTCAATCCTTATGCCCTTTTTGATTGCACACAGACCTCCTTAAAAGTAACAGCACAGGGTCTTGTATCATCAGAAAACATGATGAACGTGGATGCAGAGCTGTTGGTAACTCTGCTGAAAATATGAGAAATCTAGGAAATGTATCAAAGTTATTACAAATTTAACAAAACTGTAACATAGGAAAGTAAGTGAAAGAAGTTGGAGGAAAAAACTGAGGAAGACAAGCCATGTCCTAAGACAAAAAACCATCAAGTAGAAAGGTGATGAGCACCTACAGAAGGCATTTAGCTTCCTTCCCAGTGGTGACATTGGATTTGTGTTTTGCAAATGTCTACACCAGGCAAGCGGAAGCTATGTTATGGCCTGTCACTTTGTGGAGAGCAGGGAATTTAAGAAATTGCAGAAAATGTAACCAGAAGCAGATCCAGCAGTGGGAGAGTGAGGGAGAGCATGTCCACTGGGCGGAACTGAAAGGGGGTCCTGGCCGCCTCGCAGACTCAGCACGTGGAGCGGTGTTGCAGAGAATCAGGAAGATGACTCCGTAGTTTTTTGTAGCCTGGCACAGGAAAAAACTATCATCAAAGCTTTTGGGTCAAGAAAATAGACTTTAGAGACTGAGATCACCCAGGATTTCAGTGTCTATATGCAGTTTACATATTTAATGTTTGATTGAATTATAATAGTTTCTATTCATTGAAACTCTTACTGTGCCTTTGTGGTTTTGGGTACTTTCCTCACATCTCAAATATTTCCTCGTGTGCTGGGAATTGTCCACTTGGTGGGAATTAAATTACTTAGTAGGACTATTAAGTATCAGTGACTATATAATGATTCCATATGTAGAGTTTCTGATTGACTGTTTTCTTATTATTCACATTTTTCCTTTAAAGTGAGAACGTAATTTATGACTACTTGAGGATTTCAGTAAGTTTGATTCCAGTTTATCACGTTTAACTTAATATCAATATCTATATTAAGTGCTTTTCTTATTTCTTTTTATTTTTTAACATAAAAACATAATAGCTTTATTAAGGTATAATTGACATACACATGCACATATTTAAAATGTAAAATGTGAGGAGTTTTGACACACACACGCACACACATCCAGTAAACCCTCTTTCTTGCCCCTCTCTGTCCTGGTGCACCCACTGATCTGCTTTCTGTCAGCATAGATTAGTTTGCATTTTCTAGAATTGAACTCAAATGGGATCATGTAGTGTGTACTTCTTTTTTGTTTGACTTCTTTCACTCAGTTTAATTATTTTCATATTCATCCACGCTCTTACATGTGTCAGTAGTCCACTCTTTCGTTGCCGAGCAGCATTCTGTCCCAGTTTGTTTATCCTTTCAGTGATGATGGACATTTGAGTTATTTCCAATTTGGGGTTATTACAAATAGAGCTGCTATGAGCCTTCATATACAAGTCTTGATGTGAACATATGCTTTCACTCCTCTTGGATAAACACCTAGGACTGAATGGCTGGGTCATCCAGTAGGTACATGTTTAACTTTCTAAGAAACTGAGAAACTATTTTCCAAAGTGCCTATGCCATTTTAATACACTCCCACCAGCCGTGCACGGAAGCATCCTCACCAGCACTTGATGATATGTTCATTCTTTGTTGTTTTAGACATTCTAATAGGTGTGTAATGAAATCTCATGATTTCAATGTCAGTTTTCCTAATGACTAATAATGTAGAACATCTTTTCATGTGCTTGTATGTCCACTGTGTAACGCCTTTAGTAAAGTGTCCAACCTTTTTTGACCATTTTTCAATTGGGTTGTTTGATAGTGAGAGTAGAGACTTAAGGATTTTCATGTTTAAATGGTGGTTTGGAATAATGTTATGAAGTACATAAGGACTTAGGATTTTAGTGTTCACATGTTCTGATCCCAAATCAGGAATTTTAGCAATTTGTATAGAAAGTTTATAAGGGTATAAAATTAAATTGCATTTATACATTTAACATATATTTAGTATACATCTAAGTCAATTTTGTAAAAAATACTAAAACTACATTCAATTTGACTAGCTAATAAAGGCAGTCATGGAAGGACTATCTCAATATTGTCTGATTCTTTCTCTAAGTGTTTGTTAAGTGCACTGCTTACCCAGCACTCCCCACACTTCCCATAGGAGTGACTCTTGTGGGAATCAGATTAAGATTCAGAATCTGAGCCACTAGTTCTGGTGTCAGGCCTGAGATTCTGCATTTCCCACAAGCACCGAGGTGCTGCTGCCGCCTTCCGTCTGGGGCCATACTTTGACTATTAGCAAGTGCTTAGCCCTTGGGGAGGCTGAGAGCAAGGAAGACCTCAGAATACTTGCCTCAGGCCACAGGCAGCTTTGTCCCCTTTACCTCTTTTTCTGCTAACAGGACACTGTTCTAGAAGACATATAGCATATTCTTTGATATCCTTTCAAAGGCAATAAAATTAATTGCATTGCCAGGAGTCTCAGATCTTATATTCCTATTTTCAAAACTTACAGCTTTGAAGATAGTATTTTAAATAGACATTTGTCTCCATGCATGCTGGCTCTGCTTCAGTATAATGAATTCACCTTGCTTCTGCTAAGTTACTACCACCCCACTCCCAGCAAAATAAACTTCCTTCCCCATCTTGAAAGCTAAAAGGGAGTAAAGATGAAAAGGAGAGTTGTGTATAAGTGTAGCAAAAGAACTAGATAATAATGAAAGTAAAATCTTTTTCATTTATGCAGCTTCCTATGTGCCAGATACTATTCTAAAAGCACAATTTACACACAGTTTTTCTTTGAATCTTTTCCATTATCCAGTGAGATGGGTATTATTATCTCCATTTTACAGATAAAGAAACTGAGTTTCATAGAGTTTAAGTAACTTGTCCTAAATCACCCAGGTTATATGGAAGGGATCCAAGAAATAGGATTCTGGGGTCTATTATCTTAACTCCCATTGCCCGGTAAACCTGAAGGTCCTCGAGGCACGGGTGGGGCGTGGCTGCAGGCATGGGTGTTTAAGGCTATGTTTGAAAGACTCAGCCTGTTAAGAAACTACGTCTGGAGGTGAAGCAACTGCTTGGGAAAGCAGAAAGAAAACGGGACTTGATGGAGAATATGTCTGTTTTGTGGCAGAATGGTCCCTGTCCTTGCTGTCCCAGTCCTCCCATCCTCTTGAAAAACTACAACCCAAATGCTCTATTTCTCTCCATTTTCATGATTTTTCCAGACTTTCTTCCTGCCCTTGAAGCTTTTTCATAGTCTTAACTTATGCCCATTAAACATTACTAGTAAGAGTTATAGAATATGAAGTTAAGCCAAATGAGTTTATGATTTAAGATAATTATTTATAGTTCTATCTTTAGATAGACATTAATAAAGGTAGCTACATTTTCCAAAAGTAGGTTAAGAAGCTTGTTATAGGCAAGTGGAAAAGGCTAAAATTAAGTCCAAAGCTCATGTATTAAGGTTTTTTAGTATACACACACAAAGAGCACAAAATACCACTAATATTTACTAAATTAACTAATATTAACCTCTGTGTGTCATTACCTTTCCTGATGGCCTCAGCACACATCTTCTGTTTGCAAACCCTTCTCTCTTCTTGCTTAGTTTAGATGCATCTGTTCCAAGATGCTTTCTCAGACTTCTTGGACTAAATAAGTAACTTCTTATTCCTCAGTTACTCCTCATTCAACACTTTTTGTTTCCTTCATAGCACTTGGTAATTCACCACACTTGGTAATTATTTTGTCCATTTGTTTTTGACCAAGCCCTTCTTATAGTATCTGTAGGGGTTATGAGACTCGGTCCTACTCTCTCCTGAGTTCTGGGAATGATGAATAGAAGGGCAGGTCCTACCTGTGTGGAGAATTCACATACCATATACTTACTCTATTCCTCTATTTCAAATTTCACCCAACAATTCTAGTCATCCATTAAATGAATAATAAGTATTAGAATAGTAGACTGAGTTGTAAGAGATGTCAGTGCTTTTCTTACACTAATAAATAGCTAATGTAAATATCTATGTGTGCTGTTTCTTAAAAAAATATATTTTATTGATTCTGCTATTACAGTTGTCCTATTATCCCTCCTTTATTCCCCTCTGCCCTGCATCCCCTGCCTCACCCGCATGCCCCTCTCTTAGTTCATGTCCATGGGTCATACATATAGGTTCTTTGGCTTCTCTATTTTCTATAATATTCTTAACCTCCCACTGTCTATTTTATACCAAATATGTTTCTTATTCCTTGTAACTTTTCCCACATTTTCCCCCCTCTACAGTCCAGCTGATAACCCTCCTGTGATCTCTATTTCTGTGATTCTGTTCCTATTCTAGTTGTTTGCTTAGTTTGTTTTTGTTTTGTTTTGTTTTTTGGGTTCCGTTGTTGATATTGTGAATTTGTTGTCATTTTACTGTTTATATTTTTATCTTATTTTTCTTAGATAAGTCCTTTAACATTTCATATAATAAGGGCTTGGTGATGATGAAGTCCTTTAACTTAACCTTATCTCAGAAGCACTTTATCTGCCCTTCCATTCTAAAGGATAGTTTTACTGGATAGAGTCATCTTGGATGTAGGTCTTTGCCTTTCATGACTTTGAATATGTCTTTGCAGCCCCTTCTTTCCTGTAGTGTTTCTTTTGAGAAATCAGTTGATAGTCTTATGGGAACTTCTTTGTAGGTAAGTGTCTCCTTTTCTCTTGCTGCTTTTGAGATTCTCCCCTTATCTTTCATCTTGGGTAAAGTAATTATGATGTGCCTTGACGTGTGCTTCTTTGGGTCCAACATCTTTGGGACTCTCTGAGCTTCCTGGACTTCCTGGAAGTCTTATTTCCTTTGCCAGATTGGGGAAGTTCTCCTTCATTATTTTTTCAAATAAGTTTTCAATTTCTTGCTCTTCTTCTTCCCCTTCTGGAGCCCCTATGATTCGAATGTTGGAATGCTTAAAGTTGTTTTAGAGGTTCCTAAGCCTCTCCTCATTTTTTTGAATTCTTGTTTCTTTATTCTGTTCTGGTTAAATGTTTATTTCTTCCTTCTGCTCCAAACCATTGATTTAAGTCCTGTTTTCCTTCCCTTCACTGTTAGTTCCCTGTGCATTTTCCTTTACTTCAGTTTTCATAGCCTTCACTTTTTCCTCTATTTTGTAACCATATTCAACCAACTCTGTGAGCATCCTGATTACCAGTGTTTTGAACTGTGCATCTGATAGGTTGGCTATCTCTTCATCACTTAGTTCTATTTTTGGAGCTTTGATCTGTTCTTGCATTTGGCCATATTTTCTTTGTCTTGTACAGCTGTTATATTATAAGGGAAAGAGCTTTAGGTGTTTGCCAGGGTGGGGCAACCCTTTTTGCTGTGTCATGGTGCTGTCTGTGGGGTAGGGGTCCAAGAAGAAACAATGCTTCTTGCTCTGTTTTTGGCTGGCTTTCGATCACTTCCCCCAATACCCACAAGCAAATTGGGCCCTTCTGTTGCTGGTTCCCAGGGAAGGGTGGGTTTGTGTACATTCTACAACCCTGTGGGTCTCTCCAATGAACTCTCCTGTTCATTGGGAGTTTCTCCCATTGCTGCAACACCCACAGGTTTTTTCAGTCAGAGGTTTTGAGGCTTTATTTCCCCACACTGGAACCCTGGGTTATGCGGTCTGTCTTGCTCCCCAGTTGTTCCTCCCAGTTTATCTGCACGCAAATGTGGAACTGCCTACTCCACCAGCTGCTGCTTTACCTGGTCCACCAGCTGCTGCCTTGCCGCACATTCCCTCTCCACCCTGGCTGCCCATATCTGTCTCTTCTACCAGTCTGTATGAATGTTTTTTCTTTAATTCCTTGCTTATTGGACTTCCACGTAGTTCGATTTTCTGGCAGTTCTAGTTGTTTTTTGTTTTTAAATTTGTTGGTGTCCTTCTTTTGTTGTGCAAGAAGGCAAAGTGCATCTACCTATGCCCCCACCTTGTCTGGAAATCCCTTCTCATGTTTTTTAAGTGTATGGTTAGATTGTTTATTTGAGATTTTTCTTGTTTCATGACATAGGTCTATAATGCTATGAATTTCCTTCTTAGGACTGCTTTTGCTGTGTCCCATAGATTTTGGGTTGTGTTATCATTTTCATTTGTCTCAAGGTATCTTTTGACTTTTTCCTTAATTTTATTTTTAATCCATTTATTGTTTAGTAACATGTTAATTAGCCTCCATGAGTTTGTGTGTTTTCAGTGTTTTTCTTGTAATTGATTTCTAGTTTCATATTATGGTTAGAGAAGATGCTTGATACAATTTTGATCTTCTTAAATTTATTGAGACTTGTTTTGTTTCCTAACATGTGTTTTATCCTAGAAAATGTTCCATGTGCACTTGAGAAGAATGTGTATTCTGCTGCTTTGGAATAAAATGTTCTGAAGATATTATTTAAAGTCACCTGATCTAGTCTGTCATTTGAGACTGCTTTTTCCTCATTTCTGAAGGATCTATCCATTGATGTCAATGAGTCAATGAAGTGTTAAAATCCCCAACTATGACCATATTACTGTCAATATCAGCCTTTATTTTTATCAATGTCTTCTTTATATATTTAGGTGTGATTAATCACTTGATCATTTTGTAATGTCCTTTTTTTGTCTTTTATAATAGCCTTTGTGTTAAAGCCTATTTTGTGTGATGTAACTTTTGACAACTCAGCTTTTTATTCATTTCCATTTAATATGAAATATTTTTTCCATCTCTTTACTTTTACCTGTGTGTGTTTTGTTGTGAGGTGGGTCTCTTCTAAGCAGCATGTATATGATTCTTGTTTTCTCATCCATGTAGCTACCCTATGTTTTAATTGGAACTTTTAAGTCATTTACATTTAATTGATATGGATAGGTATTTATTGTCATTTTATTCTTTATATCTATGTTCCCTATTTTCTTTCTTGTCCTTGAAGAAGACCCTTTACCACTTCTTGTAATACTAGTTTGGTGTTACTGAACTCTTTTGAATTTTTCTTGTCTGGAAAGCTCTTTATTTATCCCTTGCCTTTAAATAATAGCCTTGCTGGGTAGAGCAGTCTTGGATATAGATCCTTCCTTTTCGTCACTTTGAATATTTTGAGTCAGTCCATTCTGGCTTGAACTGTTTCTGTTCAGACATCAGCTGACAGTCTTCTGAGAGCACCTTTGTAATTAATTAACTGTCCTTTTCTGGCTGCTTTTCAGATTTGCTTCTTATCATTTTAATTATAATTTCTCTTGTTGTGGGCCTCTTTGGGTTCATCTCATTTGAACCCAAACAAGATGTGCTCCCCAGACTTGTGTGTCTTTTTCCTTCACCAGAAAAAGGGAAATTTTCAGTTATTTTTACTCAAGTATGCCTTCAATTTCTTCTGGAACCTCTATGATGCAAATATTGTTATGATCCATGTTGTCCCAAAGGCCCCTTAAACTATCCTCATTTTTAAAAATTCTTTTTTCTTTTTGCTGCTCTGATTGGGTTTTTGTTGCTACCTTGTCTTCCAAATCACTGATTCAACACTATGCTTCATCTAACTTACTGTTTATTCCTTCTAGTATACTTTTCACTTCAGACATTGTATTCTTTATTTCTGATTGGTTCTTTTCTGTGATCTCTATATCCCTTACCATGCTGTTGAAGTTCTCACTAACTTCATTAAGCATCATTGTCACCATTGTTTTGAAATCTATATCTGGTAGATGGCTTGGCTTCATTACATTTAGTTCTTTATCTCCAGATTTCTCCTGTTCTTTAATTTGGGGCATTTTTTGTTCCCCATTTTGTTTACCTCTCTGTGTTTGTTTCTGTGTGTTAGGTTGATCTGCTATGTATCCCAGTCTTGACGAAGTGGATTTATGTAGTAGGTGTTCTGTGGGACCCAATGGCACAGTTTCCTTGGTCACCTGACTGGGTAATTAAGGAATGTTTCTTGTGTGGGTTATGTGAGCCCTCACACTGGATTTGAGTCTTAATTGCTGTTGGCCTGTCTGTGCATGTGGTTGACTCTCAGGCTACTGACTGAGGATCAACCTTGAGCATAGCATATGAGCTGTTTTTGTGTGGGCGCTAGCCTAATGAAGCGGAATTTGCCTCAGCAGGTTCTGGTGCCTGTGGAGAGCTTCCTTTGGGTGTGCCACGTGAAGCTTATTGGATCCTGCTCTGATGTTTTCTGAAGCTGACCACTGTGTGTGTTGGTTCTGGGGCCTCTTGGGCAGACTCTGGTGCAGTCAATGTCAGACTATGCCTGTGACTGACACTGAGCAATGTATTTAGAGCTACAAAGTGATCTACAGTTTGTGGCTGCCTCTCCTGGTCCTAGCTGTGGAATAGACCAAGCTGTGTATCAAGGCTGGCTTCCATTAGCACCAAGTCTCAGGGTAGGTCAGCAAAAGACCCAAAGTTTGTGGAGATTGGCTCACCTGCCTCCACCTGCTGGCTGCCTGTTAGGCTCAGTCACTGAAAGAACCTCTGGCAATGCTAGAATTACATGAGGTAGATTCTCAGTGAGTCACCAGGAAGGGCGCGTAGTATTCACCAAATTGACACATATTCAAAATTGGTGCCAATACTGGATCTGAGGCCACTCAGTAATAGTTCCAGAATGCACCAAGTCTTGATGCCACTTGCTGGGTTCCCACAGACCTTTGTGGTGGGGCAGGATGTTAGAGTCATCAGCAGGAGGCCATCAGAGTTTACCAGGCCCAAACAGACCAAGATTTGGCCATGTGTATGGAGGGCTCTGCACAATCTGGGCATGCTAGGGGAAAGTGGCTCCATCTTTGATGCATATAACTCAGTATGTCCTGGATTCTGCGTGGACCTTCTGGAAAGTTTAAGTTAGGCAGGGCAGAATTCTGGGGGTTGGGAGGGTGGTATTATTGGATCTCCCATGAGAGGGTGTCACCAGTCAGACTCATGGGAAGGTGGGAGGAATTATTCCCCACGCCAGAGTCACACAACTCAGTCTCTCACTCCCTGATTTGGCCTACACCTCTACACCCCAGACCCAGGTAACTGACTCCTCCACAGGGTGTGAGATCCTCAGGGCAGAGGTGACAGGGAGTCTGCAGGGTGAGACTATTGTTTTCTCCCAGGCTGATGCCATATGGAGAGGAGTGCTTGACTCAAGAAAGATGGCATCTACAATTTGGGAAAGGGACTCAGCACAGGAACTCTGGTGGCTGTCCCTTTAGCTCTCTCTCCAGAGCCACACAACCCAATGTCCCCTCATACAACATTGTTCCACTCCTAGCTGCCCTCCCTCTACTGGAGCCTGGGTGAGTGGACGTGAATATGATTTTTGTGTGTTGGTGTTTTAAGAGGGTGCCTGATTTTTTTTGCAGACACCCATCTCTCTCTGGTAGACAGAATCTCTGCTGGTTTTCACAGAGAGATGTGGGTTCCTCTTCCTGGCACTGGTGCTCTGGTGCTCTGGGCTTGGGGCAGGTTTGGAGTTGAGACCCCACCCTCCTCAGGAGGAACCTTGGCAGCTGAGATGTCCCTTTAGATTCTCAAGTGCCACATGTGGGTATGCAGCTAGACCTTCTGCTGCCTCCCAGCCCCCACCCCAACCCTTCCTACCAGCATTAATGTGACTTCTGTAAATCCTTGGTTATAAGACTTCTTTTCATCTAATCTTCAGTTAGTTATTCGGATTGATTGTTCTATATTTTAGCTGCAGTTCCAGTTTGGTCCTGGGAGGAAGTAAGTGTAACTTTTACCTACTCAGCAGCCATCTTGGATCGTCCATACAGCTAAAGAACTTGTTCATAACTCAAGCTTTGTGAGTTAAATGGATGTAAATTATAAAATGTGAGAGGTAATTATTTATAGTTTTATTGAAAATATTCCAGGCCTAGCTATTGCCAAGTACTGATGTGGATTTAGCACTCTGAAATTTAAACAGTAACTCTTGGCTCCTTTTTGGTCAAATGTTTTGTGAGTAAATGTGGTATATTATTATAATGTCTAACTAAGTTTAAGAAAAGACACTCCTTTACCATTTTAAATCTGTGCAAAGCAGTCTTCATTTTATGCACATATAAACCTGTGAAATATTCATATGTTGGTTTGGGAATTTTAAACTTGAAAAATTACAGATTCTCACTTTTGTATCTGTCACTGCTGGCTCCAAATTTTAAACTGAAACCACAGGATATATTTGGCACTCACACCAAATTAATTTTTTCCCTTGCATTAAATAGGCTGCTACCCAATGATTAAGTGTTCAACCACAAGGCCAATAATATTAGCACAATGATATATCCAAGTCACTGTCAACTCTGCAAAGGCTGCTTGAATTTGGGGCTCTTTAAAATCAAAACCCTCTCTGTTGTGTTGCGTTCAAAAAGGTCATAGCATCAGGTGAACACCCTCATCTTTTATTTTTGTTCAGCCCAGAGGACACTGCTGAAAGGTAATGACAAAAAGTCATTGCCATCTGAGTTGTGAAATGACTTGCCAGGTATGAGCCTCCCTTCCTGAGTTGCGTGAAACTGGATACCATGACCTGGACATTTGCTACCAAGTGTCATAATTTTTGAAATTGTTACTTACATATTCTAATAAGTTTTCTATAGAATCATTGCCAGATAAGAAAATATTTTAGGGTTGAGGAGTAGGGGCATCCATGAAGGTTAGATTTGGGCCTGGAGCTTTTCTTAATCATGTTACCAGCATCAGGCACATCAGGCTACATCACAGCTCTTCTGACAGCACATGAAGAAAACGACATGACTGGGGAGTTTATCTTGCCTAAACTGTGCCATCCACGATTCCTTACATTTAAATAAGTTTGGATATCAAAGCATTCGATTGGCATAAGATGCTGTTGGCACATGTTAAAGCATCTTTTGGTCTCAGAAAAAAGACACTTTTTCTGCCAAGCTGTAGGTCTATTGGCGCTGTTCTGCAGTAGCTATGCCCTACAGCCTTTTTGGTGATAAATGATCTGTTTCAAATAAATGAAATGGCAGCCCACTCTGCAGAAAAAACCATTTTCAAAAAAGGAGAGACAGTTTTGCAGGGTCAAAAATGCACAAACAGTATGGTAAAATAAAGTATAGGCTGCTCTTTTTCATGGAAAAGATTGCTACTGCTGCATTTGCCAAATTCAATCAGTGTGCCAAAAAGTCGAGGAATCTGGCAGGGGCTAGAAAGTGCAGTTCCATCTTTCATCTATGTTTCTTCTCTGTATTTATCTTGCTTCAGAAAATGCCGGGAATGTCTTTTCCTTCCGACTTGGCTCTTGTGCACAACCACAGAAGTACACCAGGCAGTTTCTCATAATTGTTTGGTTACTTATGGTGCAGTCAGTCTTTAAACTTGTGAGAAATATATTCTTTCCATTGGAAATTTATGAAAAGCACCAACAACTGTTTGTTTTCATTTTCTGAAAATTATTTCAGGAACAAAACAAAATCACTTTTATTAATTGGCAGCTACTTGACTCAATACACAAAGGCAGGAGGCCAGCTCATTATTTTTGGCCTTCAGCTGACCCAGAATGGTTTTCCCGTATAAGAAGCTATTCACAGATGCTAGACGTAAAAATTAATAATAATAATAATGGTATTTCAGACTTTATGAGTAAGTAGTTTTTGGCACTGAGAATATATCTTCTCTCTTTCCCTTGAAAACAGCAATCCTGTTATATACAAAAAGTAAACAGTGCTTGAATTAGCACGTTGGAGTCTTTAACGTACCAAAAATATGCATGTATTAACCTTCCCTTCTAAGGCTCCTTTTTTCCACTTCCTTTAGGATCAATCAGTTTTTGTTATTTAAAAAAAAATACAAAACTCTTAGGTTCTTAGGGGCTGTGTTCTCTGTATTTTTCAACCTATTTCCATGGTGTAAGATGTCTCTTTGAAATGTCTTTGGACACAAATTTAAAAGTACAGGTGTTAAACAAAAGTTATGTTTTTAAAATCAAGTTAATTATAGCTTATGCAAATTTGAATCAGAGCAACTATCTGTGGTTCAGGGCTGATTGAACATAATGGCTTATCCGTATGGCTAACAAGTCAGGACTTGTTTATAATATCCTAGTTTGCAGCGAGCTTTTAGGAAAAAGCACTTCCTTCTCTAGGTCTTTGTTTACCCATGAGTAAAAGTAAGAAAAATATTTCTGAAGTTTAAGCTATCATTCCTTATAACCCAAGTTTAAAATTTGAATTCCTGAGGAGGTAAAAAGTCAGAAAAACACCCCTAATGCTCCAGTTACGGCAATGGAAACAATGTGCAGTTTGAGAGGGTCTCTTTACAACATGGGGCTTAGTATTTATACCTCTGCTTATTGTGAGAAGTAACATAAAATATGCACACTAACTACTGCAAATGTTGATATTTTCACTAGACCATGATTTTCTAATTGGGGGAAATCTGATCAAATTTCTGTGAAAATTTCTAAGGTACTTTTTCTTAGATGGTCACTTGCCAATGAACCTACTTGTCAGAATGTCTACCTGTTATTTTCATTCTATTTTGTATGCAGAGAAGTACAAATGAGAACCTCTTTGAAAATTGTTATCTTTTCTGAGGAAGGGTAGAAACACTTATCCAAGACATGTCATGGTCACTCAGAGACAGGTCTGCGAGTGCCCCTGGGGGGATGCCCACGGTCAGGGGATGGGCAAATAGAGGTGACCATGACTTGGAGAGGCAGCAAAGATGCTGGTTTATTTTATAATGAATCGTGTGTTAACAACAGATTATCACATATCTTTATACATATCTGGATGAATATGCCTTTCTTGTGCCAAAATATGCCCTAGGTTTTGCACGTACGAGTTGCAGAAGTCCTCTCAGTGGGGCAGTTTGGGAGCTGGAAGTGGGAGACTCAAGAGCCTGACTTCCGAAGCAACATAGCATCTAGCTCTTTTCTGCAAAGTGAGGGCAGGTCCCATTTTTGTACATACCTGACAAAGGATGTGTATATGATGCAAGTTACATAAAAACTTATAACTCACTAAGATAAATGACTCAATTAAAAATTTACAAAATATCTGAATAGACATGGCAGAAATTATACAGGATAGCAAACGAGTACATGAAAAGATGTTCAACACCACGAGTTATCTGGGAAATGGAAACCGAAACTTAATGAGAAACTACCACACACCTAGCAGACCAGCTAAAATTCAAGAGTGACAATACTAAATGACCAAACCACGTGGTAGAACCAGAACCCTTGTATACTGCTGACAAGAATGCAAAATGATCTAACCACCTTGAAAAACAATTTGCCAGTGTCTTACAAAGTTAAACATGTACTTACCATATGACCCAACACTGCCACTGGCATTTACAAAATATCTGAATAGACACTGGCATAGGTCTGCCCAAGAGAAACAGACACATATGTACACACAAATATCTGTATGTGAATAGATATAGCAGCATTATTCCTAATCTCCCAAATGTAGAAACAATCAAAATGTCCCTCAACGGATAAATGGATAAACAACAAAAGGTGCATCCATACAATGGAATACTACCCAGCAACAAAAAGAAACAAACCACTGGCACACACAGCAACACAGATAAATCTCAAGACCAGTATGCTAAGTTACAAAGGCCCCATGTTTGTATTTTTGAGGCTTAGTCGTGATTCTCTTAACTATCCTCATTAGGTTTGACTTATTAAATCAATTGTCCATGTTTCAGCACTATTTCAAGTTTTACCTGATAATGATTATTAACCAGAATTATTAATCAATCAATTGATAGCAATTATCTTTCTTAAGAAAACCACCAACATGGCTTACCTGTATTTTTCATATTCACTGAAATCCTAAAGGAGGATTTCCGGTCAAGATGGAGGCAGATATAAACATGGCTCGCCTCCTCGCACAACCACAGCAAAAATTACAACTAAATTACAAAACAGCTATCACCCAGAACAATCAGAAAATTGAGCTGTATGGAAGTTCAACAAAAAAGAATTAAAGAACTCACATTTCATCCAGACAGGTGGGAGGGGTGGAGATGTGGAGACAGGTGGAGACACAGACTGGGCAATCCCACACCTACATGTGCTAGATAAAATCAGGCAGGATACCTCACGAGCAAGGGATCCCAGCCCCACACTAGACTACCAAGTCCAGGGTTCCAGTGCCAGGAGGATAAGTTCCATAACTTCTGGCTGTAAAAACCACTGGGGGTTGGGGTGGTAGAAGAAACTGTGGGATTCCCAGGCGTCTGCTCTTAAAGGGTCCTCAATGGACTTAGGACTTATGCAGACCCACTCCCTCTGGGCATCAGCACCAGGACAGCAACAGTGGCATATGGGAAGAAAATGAAGTGTCTGGCATCAGACCAGGGTGAGTGTCGGGAGACAGCTTCCTTCTGGACAAAACTCCAGAGGCCAGGCAGTGGCATTGTCCTCTTTCTAAGCCCTCCTCCACACAGAGCCACAGAGTGGCAACATTATATCAGGGACTCCATCAACCCAGTTCACATAGGTTGCCCCACCCTGGTAATCACACTCCATCCAACTTACTAGTGTGCTTTTCTACAATAGGCCATGCTATTAAGACAGAGAGTTAAAGCAGCTCTGCCTAATACATTGAAACAAACACAGGGAGGCTGCCAAAATGAGGAGACAAAGAAATATGGCTCAAATGAAAGAACAGAACAAAACTCCAAAAGAGGAACTAGACAAAATGGAGATAAGCAATTGATCAGATGCATAGTTGAAACACTGGTTATTAGGATGCTCATGGAGCTCATTGAGTACTTCAGCAGCATAAAAAAGACCCAGGCAGAATGAAGTTTACACTAAGTGAAATAAAGAAAAATTTACAGGGAAACAACAGTGGAGTAGATGAAGCCAGGAATCAAATCTATAATTTGGAACATAAAGAATAAAAAAATATTCAATCAGAACAGTAAGCGTAAAAAAGAATAAAAAAAACAAACCCAAAACCAAAAACACAAAGATAGGCTAAGGAGCCTCTGGGACAACTTCAAATATACCAACATTCAAATCATAGGATTGCCAGAAGGAGAAGAGAAAGAGCAAAAACTTGAAAACTTATTTGAAAAAATAGTGAAAGAAACCTTCCCTAATTTGGTGAAGGAAATAGACATATAAGTCCAGGAAGCACCGAGAGTCACAAACAAGATGAACACAAAGCACAAAGAGGACCACACCAAGACACGTCATAATTAAAATGCCAAAGGTTAAAGGTAAGGAGAGAATCCTAAAAGCAGCAAGAGAAAAGCAGAGAGTTACCTACAAAGGAGTTCCAATAAGACTGTCAGCTGATTTCTCAAAAGAAACTTTGCAGGCTAGAAGGGACTGGTAAGAAGTATTCAAAGTGATGAAAGGCAAGGACCTACAACCTAGATTACTCTATCCAGAAAGTTATCATTTAAAATTGAAGGGTAGATATAGTGCTTCCCAGACAAGGTAAAGCAAAAGGAGTTCATCATCACCAAAACCTTATTACATGAAATGTTAAAGGGACTTAAAATTTAAGAAAAGGAAGATGATCAAAACTATGAACATTAAAATTGCAATAAATTCACAACTATCAACAATTGAAAAAACAAACTAGGCAAACAAGCAGAACAAAAACAGAATCATAGATATAGAGATCACATGGAGGGTTATCAGTTGGGAGGGGGAAGGAGGAGAATGGGGAAAAAAGTGCAGGGATTAAGAAATACAAATTGGTAGGTACTGAGTAGACAGGAGGATGTTAAGAACAGTATAGGAAACAGAGTAGCCAAAGAACTTACATGCATGACCCATGGACATGAATTAAGGAGATTGCTGGAGGGAATGGAGGGTACCACATGGAGAGGGACAGAGGGAGAAAAATTGGGACAACTGTAATAACATAATCAATAAAATATATTTAAAAAGAAACCCTAAAGGAAATGATGCCCTATCATAAAAGAATGACTCAACAGCTTATGTGCACTAAAGCTGCCACTAGCCATTTCTTAAGAACAAGATCTGCAGAATTTTCTCATGTACTTCTTATAAGGTATAGTCAATGATTCACATGTAAACTTACGTAGATTTTGAAAAAATCTTTAGGTGGTATGGATTAATATAATACGTGTAAGTGTAATTCAGGCATATGTCTCAAAGTTAGTTCATTGATCCAATTTAGAAAATGGATAAATCTGAGGGAGAATCCTACTAATTAAATAAATAACACAGGGTGTGGGGAAGTGACCATGTATTGGTGCCAGACTGGACTGGGTTTAAATCCCAGCTTCCTCATAGTGTGTGTATCAGAATGCTGGGTTTTTTTAATCCTCACCCGAGGATATGTCTATTGATTTTAGAGAGAGGGAGACACACACACACAGAGACATCAGCGTGAGACAGAAACATTGATTGGTTGCCTGCCGTAAACACCCCAAGTGGGGATCAAACCCACTACGTTTTGGTGTACAGGACAGTGCTCCAACCAACCAAGCAACCTAGCCAGGGCCAGAATGCTGCTGTTTTTATCAGGAGTTGAATTCTGCCAAGTCCAGGCTGTGGGTGTGAGATGGGTGGCTTTCTAAAGGGTTCTTCCCAGGATTCAGGTCTCATTCCTGTACACCAAAGCAACTCAGACTTGTCAAGTCCTCAACCTCAATGTGCTCAGTGTGGACAGAGTTGGAGCAGCTGGCTCTCAGCAGCATTTCTCCGTGGCCTGAATATTATGCGGATGGACTCTGTATTTATGGTGGGATCTGATCCTCCTTAGAGAGGCTGCTGGAAGGGCTGGGCCACCTTTGAGAGTGGGTCAGTTCTCCCATGGCATGGCCAGGATGCAGAGGCCACACTCGTATCTATAGATATGAATGTTCTAGTGCAGCTACCTTCTGCACCTTAGGTTGTATGTTTTGTTGGGACCTATATGACTGTATTTAAGCTCATAGCACATCCTAAGGTCCCTGACAGTATAAAGCTGAATCACACAGGATATTCATGTTTCTATCTGTATCTTCAAAATCTTTTTATGAAAATGTCAGCTCTCAGGAAATTCCTTCAGAGACTGTATGAATCAGATATGTGTCCTCTGAATGCATTTGGGTTGTTGGTAAACAAGGACATACGATAATTAAATGGGAAGCCTTGGCTTAAGTCTACCCCAATCAGGTTTTTTCCATAAAAAGCCTTTTCTGTGAGTAAAAACTCATAAAACTACCAGTGTACCTTTAAAAACACTAACATGGTTTCCTGTGCTTTGAACGAGGCCTTGTGTGATCGGGCTCCTGCCCGCCTCTCTGCCGTCATCTTGCCCTTCTTTCCTTATCCTCCCTTGTGGTGTGGAGTGCATGCCTACCGGCATCCATCCTCCCCTCTTTGAAGATAGTGTTAGGCACAGCACAGGACTGCGAGCCACAGAATACACATCACAGCCTCCCCTGCATCTCAGCATGGCCATATGATTAAGTTCTCACCAATAAGAAGTGAGAAGTGATGAATGCTATCTGTGTTTCTTGTCCTACGTAAAAGGATGCATGCATATCGCTAGGTCTACCTCTGTTTCTGGAGGCCGAAGGATAGATAGAGACCACTGGGGTGGCTTTGGACTCAGAGATTGGAGAGCATGTTGAAGGTGGCAGAGCCATGCTTCGGCCTGGGACTATTTGCACTGTTACATAAGAGAAAAGAAAATTTCTAAGGTTATTTAAACCACTAAATTTGGGGTTCCTCATGAGTAAACAGTTTATCCTGGACTCAACTTAACAGACTCATGGGACATGGCTTGGCAAGCATTGGCTACTGTGGTGTGAAGAGAAACATGCTCTTGGGTGCAAGCAGCTATGGGCCAGGATGTGCCAGTGGAGAGCAGAGCAGGGCTCCATGCCCCTCAGTTCCTCTGCTGGCACCCCCATGCCCTGCACAAACTGCAAACCCAGAGGTGGCCCCACTGCTCTTTGCTTGGAATGCACTCCCAACCCCCACCCCACACTCTGGGTTGCTCATGTCCACTGTTTAGGTTTCAGACTCCCTCTTGTTCTTCAGAGAAGTCTATACTTACTCCCTGCCTCCGTCTGTGCTCTCCTAAGACCTGCATGTCCTCCCTCTCTGTTGTGCTGAGTTAATTGCTTGTCTCCATGGACTGTAAGATTCCTGAGGGCAGCAGCCAGGCCTGTCTCTTCCACTTCTGCTGTCCCAGGCACCGTTCACACCGTGGAGCAGAACCCAGTAAATATTTGTTGAATGAAGCAGTGAACTTCATCCCATTTTTAGTCAGTCCTGCCACATAACCACACCATCCTAATACCAAAATACTCTGCAAAGATGAAAACAAAAAAGTGTCTGAGAAGGGAAACATGTTGACATTAAGCCCCCGAGCTTGAATTGTTTAATTTGTGAGCAATATATACAGGGGCCGAGTTCCTCTCATGCATGTGATTTTAAACTCCCTATTTTCCCTGCTGCTAGAGAAGTTTAATTTTTCTCTTTGATTTTTTTTGTCAGTTTGTGTCCTGGAAAACTAAGGTGATAAATACAGGCAATCATTGCAAAGTATGACTATTGCCGGGCGCTAATGTTTTCAAATTGCTGATGATTTTTAGGGACACCACAAACTGGCTACACAGTCCAAAGCACTTGGCAGTCATCACTGGCAGCAGGAAATCGGACTGTAAATTTAGAAAGCATTGCACCTTATTCAGGAATGCACCTCCAGATTACCTCCAAATATGTCATGGTCATGTAGCTGGGGTTCACAGTGAATTTACTTACCCTTTATTATGTAGTTTGTGGTACATAAAAAAAGCTTTGAAAAGCACAACTGCACAAGGGAGAAAGCCAGTCTGTTGCATGAAGATAAAAACTGCATCACAGATTCCACCTGCCACCGCCAAGTTGGGAACACCATTTTGCACTGCTTTCTTTCTTATTATACCCTTTGACTTTACTGAAATTTAAAAATTATTTCTCTTACTCCTTTAGTGCTCATTAGGATAATTTTCTCAGTAACTGCTTATGTCAGTGAATTGATTGGGTGAAATGTTACATGAGAGCTTTATCATACTGTATGGTCATGGAGAATAAGATTTGCATTGTGAATGTACCCTGTTGAAAGGCAACATTAAGTCCTTTTGCCCTATGTATTAAGCAATAAAGTTTGAGAGGAAAAAAGTAACATTGCTGGTTATGTATGCTTTGGTAATTCATGAAATATGCTAATAGCTGATGAGCTACTTTACTGTTAGTCCCAAAAGGAGCAAACTAGTCATTCTGTAGATTTCCATGCAGGTTCTTAACAAAGTTCTATACAAAGTAATTAAAAAGAAATGTTTGTGTGTCTGTGTGTGTCTATGAATTGGAACAGCACGATGGGGAAAGCACGTTACTGTGGGTGGAGAACCTGACGAGGGGCCGGGGCAAGATATGGAGTAGACACAGGAGGCAATGCTTCTTTGGCCACATTCTTCAAGGGTCAGCATGAGGAGTAATTTTCCTGAACAATGTGAAAAGCAGCACACACAATGAATTCTAGTCTGTGAATACAAGTAAACTGTTAGGCAGAGTAAACCATAGTGAAGTGGAGTCATACTCAGGCAGAAGAGTGACTGATAAGTTGTATTGCATACCAGAGAAAAATAATATTAGTACATCTAAAAAGTATTATGGGTTGAAATGAATGAAAATCTGAGAATTTTGAAATCTTCTCAGCCTTGTTTGTGCTGGAACTGAAATAAGCTGAGCATCCTACCTTTAAAATACCATTTATTGTCTCAGCCCAGTGTTAGCTCCTAAAGGCACTTGGTGCAAGTCCAATGTGGTCTAAGAACAATGGTGCACTATTGGTGGAGACGGCCATCCAGAAGGGTCAGCCGCAGGTGGGTCCTGGTCCTCATAGACTGCTCATGGCACGTAGGGGAACCACACATGCCTGTGGGACCCACAGGATGGTTTGGTAGAAACAATGAGGCCCCGTTGAGTGGGACCATTGCAAACGGAGGCTGTTGACAGGAACAGATTTCAGCATCAGGCCTGGGAGTGATGGCCCAAGGGCCAACGAGGCCAGCTGGGCCTCAGAGAATGGTGGTTTAAGTGTCCAGGGACCAGGCCAGACCAGCTCCCTGTCGGTGGGTGCTGAGGCTGAGGGAGGCAGCGTGCATGATGAGTGAGAGCGTGGATCTGGAGTTTGTGTTCAAATCCTGGCTTTTCCAAGCTCTGTAACTTTGGGCAAGTAACTTAATCTTTCCATGCTGTAGTTTCCTCATCTGTAACACAGGAGTACTAATAACAATATTAACTCTGGGTTTGTTGAGAGCATGAGTATATATTAAGCACTTTGCTGTGCCTGATGTATGATAAAGTACTAATTGTTGAAATGTTAGATATTGTCAGTCTTTTTTCTTTTAATAATTTTTATTTTTCAAATACAGTTGACATAAAAAATAATATTAATTTCAGGTATACAACATAGTGATTAGGCACTTATATAACTAGTGAATGATAACCCCAATAAGTCTACTACCCAGCTGATACCATACATAGTTATTATAATATTGACTATATCCCCTATGATGTACTTTACATCCCTGTGACTATTTTGTAATGACCAATTTGTACTTCTTAGTCACTGCACCTTTTCTACCCAGTCCCCAACCCCCCTCCCCTCTGACAACCATAAAAATACTCTCTGTATCAATGAGTTTGTTTCTGGTTTGTTTGTTTGTTTGTTTGTTTTGAAATGTTGGGTATTGTTATTATCTTCTTGCTTCTTGAGGGATACCTACCCTCCCTGCCTTTCCTGGATCTACAATGGTGGAACGCGTAGGGAGTGTCATTTCTGGTGGAGATTGAATGCTGATGAACTGAGAAAAGCCTGCCTGAGCTTTAGCTTATGTCCTAGAGACCTCCCCCTACCTCTTTCCTGAGTCTGGCAACACTGGGCATGTAGCAACCTGAGAGCAGGCAGCCATCTGTCTCCGTCTCCTGGGTCCTCCACTGAGAGGCAGAGAGGGCTGTTGCCCTGGTCACTGGCTGCCACATGCTGCATTCCTCACCCTGTATACAGTCTGAGAGCTGGACTCTGCCATCTTCATACTGTTTTTCACATCACGTGGCAGGTGGTCAGCAGCCTCTTAACCCAATTGAACCAAGGAAACAAAGACTTGCCCACCTGCTTGTCATACCCAAAAAGGTAGAATGGAGAAAAAGATAATTTAAAAGGAAAATCTTGCCAGAAGTGTAAGGTACGCATTGAAGAAAGCTAGATAAACACAAAATAAGTATTGGCACAAATAAGCTACATTAGAACCATATAAATTGATGTAAAGGAAGATCAATAGTGAAAGGACAACTCCATTAAAATGTTCAATCAGGGACTGTGGATTGGTCCTGGAGCAGGCTTAGAGATGTGATTTGTACCAGTTCTCTTAGGAGGAAACTGAGACAAGTCAGTATGACACACAGTCTTCTACACATATCACTTTTAAATAGAACTATTTCATTTCTCCTGCCTAAAATGTATCACTTTGTCACATGACTTGAAATTTCATAAGCCAGATGTTAGGCTTAAATTTATCTTCTCTAAAATTTGTAAACGCAAATTTTAAAACCTGGGAAGAGTAAGCAAGGTAATCACTCTTTCAAAACTCAGTAGGAATGTGTTTAAACTGTGTTCTTCCAAATGTCTACCTGAGACTATCCCTGAGAACGCAGGGAAGGAGAGTGTTTAGGACTGAGGTGCAGTTAGTGGTTTGGGGCAGCTGCGGGAAGAGTCGGAGTGGACTGAGCAGCTTTGCGTGGGGTGAACACATCTCCACCAGGCTGACATCGCTAGCTGAGGAATGAGCGGCAAGGGGAGGAGTTGTCTAGTGAGAAAGAAATTCCAGGAATAAAGAAGTGAGGACACCAAAGGTTAGCCCTGCTCTTACTGTGACGACCAGTGGTTTGTTGTCAATCACGGAAAAGGAGAAGGTACCTGGAGGGTCTGTAGAGGGAACAAGAAGGAACAGGCAGGGTTCTGGGACCCTGTGCCCTACTTTCTCTTCAGATGTCCCATTTTATCTTATTCAGAATGGGGCAAAATTGGGTTTACAGTTGTTTGTTTGGAAATAATACAATGAATAACAATACAAGAGGAAACTCTTTGTTTTGTGTACTCACAGCTGTAACATACTTTTGCCCCGCCCTGTATGTGTACACTTATGTCTATGTGAATTCCATAGAGAAGTTAAGGTTTTGTTTGGGGCGGAGAGGAAAGGAAAGCCATTAAAAAAATCACTGGCCTAGATTCAGTCCATCCTTAGAAACAGCCCTGCTGTTCTCAACAGCTAACTTGTCAAAAATCATGCAAGATGGGATTTGAAATGAACAAGATCTTGGCCAGAAGAGGAAAAAGAATCATTCTGTCTTAAAATCCATTCACTTTCTTTCATTGAAATTTGAAGTTTTTGAGTCGATGACATCAAGAAGTATCCTTTTATATAATTTTAACAAACAGAAAAAAGTGAAATTGATACTTTAGTTATATATGAAAAACTTTTAGGGGTTATCAGATTCTTTTCATAGTTGATAGAAACATTTAATCTGTGAAATTTTACAATAATATTTTTAGGTTCCAATTCCAAAGATCTTGGATGTTAAACATAGGTTTTTTAAAGAAAAATTAAAAAGGCACAATCACATTTGACTTATTCCTCCCAACAAATTGTGTGAGTAGCGGAAAACACTCCCCCAATGGGCAGCTCGGGATGGAGCAGGCTCCCCAGGTGTACGTGATGAGCGACAGGCTGCCGTGAGAGGAAGGGCAGGCGGGGCCTTGAGAAGGAGGTGAAGTCAACCAGAGTTTAAGAAAAGCAATTATTGGGCCAAAAGTATCTTTTCCTTAAGGTTACTTCCCAAGAATTAGTCATTTATTTTCATCTTATGAGCTTAGTTCCAATTTAGTAGGAGCAGGGAAAGCTATTTCTTTGACATTGAAGAAGAAAAATTGTGGCTCTTTTCTCCGGTCTTGTGCTTTATTTTTCCATATTAATCTGCTTCTGAAAGCTTAAAAGAAATCAAAATAAAACTGGGAAAGTGGTTTAACTAAAGGCCCCCCCACCCCTTTTCAGTTCACTGGTTTCATCTCTTCTGGATGTTTTTTCATTTTTACCCTCATGGAGGATGAATTCTACATCCAACAAGGTATTTTAAATATTAACATGTCATTGGTTTTGAAATCCTTCTAATAATGTGTCAGTGTTTGGAGATAAATATAAATGCAAACAATAAAGCATTAAGAATTTAGACTGCTTCTAATATTGAAGAATATTGTGGACATGTTATCCATTTTAATACATTCACATTTACATAATTCTTGGCCTAGACTTATTCTTATATAAATAATTTTTAACATTTCCTTAGCTTGATAAGATGTAATTTTTATAATTTTACATGAGATTTTTATAAATTCTTAGCATTATCAAGACCAAAGTTGCAAACTAAAACAAAATCCTTCAATGGACAACTTCCTTATATAATTTTTTAAATAAATAATGTGTGTCTTTAATGGTTTTAAAATATTTCTGTGCTAAATTATCATTTGTAAACCTATGTCTTTGTTAAGTAAGGATATTACTTATATGAACTTGTTTCAATATTAAAAAGAAAATTGAGGTTATAGGCAGAAAATACCTCAAGTTCCTGTCTCATAACTACAAATGTATCTGTAGCTACTTTTGCAACATGTCTCTGGTCTTTGAGTGTTTCTTCTCCTGGCATTCCCACCTACTGTACTCATGATCCTATTTTGTCTCTCCAGAGGTGGAAATTCTGACACTGACTATTCCCTCTAACTTCTGCATATTCCCTCTTAATCTCTCTTTGCTTACTTGCTCATTTTCAAATGCCCTATCCATTAATTATGTCCACTGTAGGATCCACTGTGTCAAAGGAGTAGCATTCTCTGAAGATCTTGGTTGCCCCAGCTGCTCCTGGCTCTTCAGCCCATTACCACTGGCTTTTACCTGAAAAAATTCAGAGATTGCTCTATTAATAATCTCTAGGACTTCCAAATGTCCAAATCCAAGACCTCATGTTACTTCATCTCTCCAAGCCATATTATAATGTTGACCTTATTATTCCCTTAAAATATCACACTTCCTTTGTTTCCATGATCCCACAGTCTTCTGGTTCTCTTCCTACCATTTAGATGATTCATCTGCTTTGCAGACCTTACTTCTTTCTGGCCAAGCCACTTGTTTTAACTTTTTAAGTGACATAAGTGATATATGTTCACTGGAAAAAATTGGAAGCTAAAGATGAACAGAATGGAAAATATCAACTGCAGCCTGCTGAGAACCCCTTTGGGGAACTAGAATTTTATGCCTGGGGCACTGGGTAGCCACTAACATATTTTGAGAAGTAGAGTCAGTGGGTCCATTAATGCCTTTCCGAAGTTTTTCCAGTTTGAGGCTATAGGAAGATGAGTTACGCAGCAGTTCAGCAAGAGACAGCAGTGGCTTCAACTAAGTTCATAAGCACTGGGAATGGAGAGAAATGGATGGACCCAAGAGGTATGTGGGAGTTAAAAACAACAGGACTTGGTGACTTTTTTTGGATGGGAAGAATGAGGAAGAGGGTAGAAAGAAGACATCTAAATGTCTAGGTTGGGTGACTATAATAGAAGCAATCTGCTTGTGGAGGAAGATGAGAGAGAGTTTATCTGGGGCATATTGTCTTTGAACATCTTGGAAAATACAAAGTGGAGTTGTGATTTATTCCTATAATATCACATATAAATAGCTTGATAGGTATATCAAGCCTTGAAGACACGTATTTGAGGGCCATGGTTCATAAAATAATGAGAGCAGATGACATTTCTCTCTGAGGGTGTCTAGAGAAAAGAAAACAGTAAGAGGGCAGCAGGACATCCTGAGCCATGCCATTCATGATGGGCAAAGAAGTAAGATTCCACAAAAGAAGCAATTAGAGTGTTAAAGGGGAAATACCAAACAAATCAGGAAAGTGCTATTCTATCCTAAAGGAGTCAAGAGACGAGTGAGACATGAACCAAAAGTGCCTACTGGATTCATACCAAAGTAATTCCTGAAAACCTTGAAAAAGAGGTAAAGAAATTGAGGCAGCAAGTGGAGACTACTCTTTGAAAAAGTTTGGCCAAGAAGAAAAAGTGGAGATGACAGCTGGAAGGGAGCTTTGATTCATTTTCTCTTTTGTCTCTTTGTTTTGTGTCTGAGACAGGTGAGCTGAGCATGTTTAAATGCTAATTGGCAACAGCAGGATGGGGCAGGGCAGTGAAGACACTGGGAAGGAGTGGGGATAATGAAGTGAGCATCCAGAGGAGATAGGGAGGTAGGTGAACACAGAGCCTGAGGCAAGGAACTGAGTTTAGCTTGGAGGAGAGACCCCTCTTGTATGACAGATGGCACAGAGGAAAGGATGGTGCACCTGTGATGGAGATCTGTGAGCGTGATGACAGGGAGCTGGGCAGTTTCCCTTTCTGTGATTTCTATTTCCCTATCAAGTAGGGGGTATAGACACATGCTGAGAGTAAGAGAACTGACGTGGTAGGTTAGGTGATTTGAAGAGAAGTTTTTAAATAGCTGCTGTTGAGAGTGAAAGTTGATGAGAGAGACACCTAGATGGGTTGCCAGGCAGAACTGAGAGCCAGCTGAGATGAGAGATCATGAACATGGGTGCCTTTGCATCAATTTGTGAGCATGATTCAGAATCCCGATTGAGGTCCTCAATTTCACTTTGCAGTATTGCAAAGGATGGTAGGGTGGTTGATAGGATGATAGAGAGAACAGAGTTTAACATAGTGACAGAAAAGCAGCTGACATGGTAGACCAGATAGTGTAGGCCCTAGAGCAAGGAGGCTGTAAATGTAGATAAGTACCTCCTTTTTTCTTGATCTCATTCTGTCTCAGAACCTGGAATTTCTTTTTTAAAGTTGAACTTAAGTGACATATAGGATTACATTGGTTTCAGGTGTACAACATAATGATTATACGTTTGTATTATACAGGTATATTGTGAAATGATCACTACAATAATTCTAGTTAACATCCTGGAATTTCTGATAGAGGGCAATTAGAGGCAGGGATGGAACAGTATTAATAAGGTCCAGGTATAAGTATGAGGATGATTGACTAGTTAATGTGATGTAAAGGTGAAGATTGATGGAATTGAGGAGGTCAAGGTCAGACAGAGGAGAGGTTGTTGTCTGGGTCACACTGTTTTTTGTTGTGTTTTAATTTGATAGATGTCATTTTAAGTCACAATTTTATTACCAAAAATATATATTCAGTAGCTCAGATATTAGCTAGGGCTGCCACTCCTCTTACCACGTAGGAAATACTGGATGAAACATCCCTCTGCTTTCCATGCCCTGAACAAAGTCTAATTAGAGGGAATTCTATTTACCATCACAGTCTTCTCCAGCTTCTGACCATTTGCTTCGGGTTCTATATTGTCTCGCACTTGTAAGCATGTTGTCCCTCTCTTACATGGAGCTGACCTAGGCTTGGAATTCAACCCTTTTTTCTTGCTCTCCCCAATAACTTCTACCCTCCAAAGAAAACAACAATCAAACAAAACCAAAAACAAGAACATTCTTCTAAAGTCATTGTGTGAAAAAAAAAAATCAAAAGTTGGAGTGATGGAAGGGAATATACACGGCAGCAACGGCAGAATGTTCAGGTCAAGTATTAGATTTGTGCTTCTGAAAAAGTGCCGTGCTGACTCTGAACTAGGCTTTCATTTTCCCAGCGGGTCATCTTTCCCCTTCTCTGCCTTTTCTCCTTAAAAAGATTCTCCTAAATTCCCAATCTGAGTGATTTCATTTTCTCCAAGCTGTACCTTCAGTGTTAGCTCCAGATCTTTTTTGCATATCAAAAATTTGGCCCAATCATGCAATTCAGTCAAGAGACGAGTGATTCAGATTGGAGCAGTGGTGGGTATGAGAAGAGGTCAGATTTGGGTGCATTTTGAAAGGGTAGCCAACAGGTTTTGTTCGTGGCTTGGATAAGAGCTATGACAGAAAGAGAGAAGTCAAAGGATACTGGAAAGTCTTTGGGCCAAGAGCTGGAAAGATGAGCTGACCTTAGCTGCAGTGGGGAGCCTGTGGGAAAAGCAGTTTTTGCCTGAGAGGATCAGAGTTCAGCTTTGTCCATGTGAAATTTGAAGTGCATTTTCATTTCCAAGTGGAAATGTCAAGCAGGTAATCAAGTAGTGAGATCAGGTGAGAGCTAGAAACATATTTTGGGGGTGTCACAATTAAATCCACGTAACTACACTCTTTGTTATATATATACAGTAAGTCCTCACTTATCATCAATAGGTTCTGCAACTTAAAGTGAAATAACATAAAACAAAACCAATTAATTAATTGACATAAGCAAGAGTTAAGTTCCTATAGCATCTCTTCAACATTGTAACAAAATGACACCATTCAAGGACCTGCTGGACTTGGTCTTGTCACAACTGCATATTGACAAAGTTCCTGACTGCTCTGTTTCCTAGAACATTTTACCCCACAGAAATGTTCTCTGACCTGCTCCTAAGGGCAGAGGAAAGTCATAGTGAAGCCCAAAGCAGGAAACACAAAGCAGTCTGTTCCTGCTACTATATTACTATCGGATCTGCAGGACCCAGTGCGCATTGCAGCTGCCACAGTCCTGCACCGCAGCGGGCCCTGTCTCTCGGGGCTCACTCATTTCTCCAGAAGGGCCTCTTGGAACCTACCACGAAAGCAGGACTTGACAGGGACTCAGAGACTCAGTCCTGCTGAGCTTCCCCTCAGGGCCTCTTGGCATTCCTTATACAGAGGTGCCCACCCGCATGGCTCCCAGCCTGCTCCGAGTAGCAGTAACCTGACTTAAGGAGAGGGTCAGTAGTTCCAGCCAATACTGGTCACATTTGGCCTTATCAGGTTTGGTGTACAATGTCCAAAGTGTGTTTATACTGGGGTAATCAGAGCTAAAAACTAGAAAGCAGTTACTGTGGGCCAGTCCCCATTCTGAGAACTTTACAAATATAGTAAGTTTAAAAGCAATTCAACCCATTCCAAATGACACCGTGAGCTTCTGCCCAGGACATACAGAGACTTCCTGCTTCCTTTTCCTCTAATGCAGAGTCCAGAGCAGAGTCCCATAATCTTCTCCTCCAGCCAGTAATCAGATTATTCTCCATTTCTAGCATTCTTTAGAGGAAGGTTGTTAGGGCTCTAGTGTACGAGTATATTCTGTTACTACCACCCAGTACTCTAGATGCAACAGTCTATTACCTGTGGGTCTGTGTGTCTTCTCTAGTGGAAGACTCATGAAAAGATAACATGGAGAAAACACCAGAGGACAAATTGAGTGTGAGCAAACATCTGCAGAGACAGGGTGCTCTGTGGGACAAGTAGAGCCCCTTTCAAGCCTTGCAGACGTGGGCCTCGGATCAGGTACACATGGCAGGCACTCCTGTCACAGGAGGCAGACAGACACCACTGGAAGGCACGCCACAACTAGCAAATGTAAAATGTGTTTTGAAGCCCCGGGCTCTGGGGAGCTGTCATATGAAATAAATTACCATGGATCAAAGTCAGGATGGGAAAGAAACTGCGGTGGGGTCCCCGCCGCCACAGCAGCAGAGCAGTCATGGACGGCCGGGCAGCCACCTGCAGGGGTCTGTCCACGTGCATTCCGCGTTACCTGGCAGGGCGACTGCACTGCAGCCACGCACAGGGCTTGCAAACCAGACAACAGGAAACGGGCTCACAGTTCAAATCAGCTCCCGGAATGCAAGATCTTTCTAGAAAACCCGCTGAGCTCACTGTGCAGGCAGGTATTTCCGAGGTCTTCTCGCTCTAATTAAAACTCTCATTTCCTGTCTGCATTCATCCAAACAATGTCGAGTCAAACCACAAGAAAATCTGTTATCACTCAAAATGGTACATATTTTTCATGCAACTGAAATATTACATAAAATTGTAAACAGATATAAAAGTAAAAATTGAGTGCAGACAGCGATCCCCATGCTAGGTGGTGTCACCTACAGGGGACGCCAATCATAGGTCACAGCTGCCTGAGGAGGGCGTGCGCCTGGAGATCAAAGCCTTTGACGCTGGAGGAAGTATTTGAGTCAGTCCAACCCACAAACCACGCTTTGTGCCCTCCCCTGTCCTCATTCACGCCAATGTTGTAAAAAGTTATGTGTTTAAATGATGTTTTAAGGTGCCCTATGCAATTAAGTTTTAAAGCAAGGGGGCTAGTTTTCCAACAGTGTATATATGAAACTCCCAATAAATCTGAAGTCCTTGAGTGCACTTGGGGGAGAGGGAGGATTAAAAAAAGGAAGGTTTTTGAAAGGAACAAACACTTCAAAAAGTTAAACCTGAGGTGTTTTTCCCCCTTATAACATCAAGAATATTTTCATAGTTGGAAAAGTTCAGAGATCAAAAAATATACCCAAACAATGTATACTGACTCTATAATCACTTGTAGCTACTTTGCATATTACTTTCCTAAGAAAAATACTCCTTTTAAGTAATTATTGCAATGCATTACAAACTGCCTTCACCTTGCCACGTGTGTTAGTGATTTGAAAACATGTGCTGCTCTTTACTTTCTGTCAGCTGCCCGTCAAATGCAGGATTATGCCCTAAGTTTTTGTTATGTGCTGTTTACATTTGTTTGAAAGCATTCTTCTGAGAACTCTAGTTTGCTTGTGAATCTCCTATGAAAAACAAAAGCTTATATTCCTTAGCTTAATTTTAAGCCAAGAGGCATTCTACATACCAGGTCATAGCCCGTTTTTCAGATGGTGGTTTGAGAAAGCAGTATGCCCTTACTCAATTTATAAAGTATCTTTAGCTACCTAGCCTCTCGGTGTATAACAAAGCAATGAGTAACATTCATTGACCACAAAATAAAATTCAGGAAAAGCAATGAATTCAAATAACAGCATCACCAAAGAGGGTCCTGGGAGTGCTTCTCAGAGCCATTCAGACCCTGAGCACACAAAAATCCTACACTTCCAACACTGTGTCCTTGGTCGAGAATGTTCTGGGCTAGGGAAAATGGGAAGAACAGGATAAATTAACCAGTAAAGAATAAATCACAGAGCCTGGCACGTAGTAAATGTGGTAGCTAACCATTTCATGCTGTGCAAATGTTAAGTAACTTGTGGGCCAATTAGTCACTCACGATACATTTAAGGAAGCAATTCTGACTGCCCACTGCATACACCATTCTCTGCCTTACTTTGCTCCTTTTCCCTATTTTTTAAAATTTCCCCCTTGCCTGTACTTTATTCCCTTAAAATACTGGACTGCTGGGCCCTGCTGATTAAAAAGCTATTTTAGGGAATGTTTAGGCTATAACATTCACTCACTACCACATAGGGTATGGAATGAAGCCTCATGGTTCATGCAAGGAACTTAGGCAAAATTAAGTTCCCAAAGAGTAGTAGTCCTCTTAATGCATTCAGTACTAGAAGTGAGTCAGGTAATACAAAAAGTGATTTACAGAGTAGAGTCATAAAAAGGATCCTGCATCAATTAAACGTTGTGTCCTCACATCAAGCATGTGAATGCACAGTAGATACTCCCTTCAGCAGCCCTTGTCTGGTTGCCTCCTGGGAGAGCCAAGGCGCTGCAGGCTGTCTGTGAGACCCAGAGATGCCAACAGCAAGTCAAGTACTGTGATTAGTACATTTCACACTCACAAGTCATCGGTCTGTGTAACATGAAATTATGTAACTGGCATCAAGGGTTTGGGAATAAATGCTGCTGACTCTTGGAAAGCCAGCGGGGACCACAGAACACCACCAGATATGAAGGAGTATGGGTAGAATGCGGACATTTTGGCAAGCATCAGGCCAAGGAGCTGCTTTCCAAGGGAGCTGTGCAAGGTGGCAGAAGCAATAGCTGATGCCAAGTGAAACCTGGGTCATTGGTCCCTATGGAGGTCAACCAGAAATAAGGTGGGACCTGGAGCAAGTGCTGACAGGGCCAGACTGACCTCAGGGCCAAAATTCCTGCTTCCTCATTCCTCCTAAATTAACCAGGAATGGCCTTCAGGGAATAAATGCCAAGATCAGACTTCAGAACTGGTGAAATAATCACCATGATAATGAACAGCATTTCTGGAACACTTACTTTGTTCCTGTCGCTGAGTTTACGAGATTTAAATGCATAATTTGTGTGAAGCCTAGCTATGTCATGGTCCATCATGACATGGACATGCAGTCAGAGACAGAAAAGCCTGGCCACCAAACAGCAATTGAAAGTAATTTTAATCCCAGTTTCACTTTCTTAAAAAGAGGGAGCAAAAATCATGCGCTGTTAAACTTCTTTAAAGTCCTCCGCCAACAGAAGATGGGAAGGTTTTTATAGAGAAGACCCAGAGGCACAGTATAGAAATCATTTGACTGGCTATAGCTTAAGTGGTTGCCCTGCTTGGGAAAGCCTAGTTGGCTCTTGGTAATTGGTTGTACTTAGGTTTCATTTTCTTAGATTAGCATGTGTTGACTCTAGTTTAGATTTTGGTCTGCTTACATAGCCTACCAATGCACTATCACTACCTCATCTAATGACCTCCTGGCTTAATTACCTTAACAATGGAAAACTCTTAAGGCATGAGCTTCCCCATACAGTCCTGTTTCCCTTACTCAGAAGAGAATATTTCTTTCTCTTGCATCTCAGAAGAATAATTATATCTTTGGTTTTTTTCTAGAATGTTGCCCCTTGTTAGTGAATTTCACAATTCAGAAAATTAGTCTGGAAGCAGTATGAATGAATGATCAATTACAGGGGGCAAGGGAGAATACAAAGACAATGAAAAGCTGTTGTAAGCTTTACAAGGGTGGTATGTGACAGTGAGAATAGAGAGAAGCAATAGGGAGAAGTGAATGACTTCGATAAGTATAAGCAGTTGAATCACAAGAATATGATAATTTGTTGGGTGGAGTACAAAGAAGATAAGAGTAGAGTAAGTGTGAGTCAGGGAGATTTCTGGCTTGAGCAACTAAGTGATAATATCTATTACTAATATGGAAGAATATTGAGGGATTCAGGTTTAGAGAGAAAAACATTTAAAATTTCATTCAAAATACATTAAATTTGAGATAGCTGTGAGACTTCCATTTAGAGATATGTAAGAAGCTTTGGCTATGAAGTGTGCCATCAAAATGAAGGTTCTGAAGTGGACATATAAATTTAGAAGATGGTTTCACCTGAATTGTATTCAAAGTTAGATAGTAAAAGAAACCATCTAGGAAGAGAGAACAGTGAAGACAGAAAAGGAATTTGTTCTAAAAAACTTTAACAGCTTATGGTTGGGAGGAGGATAAGGAGCCATCAGTGAGTTGTGGGAAGATGAGGACACATGGAGACAGGAAACCAGGAGAGCATGGTAATGAGCAGAGAAAATTTCAGAAAGGATGAGGTAGCCAGTTACATCAAACTCTGTTAAAGGGCCAAACAAGAGGAGGATTCATGAGTGTCTATTGCTCTTTGCAACATGGAAGTTATTGATGACCTTTAAGAGGGCTGTTTCAATGAAAAGCTGAATGCAGAAGCCAACCTGGAGTGAGTGAAATGGAGTTTAAAACCAGAGACAGTGATTCCAGACAACACTTTAAAGAAATTTGACTATGACAGAAAGAACATGAGTCAAAATGGTGGGTTTTGGGGGGTTTTGTTTGCTTGGCTGTTTGGGGTTTTTTGCAGGTGAGGGGGTTGTTTTTTAAGAAATGGAAACATGCTTATAAATGATGATAGGCAGGAATCAGTAGAAAGGAGAGATTAAAGATTAAGTAACAAGAAAGGGAGAACACAGTGGTAAAATGTCATAAGTAGAAGGGGACTGGATGATGCAAGTGAAGTGGAGGACCTTGATAGAAGGAGAGCGACATCAGAAAGGAGAAAAGCTGGGCTAAGGTAGTTCCTGTCTAATGGCTTCTGGCATGTTTATGAAGGAACCCTTAAAGGTTATCTGCTGAGAATGGGAACTATAAGAAAGAGTTGGGGATTGGAGAAGAATGAAGATTTGAAATACACATTGAAAAGAGCGAGTAAGTGACCTATTAAAGAGAGACATATTTAGATTGCTAGGCAGTGATGAGAATTCATTTGAAGTTGGATTTCTTTACCTTGTTGTATACATATTGCCTCCAGTGAGGCTCAGTTATTAGTGAGGCACGGGAAAGACACAGTTGGTTATGGTTCTACTGGATGGATGTCATAAGGGGGTCTAAGAAACTGGTAAGATTGAAAAGATGTACTATGGAATCTTCACTGGTTATGGAGGAACTGGAGACAGGAGATGGTTAAAAAAAAACATATACCGGCCAAAGGACTAGAGGTTGTGATGAGAACAAGCAGGTAAGTTCAACGACCAAATCATAGAAGTAGAAATTGTGATTAGAGTGTTTGAAGGTTGGACTGTTGGGAGCAATGAAAATAAGGACCAGGGTGTGACCCTGTAGTGGGGGCTAAAGTGTGATGAGGATCATTGACAATGAAAGGGTCAAGGAACTGAGAGACCAGACATCCTTCCCTACCCCAATTTGATCAAGGTTTTCTCATATACACCTTCTAAGAGTTTTACATTTTTCCATTCATATCTAAATTATTAATTCACCTGGAATTGATGTTTATGTATGAGATTATCATGTTTAATTTCTTTTGCTTGTTTGTTTGTTTATGCTCATCTGAGAACATACTTATTGATTTTAGAGAGAGGGGAAGGGAGGGAGAGAAACACCTATGTGTGAGAGAAATATCAACTGTTTGCCTCTCACACATGCCCCAAGTAGGGATCGAACCTGCAATCTAGGCAGGTGCCCTGACTGGGAATCAAACTACAGCCTTTCAGTTTATGGACTATGCTCCAACCAGCTGAGCCACACCAGCCAGGGCTATTTTCTTCTCTTTGGATAACCACTGTCCTCAAGCTGTTAGTTGAATAGTTTAGTCCCTGAATATTTCCTGAATTCATTCCTTCATGCTATTCCTGGTTCCTGCTTTACTCAATCAGCCTGAAGTACTGTAGTACCCTTCATTCTCTTTTTCTACAGTCTATATAAGTTGTCATAGAAGATATATTTGAGAGATACAAATTTAACCATGTCACTCACCTGATTAAAGTGATTCAACAACTTTATTACCTTCAGAATAAAAGCTAAACTCCTAATTGGGCCATATTTAAGCTGTGTCCTAGCATTTCCCCTTAGAGCATTTCTTTGCTTTTCAAATCATCATTATTTTCTGACATCATCCACATTTGTACTCAAATGATACTATATAGGAAATATGTGATTCAAATTACATTCTAAATCTTCACCAGGGTTACTAGTTATATTCATGAATGATAGATTTTAAAAATTCTAATTCATTTATTTGAAATTTATTGGACATATATGTATTAGATACTTTTTGGTACCCTAAATTCCTGAGTTTACAATCTAAAGAAGGACAGAAAGCATTAATCCAAATATCTGTGTAAAGGGGAAGGGTTTAACTGTAGCAACATACATTTGAGTAAACTACTATGAGAGTTCTGATGAGGGAGAAATGATGTTTTGTTAAATGGAAGTCCATGGAGGCTTTGCCAAAAGGTTATCTGGGTCATAAAAGATGGTTAAAATTTAGAAAGTCAGAAAGGAGATGGAAGGGCATTTTAGGTACAGGGGTAGCATCAATCAAGGCCAGAGAAGTGAGGAAGTGTGACCTTGGAGTACAAGATAGAGTAGGAGAAAAAGGAATGGCTACAAGGGTAAACTGAGGCCATAGCACAAAAATCCTTGAAGGTTAATAGACTGGCTGCTAAGCCAGCATTGGGAGTCAATGACAGTCTCCATTAAGGGACTGGTATAATTAGGCTGTGACATGACCAGGTGGATTTGAATGCAGAGATTAAATCTACAAGGATTGCATGCATGGTGTTCATGCATTATCCTAGGAGGTGGCCAGAAAAAATGCAGATTTCAAAGTAGAGTCCATAGCAGTTATATGACCAAAGAAAGGAGAAACTTGTATAGGAATTTTATGAGAAATTCCTGCATCTGACTAAACATCATTTATATTTGTATCTGCCCAAACAGAATTACAGTACTTGTACTTTTTTGGTGACTATAAAAAATGTTAAATATTTAAAATTATTTTCATAGCCTAACATTATATCTTTAGATTAGCAGTTTTATTCTTACTTTCCTTCTTCTCCTTATGTGTGACAGATGCTACTGCATATGGTTGGGTCCGCTGATGAGGATCTCCAGGAAGCTGCCGCTGGCTGCATATCCAACATCCGCAGGCTGGCTCTTGCTACAGAAAAGGCAAGATACACTTGAAATTTGAACAGACGTTACAGGCTACCAAATTTTACATCACAGAACATGTGACTCCCGTGGCCTAGAGGCTGAAATTAGGAAACATTTATTAGCAAATCCTTTGCAAACAGACGAATGCCTGAATGAAAACACACAGATGAAAAATGCGAAGGATGCCGATCATGCAAAAACTGCATGTACTTTTTTTGTTCTATTTAATGTTTTGGGGATCTGCCATGTAATGAAATGGAAAGCCAATAAATTTGTGGTAGTTTTCTAGGAATCTGAGGATGAATGTATGTACTACATATATATTTTTTCAGTTATGCTTTTGCATTTGTGATGATTTCAATAAAAGATTTGGCCTTCCTGGTGTGCAGTTTTATAGTGAATGAGTCTTTAGAATTCCCTTTCTGCGAAACCTATCTAACGGTCCTGTCATTATGGTTTTGTCTTTTTGATCACTTGCAACCCATGGGAGAGTTCTGAGGAGATGTGCTGAGTTCACAAACTGTTATTGAATAGAGTTCAGAGTTAAGCAGCTGGACTGGCGAGATCATCCCGAGGTCATTCCAACTTTATCCTAAATACTTTTAAACATCTGAGAAGATAATGCGTAGCTGTCAGTGGACCAGATCATGCAAATCACAAAACCATAAGCAATGCATGAGTTTTTTTTTTATATTTTTGGACTTACACAGCATAAACAATATGTTTTATTTCCCTCACAGGATTTACCAACACTTTTATTGAAAGAATGAACTTAGGCTGATGTCAGGATAATATTACTTCACATAAAAGTGCTTTGAATTTCTGAACTTGCTTTTAGCACACAAAGTACTTTTTAAAAAGCAGCTACAAAGGATTAATAGCATTTTATCAGGTTATAGAAACATTAGAAGACACTAAAAAAATCACATATGTAACCTCAGTGTGTTGAAATGTTTGGGAACTAACTGTCCAAGCATCTAATACACACCAGGAAAATAACTGTGCGTCCGCCCTGTAAACTGACAGTCTGGGTTGGCGCTTTACAGAGCAGGCCAGGAGGGTTTGCAGAAAAATATGAAGTACTGTGTACGTTTGTCATGATTTGGAGAAGATTAACTAAATTAAATTAAATATAAGTAATTTATATGAAATGAAAAACCTGCACAGAAAAAAAGTCACAGGAATGATGGTTTCTCTGATAAAAAGCTAAGGCATTTCTGAGAATTTTAAAGTTTTGTAAAATACCAATTCATCTTCATTGGTTTTCAAAGGAGGTTACAAGAGATAATAATAGGAACAAGGAAATGATATTAATGCTAAGAACTAAATTTAAATAGCAGCATAAATTCTTTAACTTTCAACAGTAGATATTTCTAATGTTAAAGTCACTAGGTAGCTTTGTTTCACTAACATTAAAAATATATCTGGAGACACTATGGCCGGGTGGCTTGATTGATTGAGCATCGTCCCATGCACCAAAAGGCTGTGGTGGGTTCAGTGCCCTGTTAGGGCACATACGTAGGTTGCGAGTTTAATCCCTGGTCAGGGCATGTATGAGTGCAACTGATTGATGTTTCTCTCATATCGATGTCTCTCTCTCCCTCTCTCCCTCCCTTCCTCTCTCTTTAAAAGCCAGTGAACTATCCTTGGGTGAAGATTAAAAAAAAAAAAAACATCTAGAGAGATCCAGGATGGCAGAAGGGTAGGTGGAAGTTACACTCATCTACTCCCAGGACCAAACTGGAATTACCACTGAAATATCAAACAATCAACCTGAATAACCAGCTGAAGAGCAGCTGAACAGAACTCTTATAACCACGGATTTATAAAAGAAGCCACATTAATACTGGGTAGGAAGAGGGGCAGGGGAGACAGAAAGGTCTAGCCATGTACCCACATGCAGTGCCCAAGTATCCAGAGGGATGTCCCAGCTACAAGTGTTCCCCCTGAGGAGGGTGTGTTTTCAACCCCTCACCTGGCTCCCGTGTCCAGAGCACCACAGTTGGGAAGAGGGACCCACATAACATCTGACTGTGAAATGAAAACCAGCAGGAGTTCTGTCTACCGGAAAGATGGGAGTCTGCTAAAAAATCAGGCATCCTCTTAAAAGACCAGCACACAAAAATCACACTCATAGCCACTCATCCTGGGCTTTTTAGCAGATGAAAGGCATCTGGAAGTGGAACAATGTTGTGTGAAGAGAGACTGGGTTGTGTGGCTCTGGGGAGAGAGCTGCAGGGACAGCCACCAGAGTACTTGTGCTGAGTCCCTTTCCCAAACTGCACATACCATCTTTCTTGGGTGGAGCACTCCCCTGCATATGGCATCAGCCTGGGGGAATGTGATAGCCTCGCCCTTTCAACTCATTGTCACCCCCACCCTGTGAAGCTCACACCCTGTGGAGGAGCCAGCTGCTTGGGTCTGGAGTATAGAGATACAGGTGGACTCGGGGTGTCAGAGACTGAGTAGTGTGGCTCTGAGCAAGGGGCCATTCTCCCACCTTCCCACAAGCCTGACTGGTGATACCCCTTCACAAGAGATCCAATAACTCCATCCTCCTAAGTCCCAAAGACTCCACCCTGCTGACCTCGGGCTCTCCAGGAACTCTGGGCAGAATCCAGGACAGACTGAGTTGTGTGGCTTTAAGACAGGGGCCAGTTTTCCCTAGCATGCCCAACCAGTGAAGAGCCATCCCTTTATACAGACAAATTTAGGACAGTTTGGGCCTGAAAACTCTGTTGGCCTCCCCCGATGACTCTCTGAGACACTGCTCTGCCAGCACCCAGCAGGTGGCAGCTAGCCTTAGTGTACCCTGGGACTATTGCTGAGTGGCCTCAGATCCAACATTGGCACCAATTTTGTATCTGTGTCAATCTGGTGAACACCACTCACCCCTACCTGGTGACTCAAGAGAACCTATCTCATGCAACTTGAGTATCTTCAGAGTCTCTTTCAATGGCTGAGCCTAACAAGCAGGCAGCAGGCAGAGGCAGGTGCAGTGGTTCTCAGGGTGCCTTGGGACTTCTGATGACCATCCCCAGGGCTTAATGCTGGTGGAAGCAAGCCTTGGTGTGAGGCTCAGCCCTTAACCATGCATACCCAACCGCTGCAGAAGAACCACAAAACTATTGGGTTGTTTTGTAGCTCTAAAGGTTTGCCCAGGGTCAACCACAGGCAGGGTCTGACACTGACCTGCACCAGAGTCTTTCCCAAGAGGCCCCAGAACCAACACACTCAGTGGTGAGTTTCAGACAACATTAGAGCAGGATCCAATTAGCTTCACAAGTGTCCAAAGGGAGATCTCAGCTGGCACCAGACTCTGCTGAGGCAAATTCCGCTATGTGTGGTCAGCACCTGCACAGCAGCTCCTATACTGTGGTTAGGGTTGGTCCTCACAGTTAAAAACCTAAGGGTAACCCCATGCAAGGATGGGTGAATAACTATCCCAACTCAACTACAACAGGAGGGCTCACATAAGTCACACAGACATTCCTGGAGCAACCAGATCAGGTGATCAAGGAGACTGCCACACTGGGTCCCATAGGACACCAGCTACATAAGGCCACCACCAAGACTGGGAGACATAGCAGATCTACCTACCACAGAGAAACAAACACAGGGAGGCAGCCGAAATGGGAAGACAGAGAAATGAAAGAACAGGAGAAATTTCCACAAAAAAGAACTAAATGAAATGGAGACAAGCAAGCTACCAGATATAAAGGTCAAAACAATGGTTATAAAGATGCTCAAGGAACTTAGAACTACAACAGCATGAAAAAATACATATAAATGATTGAAAAAAAACAGAAATGAAGAATACAATATCCAAAATGAAGAATACACAACCATAAATAAAAAATCAGGTAAACAGCTTAGGTGAAGCAGTAGATTGAATCAGTGACTTAGAACCCAATGTGGCAGAAAACACTCTATCAGAATAGCAAAAAGAAAAATAATTTAAAAATGAGGACAGTTTAAGGGAGTCCTTTGGGACAACATGAAGCATAACAACATCCACATCATAGGTGTACCTGAAAAGAGAAAAGAGAGAGCAAGGGATTGAGAGCATATTGGAAGAAATAATGACTGAAAACTGCCATTTTATGATGAAGGAAAAAGACACACAAGTCCTTGAAGCACAGAATACTAAGGAAGATGAACCGAAAAAGGACCACACCAAGACACATAATTTAAATGGCAAAAGTTAAAGACAGAGAATCTTAAAAGCAGCAAAAGAAATACAGCCAATTTCTCAACAGAAACATTTAGGCCAAAAGGGATTGGCATGAAATATTCAGTGTTGAAAAGTAATGACCTATAATCAAGACTACTTTACAAATCAAACCTATCATTTAAAACTGAAGGAGAAATAAAGAACTTCCCGGACAAGAAAAATTAAAGTTCATTACCTCCAAAACAGTAGTGCAAGAAATGTTAAAAGGTCTTCTTTAAGAAGAAGAAAGGAAAAAATAAGAGGAACATAGTTTTAAAGAATAAAATGGCAATAAATATGTGCCTATCAATAATCAATTTAAATGTAAATGGCTTAAATGTTCCAATGAAAAAACATAGGGTAGCTGAATGGATAAGAAAGGAGACCCATATATATGCTGTCTATAAGAAATCCACTCAGAACAAGACACATGCAGACTAAAAGTAAAGGGATGGAAAAAGATCTTCAAATGAAAATGAAGAAAAAGCTGGGATAGAAATACTTACATCAAACAAAATAGGCTTTAAACAATGGCTGTAATAAGAGACACAGGAGTTCACTACATAGGGATAAAGGCATCAATCCAACAAGAGAATATAATAACCCCTGTAAGCATGTATGCACCCAACATAGGAACACCTAAATATCTTGATAGACATCAAGGGAGATATTGATAATAATACAATCATAGTCATAGTAGGGGATTTTAACACTCCATTGACATTAATGGACAGATCTTCCAGACAGAAAAACAAGGAAACAACAGCCTTAAGTGACACAGTAGATCAAATGGATTAAATTGGTATCTTCAGAGCATTTCACCCGAAAGCAGCAGAATATACATTCTTTCCAAGTGTACATGTAACATGTTCTAGGACAGATCACATACTAGGACAGAAAACAAGTCTTAATAAATTTAAGAAGATTGAAATCATATGAAGCAACTTCTCTGACCACAATGGTATGAAACTAGAAATCAATCGCAAGAAAAAACTGAAAAACACAAACACATGGAGGCTAAATAAGATGTTACTAAACAGTGGACGGGTTAACAGTGAAATCAAGGAAGAAGTCAGTAGATACCTTGAGAAAAATGAAAAGGACAACACAACCCAAAATCTATGGGACACAGCAAAAGCAGTCCTAAGTTGGAAATTAATAGCATTATCGATCTACCTCAAAAAAACAAGAAAAATCTCAAATAAGCAATCTACACTCGAAGAAACTAGAAAAGGACAACAAAACCCAAATTGAGTAGAAGGAAGGAAATAATGAAGGTCAGATCAAAAGTTAATGAAATAGTCTAAAAAAACAATACAAAAGATCAATGAAACCAAGAGCTGGTTCTTTCAAAAGATAAACAAGATTGATAAACTTTTAACCAGACTCATCAAGAAAAACAGAGAGAGGGACCCAAAAAATAAAATCAGAAATTAAAAAGAAGAAATAACAACTCACACCACAGAAATACAAAGGATTATAAGAAAATATCACGAACAACTATATGCTTACAAATTGGACAAATTGGAAGAAATGGATGGATTCCTAGAAACATACAATCTCTCAAATTGAATGAAGAAGAAACAGAAAATCTGAACAGAACAGTTTCAACTAATGAAATTGAAGCTGTAATCAAAAAACTTCCAACAGAAGTCCTGGCCCGGATGGCTTCACAAGTGATTTTTACCAGACATTCAAAGAAGAACTAATACCGCTTCTCAATTCAAAAAAATTTAAGAGGAGTAAAGGCTCCCAAATTCACTTTTGAGGCTGGCATTATCCTAATTCAAAAACCAGATAAAGACACTATTAAAAAATTAATTGTAGGCTAATATCCCTGATGAACACAGATGCAAAAATCCTCAACAAAATATTAGCAAACCAGATCGAGCAGTACATTAACAAGATCATACAGCATGATCCAGTGGAATTTATTCCTGGGATATAAGGTTGGTACAATATCTGCAAATCACTTAATGGGATACATCACATAAACAAAGTGAAAGATAAAAATTATATGATCATATCAATAGAGGCAGAATAAGCATTTGACAAAATCCAGCACCCATTTATGATAAAAAAAAAAAAAACCTTCAGCAGAGTGGGAATAAAGGAAACATACCTCAACATAATAGGGGCTGTATATGACAAGCCCATAGCGAATACCATACTGAATGGGGAAAATCTAAAACCATTCCCTTAAGAGGAGGAACAGGACAGGGATGTCCACTTTGACCAAAATAGTATTGTCAGGCAGTATTTTTGGGGGGTTGGGGATAGCGTTTTCTATCTTGCGTAGAAAACAGTAATGGAAACATTCAATGTTTCTTTCAGAACTGTATAAATACATCTGTAACATTAGTACTTCCCTTTAAGACAAAAATGCATTTAAAAAGGCGATATTATTTAGAGAAACCATTCTAATTAAACTATTTAGATTCATAATTGTTGGGAGAAAAACACTGTAAAATAATGTCAACCTATATAATGCTGTAATAAATCATTTTGTACACAGTTTAAAAATACATCTAGAAATCATGCATTATGACAGCTATAGAAAATGAATAAAATATATTACTGTCATATCTTTTATTAAACAGCGATTTCACATTGTCTTAAGATTTTTAAATATTCTTGGAATCAGCGGATGCTAAGAGTGAAGGGACAAAAAGAGCAGCGGCACAAAAGAACCGGACGGATGGTGGGGCAGGAGGCTTTCTCCTTTATAAAATGATGATAGGAGGAAGCTGGGGCTGCCATTTCTACAATTAATAAATGTGTAAATTAAAAGGAACACTGCCAATTTAAAAGAAACTAAGCCCTTTAAAATAGAGAAAGGAAATTAACATGAAAATTGTCTTTTGTATTTATAAGAATCCTTAAAAATTTTTAAACATTACATGTGCAGTAAACATTTAGAGTAAACCAGAGAAGCTGAATTTAAAGGTCATTTTTTGGCTTTGTGTGTGTGTGGAATGGCATAACAAAAATTCTAATCTTACTAAAAAAATGTCAAAGTCATACACAGCACCTACAGTCATCAGAGAACAAACACGGGGACGTCACACCATTTCTGTGCTGCTGCGTGCTGTGAGGGCTTATTTTTTTCATTAGCTTTTGCGTAAGATTTTTTTTTTGTATTACATTGATTTTCTGCTATTTAAAGCCGGCAACATTAATTCTTTATTAGTTTTCAGAGACAGGGTTCATTTTAAGGTTTTATTTTTCCCCAAGACATCCTGGGAATCCAATATACTCTGGGTAATAGCTGGCTGTTTCAGTTGAAAGGAGTTTAAGGTAGAAGGAATTTTAAATAGATATTCTTTGATCTTCCACTCTCTTTAGTTTGCAAGGTTTCCTTTTAGAATTCCTTGCCACGATCATTCTGCCATTCTCAGTCAATGTTCTTTTAACTACTCTCAGGATGACTGGAGCTAAAAATAAGTTGTTCCTTTTAAAAACTGTTCTAGGTTCTGAAAGTGAATGGAAGGTTACATTTCTCAGGGGGTGGCTTTGGGAATCCTGTTATTTTGATACTTTTCACTGTTACCACTCTCCATCTCTAAGGTATTTGCATGGAATTTATTTCCACTTAGGAAAATGAGAATCTCAGTTGTTGATAGACAACCAAGAGCCCTAAGGAAATCTTTTCCTTTTCTTTTACCTAACAGGATTAGTTTTAAAAGATAAAGAAAATTTTGCAGTCCAAATAACTGAAGATTATTAATCTCTTTCCATGGAAGACCTGGGAATGGAATAGGCTATGTCCATGACTATAATTCAATGAAAACAGTCAGAAAACCCACTCATTTAAGAACCTCACACCCTCAAGGCATTAATGTCCCCCAAACCCTACGTTTCTTTTGTATTTACATGTAGAAAGTGGAATTCTCTCCCTCAGTGAGAATGGAGTAGAAAGGAAACCACATTATATGTGATGCTACTAAATGCAGGCACTGTTTTTAGGTGCTTCCTACATGTGATCTCATTTAAAATACAGGAAAATTAGTCAAATAGAAAATCTCCTTATACTAGAGTCTATCTAAATGGACACAATCATTCTGCAAAGACAATTTGGCAAGGTACACCAAAAGCTTTATAATTTTTGGATTATGCCCAAAGAAGGGTGTTCACCACATCATCTCTTACAATGGTAAAAAGGTTAGGAAAACATTTGGTTAATTTAATTATGGCTCAACTATGCGATGAAACGCGTTGTAGAACAATAGTTAATGACACAGAAAGCTATTCATAAGATGTTGTTAAATTGGGAAGCACTATGTACGCAGTCGAGCACATTTTTGAAAGTTGTAAACACACAGCTTGTCACAATGAAAGACTACCAAACTTAAACACACGAAACTGTGATTGTTTCAACGAGCGATTATTTCTGGATGGTGGGATAAAACTGATTTTTGATGTCTCTATTGCTCATCTGTGTTTTCTAATCTATTTCAAAATAAACATGAACTACTTTTTAAGAATTAAAACCCTCTCAATGACTTTTATTTTTTTATTATTTGGAAACTTCTCAAGCAGACATTCTTCCTAATACTAACTTTAAAAGAGAGATCCTCTGTTTATAAGTGGATTGTGCAACCAATACATAAAATATTTTTAACAAAATAAGAATCTTACCTTCAACTTCTAAAACACTATAAAATACTAGCTTTCAACTAAAACTAATAACAGTATAGTATAATTAAAACATACTGACTTATGTGTAAATTCTGACCATTTTCTTTTAGGTTTTAATCAGTTAAGCAACTGAACTCTATTCCAAGAGCATGGAAAGCAGACAAATAAAAGAACTCAAGGTCATCGATAGATTGCTTCATACAACATTGTTGTTTGGAAAAGAAAAAATGATTTTGATGCATTCATTTGTTTATTCTGTTACAGGTCCCCATAACAAACAATATTGTAGTTCACTGTCTCTTTATATGCTTTGCCTGCAGTAACCTAACAGGATTACACTGCCAACCAACACGCACCAAACCCGAGCCAGCGCGGTGCGGTGTCAGACTCCCGCTCTCCTGAAGTGTCCTGAGTGTCTTGGTGCTCTGCCTCTGTGCTCTGATTGTGGCGTTGACTTGCTCTCCTTCAAGCAGTTCATTTCCTTTCCCCCCTCCATTCTAGTACCTGTGTCCAGCTTCTGCTCCCATCTTCTCTAACAAATGGTATTTACATTTTCTGACTCTTAAAATGTTTTATACTTTAATTTTTATAAATGCAGGATGTAAAGCTAATATTTCAATATGTTTCTGATGCACAACTGTCATGGCTGACTTGCACTCATGTAACAGATGGAATGCTTGTACTTCCAAGCCATCATTTTCAAGTTTTTAAGTAAAATAATTACTTTTTATTTGCATTTGTCAAGACAAAAAGGGACATTGCTTTGGCCAGTTCATGCACCCTGATTTATTAGTTGATAAAAGACATCCTTTGCAAATTACATAATTGGCCCATGATGTTCAGAGTAAAGATTTGTCATTGAAATTTAGATTTATGTCCCAATTTGTTTTCTTTATTGAAAGGTATATTAGTATATATCCCTATGGTTTATATAGGCTTGAAGAATCAATAGCTGGTGACTAGCTCATGAAGGAAGAGTATATATCACAAACGGAATTCACAGAAAAGGGTGTGGATAGTTAAAAGCAAATCCTTTTTCACTATTGGAAAGAAAACTGACCTTTGTCAGTAGATTGGTTACATTAGCAATTAAAAACCTTAATATCCAATGTATTTGAATGAAAAGAGCTAGATTATTTTTTAAGTAATACTAATACAGTTGCCAAATGACCTTTAGCCTCCATGTCTGGGAGACAAAAGGGAGTGGTGAGACTGTGGAGAACTGTAGGGCACAAATTACTGCTCATCTCTACCTGTTCCCCTTTCCCCGGCTCCCAGTAACCACTGTCCCGCTTTCTGTGTTTGTGAATCTGACCACTCTAGGAACTTCCTGTAAGTGATAAGATAATATTTGTCCTTTTGTGACTGCTTTATTCCACTCAGCATAATGTGTTCAAAGTTTATCATGTAGTATATTTCAGATTTTCCTTCCATTTTATAGCTAAATAATATCCCGCTGTGTAGATGCACCACTTTGTGTTTGTCCATTCATCTACTGAATGGCACAGGTTATTTCCACCTTTTTGGTTATTGTGAATGATGCTGCTCTGAACATGGGTGTACAAATATCTGTTTGTCCTCTGCTTTCAATTCTTTGGGTTATATACCCAGAAGTAGAATTGCTGGATTGAGTACAGTTATTTTTAAGAGTTAACTATTCAGCCCTGGCCTGAATGGCTCAGTTGGGGGGAGCGTCATCCCAAGCACCAAAAGTCTGCAGGTTCCATTGCTGGTCAGCGCATGTACATAGGCTGTGGGTTTGATCCTAGGTTGGGGTGCATATGGGAGGCAGTAGATTGATGTTTCCCTCTCGTGTCAATGTTTTTGTCTCTCTTTCTCCCTTTCTCTCTTTCTAAAATCAATAAACATACCATCAGTTGAAAATTAAAAAAATTCCATTAGCCTTTACAAAACAACAACTATTCAAATCTATAATAAGAAATGTTGGCTTGGGGCATCCTCACCAGTAGGATCAGTGCAGAGGATACACTCGCACAGCAGCTCTCCAGAAGTGACTCTGTTTGTTAAGCATTTCAACAGCTTCACAGTCACTGACTCAGAGACAAAGAATCGCCTCAAGTCACTTCAGTCAGTTCAGTATATTTTTAATTCTGAATGAGCCAACTTCTCCCAATATGTGACTCAGTGAGTGCAAATTAGGCATTTCAGAAAGTATAGTCATACTTTTGGAAAAATAGTAAGGTCTTACAACAGTGCCACTAATAGTACCAAAATGGCCTAGAAAGGCACAGAACTCTCATACGTTCCACTGTGTGATGTTTAGGTTGTGCTGAAGGGCAAATGTGAGTTTTCTGCAGCTCCTGCACACAGCTCTGCACTTCCAGAAAGCAAAGGAGGCTGTCGGCCTCTGACACACTTATGCTATATCTGTGAGAACTATTTCTTTGGTGCAAGCTGCCATGATAATTTGCTAAATTTGCATTGTGGACATAATCCAAACTTGCATACAGATAAGCCCATAAAGATGGTGAGACAGGTTCCCTGTTGGCTCAGAAAAGTCATGCTCTGCTCCTGCACGTTGTCCCCTCCACCCCCAGCCAAACCTCATCTAGCTTGAATGTGGTGCACACGTGGGGAGGAGCTCACCATGAGACCGCATTTTGCTTTGAAGAAAAAGTGTTGCTTTTTAAAGCTTTGATGGTCATTCCTAAATCTTCACTTGCAAGGTGTAAAACATTAAGGGATCACCTTAATTATTTTGTCCTGTTTGAAGCAATAAACAGCTGCTGATGCTGATTTAAAACAGAAGACAGGCTCACACATTGTATTCTCTGTGGACAATTTATTTGGATTATTCTCTTAAACTGAACTAATTATGAGCTAAAACAACAAACTAGAAGGTGCAAAGGAGAGTCTTTTCTTCTCCGCCTGCGAGTGTCGTGAATGTGTGAGACAGATGTGCTCTGGCCGAGACCTGGGGTCTATCTTCTCAAAGTGCTTCTGCAGAATCTGCTCAAACGGACGTTCCCTGCACTCTGACGGTGTGGGATTTCTATTTTTGGATAATATTGTTAATGATTTCTTCAAAAAGGATATTTCTTACTTATGCCCTTTAGGCAGAGGACGGACGCTTCAAAGAAGGTATGAGGGGTCCCTTCTGTGCATGATAAAACCCCCCATTTTATATTTTAAATCAGCTTTATTGAGATTTAATTAAAATACAGATACCTGCACATATTTCACGTGTACAGTTTGATGAATTTGGATATATGCAAACTCCCATGATATTAGTACCACACCAAGGTAACAAACATATCCAATGCCTTCCAAAATTTCCTTGTGTGGCTCGTGTGTGTGTGTATGTGTTAAGAACACAACATAAGAGCTACCCTCCTAACAACTACAAAGTGCACAATATGTTGTGGTACTGTCCACTGTAAGCAGTAATAGAACTTACTAATGCGGCATAACTGAAACTAATACCCTCTGAACATCTCCCCATCCCCCCACCCCCAGCCCCTGACAACCACTACTGGTTTCTCTGCTTCTATGAGTTTGACTATTTTAGATACATCATATAAGTGGAATCATGCAGTATTTGCCCTTCTGTGGCTGACTTATTTCACTCAGCATACGAACCTTCAATTTATTCTTCAATTATCAGATGTAGTCCTGGGCCTTTTATTCAGAGATCAGGAGGATTAACATGAATGTTTTTGATTTCCCTTCCCTCAAAGAAAACTTTAATGTTCTAATTTCAAAATCTCTCCCCGGTCTTCTCTCTCACTATTCCCCTTCAAATATATTCTACATGTACTCTGGTAAAAAAAAAATCACATATGTTGGCTCAGATGTGCAAAAATTGACATAATTCCCTTTCATCTTTACGTGTCTTTCCAGAGATGGTTGAAAAACTTGACTTTGCCAATTAAAAGTGTCTAGTCTCTCTTGATTTATAATAAATAGCTCCCTTGGGTTAACCACTTCAGCTTTCAGAGTTTCCCCCTTCTCCAGTGTTCTCCCCTTCCTTACCTTCCTTACCTCCTTCCCCTGTTGGTGTCCATGGCTGTGCGGAGTTCTGGGAGGCACGGAGAAACCTCCACCTAAGTTGTGTCATCTTGTTCTTCTTGCTTGCTCCCCCATCACCAGCTTCCTCCACTCTGTCACTCTGCACAGAGAGTGGCTTCCCCTGGTCACTGGGTGTCCGTTCTGGTGGCCACTGCCATGTGGCTGGTGTTTGGGTGTTGCACCGGCACCTGTGCTGACGCGTGTTGTCTTGCAGGGATTCTAGTCAAAAGGCCTCCATCCAGCAGCTACACTTGGGAACCCCCATCTCTTTGGCATCAGGGCGAGTCTTCTCAGGGTGGCTGGGCCTCCCCAGGGACTGGGGCCTGCTGTGTGGAGGGACTTGGGAGGCTGCCCTGGGTTCACCGGCGCAGACACCTCCTTCAGGCAGGTCAGACATAGGCCTTTGCTGACACTGGAATTCTCTGAGAGGCTTGACCTCCTCCAGGCTCTCTCTCATATTTTTTTAGTATTTTTTCTTCTCTCATATTTTTTATTTGCCTCAGATTCCTAACTAGGCCAAGTATTCATGGGCAACCTCTTTCCCTTCTCTTCCTTACACTCCCAGGCACTCCTCCCAAAGCAGAGAAGGATTTCTCTCTCCTCTGTGTGGTAGGAACTTGTTCAAATCCTATTCTTCATCCTGCTCCTAGGCCAACCCTCAAAGCTTCAGTTCCTTATAAAAAACTCTGCTCTAAGAGGTCTGAGAAAACTTCCTACTCCTGCTTAAAAGTCTCATTTTTTTGAGACTATTATTTATCTACAGACCAGATTTTAAAATCTAGTTTGAAACTCAAAGTTCTGCAAAGACTTCTTTGTTCTGGGTACTGTTCCAGCTCCCTTTCCCTGTAAAAAATCATCTTCAGCTTCTTGGCTTAATGGAGGAAGCCTGCTGGGTTTTAAAAACAACCAACTAACCAAATAAACAAACAAAAAACAACTCTGGAAATACTAAAGAGGAAAAATACACCATATGGTATTTCAAAGTATTGCCCACTGTGATCAGCTACACTAAACTGTTTCTCTTCCCCAAATACGCTGGCCTGCCCCGCTTCCACATCTTGCCTGTGTTTCCCTCTCCAAACACATCCAGGAATTCAGCTTTAACTTCACACTTGCTTTGCTGTTGCCTGGCTTTTCACATTGGTTGGTGAGCCGATTTCTCCTTTGATTCCAAATGTTTTAAAAGAAAAACTAGCAATGAAACAATGAAAATGACTTCTTACTGATGCTGGAGCTGAACTGGTGTACCCATACTTCTTTTGGCAGCCACCTTACACTTTTAAAACAAATGAAAATGTACAACATATGTATGGTAGCTAGAAACTCCCTAATAAATCGATGTTTACTTCTACTTGCTGGAAGATCTCTAGTGTGTGGCAGTGACCTTATCACTACAATTTAGATAAAATTGGTTTAAACCTACATAGAGTGAAAAATTCAATACTCTTCCACTATTTCTAGGAATTCATGACAGGACACATTTTTCCAAGTTACATCATGATTCTGGTCATGGCTTGTTTCCTCCAAATTTTCAATTCTTTCAAGTCTTACCACTTGCAACTACTCGCATTTCTTTATTTCCTTTACCCCCTTATAATCTCAGATTTCTGAAAAATAGCATTCACCCAAATATGAGCAGGAGACATGTGGAAGAATCTGGGGTTAGAGGACTAAAGAAAGTATTGCTGTGTAACACCAACCTCAGCTCTGTCTCCCAACCATTCTCACCATCAAGAACCTCTCACTGATGTCGTCTGCCTCCTCCCCCCACACCACCTATTTTCTCTTCTCACAGTCTTGCCCCATTCCCAGCACTCGCCCCAATCCCCCATGATGCTAGCCTCACAGACTTAAATATTTCTGTATCAATTAGTGGGGTTTTTTGGTGAAACATGTTCTATTTTTTAATTTATGTTTTATTAAATTTACTGGGGTGACGTTGGTTAATAAGATTAAATAGATTTCAACAGTACCTTTCTATGATACATGATCTGTATATTGCATAGTGTGCCCACCACCCAAAGCCAAATCATCTTCCATCACCACATTTTGGCCCCTTTTATGCTTTACTATCCCCAACCCCTGCCCTCCGGTAACCACCACACTATTTTGTCCATGTCTGAATTTCAGTCTTATAATCCACATATGAGTGAAATCATATGGTTCTTAGCTTTCTCTGGCTGATTTATTTCACTTAGCATGATATTTTCGAGGTCAATGCATGTTGTTGCAAATGGCAGTATTTCATCTTTCGTTAGGGCTGCGTGGAATTCCGTTTTTTATATGGACCACATCTTCTTTATCCAATCATCTATCGGAAGACACGTTGGTTGTTTCCATGTTTAGGCCACTGTGAATAGTGCTGTCATGAACATGGAGGTGCACATATTCTCAAAATGTTCAGGTAGATACCCAGAAGAGGCCTTGCTGGGCCATATGGAAACTCTACTTTTAATTTTTTGAGGCACTTCCATGCTACTCTCCACAGTGGCTCAATTACCTTTTGTTGCTTCACAAACCATTCCAAACAACCATTTATTTAGCTCGTGATTGAACTGGTCAGCAATTTGGACTGGGCTCAGCCGGGACACTTAAGAATCTGCTGTCAGTGGCAGGTAGTCTTTGCTTTTTTTGGCTGGGCTTTCGTGAGTCTGGGGCCTCATTTGGGACAAGTGGCCTGACTTGGCTCCATGCATCCCTTGTTCTCCAGGAGGCTACCCTGAGCTTGTTCACATGGAGGTTGAGCTGGATTCCACAAGAAAAGGGGGAAGCACCCAAGACTTCTTAGGAACCATATAGCTCCCAAGAAGTATACCATGTCTTCAGCTGCACTGTGTTGGCCAAAGCACATCAGCACTCTCCATTTGATGGAATGAGCAACAAAGGCACACTGCAAAGCAATGAGCACATATTGGGGTAGGGGTGGGATGGGGAATAATTACAGCCATTTTGTCAAATAATTTACCACAATTTCTTACTTCTTTTATACAGAACTATTTAATTCTCTTTGCCTCACTCTGAACCCAGACAGCACAATTCCTAAGGACTGTCATTCTATCATTCCACAATCAAAATAATCCTTAAGTTGTTTTTACTACAAAGACATTTCCCCCCAGATTTTTGCAGCCACCTGTTAAACTTCTGGTTTTTTGCTTCCCAAGAGCACATGGAAATAATGCTAGTACGTGTGTGTGTCATGTGTGTGCCAGGCAGGGGAGGGAATATTTCGAAAAATAAAAGTCATGGTTTGGCTCGTGAGTTATGGGTGCTAAATTAATTTTTAATTTTCAAAATGTATTATTATAGTGACTTTAAGATAAGCAAACACAGAAAAAACATATTTACATTTGCTTTATTTTATTTTACACAAAATGGAATTACATGAGGACAGGCAACCCAATACCCCAATGTGGTAATCAGATAGGTTTCTAACTACCCTGATATTGCTGTAGAATGTGGGTCAACCACAAACCATGAAACAGATTTCAAATACACTGGAGATCATTACTTGTTAAAAACTGCACCATAAGGTGAAGATCCTTTCTATAATTCCATTTTAATGGTGGAGTTTATAAACAACTAAAAAAGAATTGAAACTTCTGTAAAAGTAATAAAAAAAAGTAACATTCCTTTCCTAAGGAAAAGGAAAGAGGCTGATGAGGAAAAAATAATCAATTCTGGGAAAGCAAATTTCAACAAGTTTAGTACATTGGCAAAAAAGGACTTGATGGGAAGAAAGGAGTCCAGAAGAGCTGGATGCTCTTTAAACAAACAATTTTGGCAGGTGAACAAACTATATGGGAAGTGCAGGACGGGGAACAGCTGGCCAAATTGGCAAAGCAGAACTGTGCAAGGTTCTGAAAGGCAAATTTGAGACCCGAGAAAAGACGTCCAGCCAGATCACCAAGGAGGAACAAAAAGAAGGGGCACAAGTGTGTAGGGACCACATCAAAAATGAGAAAGATAATGATGCAGGGTGCACATAAAAGGCATCAGGGAGCAGTTAATTAGCTGCATTTATAAAACCCAAGTTATTATTGACCATGTTACCATTTGGCTAAGTAATCAGTTCTGGACTTCATATATTTCTCTGCAAGTCTGTTGCCTGGCGCCACAAACAGCATTGACTAAGATACATTCAGCTGTAAATAGCAGAAACTCTAACTTGAAATGTTTTCTATTTTAAATGAAGTGAATTCATTGGTTCCTGTAAATGTGAAATCCAAAGGTAGAGTAATCTTCAGGTAGGGTATCATCAGGGTTTTAATTCTATTTTTCTGGAATTATCTTGGTCATGCCCTCTTCTGCATGTTGGCTTTATTGTCAGATGGGTTCCCTCATGGTTGCAAAATGGCTGCAGCAATTCTAAATCTCATCTCCTCACCCCACATGGTTCAAAGAACTTTGTCCTCCAGCAGCCACTAAGCAAACTGTTTGGGCTTCCTGCCGAATGAACTGATAACACAGATTAACTTAGGCCTAGGTATGTCCATTCCTAAAGAACCAGCTGAGGGGATGGATTTATGCTGATGTCCTTGGGTCATGCAGAGACTGGGACATGGGGCTCCAGCTCACCCAAACCACCTGTACTCAGTGAGGAAAGTGGGCAGTGGAGGGAGGCAGCCATTTAAATGCTGGCATTGGGTAGTTTGGGCTGTGGAAGAGTAGCAGGAATAGACTGCTCTGATTTGAGTGAGTAAAAAGACAAATGATCAGAGACAAGGCGATCATGTAGCAAACCATGGCAGGTTACAGAATAATCTCAGGGGTGAGCCTTAGCCTGGATCTCTCCCCAACGCTTCTGCCTTAAAGAAAATTAACAGTTTAATGTGAAGTGCAAATAACTGCTGTGCAGCCTTAGCTTTCTAAGGTACCATCATCAGTAGACCTGTGGGGTGTGAATCCCATCTCTGACACTGGGTCTTCAAATAGCTCGAACATGAAGAGTGCTTACAGCTCACCTAAGATAAAGCTGAAAACATTTCAGTGCAGATTCAGTTGTCCCATATGTCATTATTGTCTGAATAAAATCTATTTTAATTTCAATGATGTTTAATTGGTGAGAATAAATGTGAGTGGTGCACTTTTATGCTCTTAAATTAATACCACTATTAAAGGATAATTTCAGTGTTTTACCTACAACTATGAGTCTTGACATATTTGCAATTTCTAGAAAAACAATTTTGTTTCTTAAAGAAATTGTTTAGAGCTGGCCTCTAAACTTCATTTGCAAAATAACAGTAATTATACCTACTTCTTATAGTGTCGTGAGGATTATTATATTCTGTAATTGTTTATAAACATCACATTATTTGTATGTCTAATGATTACTTTTTGCTAACATTTAGCTTACATGTATTTTTGCTTTTGAAAACTGACCTTGAACATCAAGAAGTTTTCTTATTTTTATTTTATTATTGATATTATTTTTTTAAATTTTCACTCAAGCATGTATTTATTAATTTTAGAGAGAGAGAGGGAGAGAGAGAAACACCCATGTGAGAGAGACACATCAGTTGGCTGCCTCCCACATGCACCCTACCCAGGGATTGAACCCACAACCTTTCTGGTGTACGAGATGATACTCCAACCAACTGAACCACCTGACCAGGGCAAGAAGTTTTCTTATTTTTAAAGGCAACTGCTTGCAAAATTAAAAACAATTAAAACTTTAAAAAATTATAAGGAAAAAGTGAATAAAACCAAGTACATATAACAAAATATTAAAAAGCCAAAAAATTACAAAGAAATTGAAAATAGCAAAACAGAATGAAAGAATTGCAAATGTATTATTAAATGAATGTAAATGGATGAATGTACCTCTTAAGAGATTAAAACCCTGTGTTTGGGTCCAAAGCAACTGAATTTTATTCAGTTTATATAAGGCACTACAAGAAAAGTCTCACATAAAAATTGAAAAGAGATGCAAAAAAGAAATTAAGCAAATAGTTGCATAAAGGACCTGGATTCTTTCCTATTCTCTGCTCTGACATCCTTTGTTAATTTTTAGGCTTACAACAAGATGGCTGCAGCAATTCCAGGTGCCATACCAGAAATAGCAATGTCCAGGTGGAGACTGCAGACCATGGCTCTTGCTCAGAAGGCAACTCTCCAGAGGCTCTCCACCTACCAGCACACTGCATTTGGGCCAGCACTGGATCTCATGCCCAATAACTAACTAATCAACTAAAACACAGAGTGGACTCATGCTTCACTTCGTTGCATGAGTAAGAGGTGGCTACCTGGACAAAACTGAGGTTCTATTGGAAGTAAGAAGAAAAATGAATTCAGGTTGGGCAGTCAGTGATGATTGCAACATCAGATAAATATTTACCAAAGGAAAACTGACATATACTAAGCAGACTTAAGGGGGGAAGCATTGTTAACGAGTAAGAATTGCTCTACTTAATGAAAAATTCACCAGGAAGATACAATTATTCTGATTCCATATTGACCTAAAAACATAGCTTTGAAAATACATGCAGCAAAGAATAAGTAGATATACAAAGAGAAAAAAATAACAATCTAAAATAAGAGATCATAGTGAAAAAATTTTAACATACTTTTCTCAAAGACAGATTCAGCAAATCAAAATTTAGTAAGAATTAAGAAAATATAAACATCAGAATTACTAAGCTTGATGTAATTGATATATACATGTGAATGTATATATATACTCTATATGTATACAGTCCTACAAATATAGTAAGTCCATTCTAATGTCAAGCACACTTTGAACATCTTCAAAAACTGATCATTATATTTGACCACAAAGCACAAGTCAACGCAAGTCAATGCAACAGAGTTACAAATTTAATCAATACCTAATGATAGAGAAAACAACAACAACAACAACAAACAAACCACTAAGTTCAGGAATTAAAAAACGCACTTATAAATAACTCATGGGTTGAAAAAAAATCACATTGAAAATCACCCTATAGAAATGATTCAAAATGTTAACCCAACATATTAAAACACAGGATTATTTGCAAGGAAAATTCTTTTTCAGCAAATTGGACTTAATCTTTCTTCCTCAGCATATTCCTATCCAAAATGTTGACACTGATAGAAAAATTCACGAACAAATTTTACCTGTTCCATGTACATTGGGAAGACTGGCCTTTGTTCTTTCTTTCCCGGCAGTTTCCATGAAGTCTCAGCTAGAGCCCACATGCTGTTCATTTTCTCTTTATTAAGCATTTTTGTGGCAATTTTGTAGAAATAGGCTGTCCAGTAATGGTCAGCCTTTCTGCACATAGGAATGATTTCCTTGTTCTACCGCATGGCTCTCAGAAGAGTGTCCTGCTCCCCCTGGGCCAGTCCACAGAGAAACCTAAATGACCAGGTATTGCCCACCAGACCATCTCTTCATGGACTCTACCATTACTTCAGAGCTGCACATTGGCAGCCTCTCATTTCTAGAACATCCTCATCCGTGAATTTAAAAAACCAATAGAAAGGACAGGCATAAGTTCAAAGCCATACAACATTTTTCTCCCATCAGTAACTCAAATGAATTGTGTGATCAACCTGTTACAAGGAAAGAGGAAGAAAGAAATTAGCATTTCAGTGTCTGCCCTGTCAGAGAGAAATAATAAACTCAAATAAGGAGGGTAAATAGAATAATTTCAGTTTTCAGGGTACATTATAAGAATAATACTTCATTATTTAATTGAAAATGGATTTCTCCTCATGACTACTTAAAATGCACAAATATTTTTACAGATCATCTGTTACAGTAAAGAGTGATTTTGCATATGGTTGCGTTAAGGAAAACCTATTTTAGTTTCCTTTGACTTCATTCTAAGATCACAAATGTTGGCACTCTTAACTGAACAAAGGATAGACTTCCTTAAGTATGTTTCATGATAATAGCTTTCACTTTATTTTGGTTGGCTTTATGTACGTTGCCTCTCCAAGACCTCAATTATATAACCGGGGATTTCCATATTGTTTTTGACAGAAAAGTAGAACAAAAATAAGTTATGCAGACCAAATTTGAAACACATGATATGGAATTGAAAAGACTTAGTGATGAAAACGTTGTCTGAGTTAGTGGTAATCAAATCTTGAAATAGATTTCTTCTTAAACAAGCAAACAGCTCAAAGTATTTGGCTTTGCATCACTATTTTTTCAAGCTTGAAAAGATTACACTGCTCCATCTCCCCCTATAGTATATTTACAGCTGGACTTTGAAACTGATGCAGTAAACATCAAACTCTTACTCCAGTCTTGAGTTGTACTCCCCATTAAGCAGCCTCTGTAAGGCTCTGGCTTCAGCATTTGCGGAGAGCAAGCAAGACATTGTACACTTGAGGGAAAATAACAAGGTTCTGAAAACCATGGGCTGTTGCAACAGATGTTCTGCTTTTGTTGTTCCAAAGGATTACGCTGCTTTAATCTCCTAATGCTGTAGAGCCAGTTTATATTCAACTCTTACTCAGTATCTATCATTCAAAACCTTACAGGCTTTTAATCTATTTTAGGGTCATAAATGCTTTTGGGCATTTGATGAAAGCTATGGAACTGTATCCTCAGAATTTTGACTCTCATTTGAGTGGACTTATGGACTCATAAAGTCACTCATGGACCCCCGTTAAGAACCCCAAACCTAAAGAATCTGAGAGTGTAAACTCTGGAGAAAAGTAGTAGTTTTTCTTTAACTTTTGGAATAAGAGGTCCTCTAATTGAACAATGGATGTACATAGAAACTTTCTATTTTAGTTAAATTGTTAAAAAGGGATTCAGGAGGATTTTCAAAGAAAAAACGTGCAATTATTAGAAGTATTTTAACATTTGCAATCTTTTCTTTCTTTTTTTTGTTTTACCAAAAATCAAATCAATCTCAAAAATAAATAACTAGTGTTAGATTAGGTTTCATGCCCAAAAGGTTTAATTTTTTCCTCTTCATTCCACTAGATAAAATTCTAACTCACAATTATAGGTCACCAGAACTGGCAGAAAATATTTTATGGCTCTGACAAATGGTACTGGTTATTTGGATTGAAATTATGGAGAAATTTCCAGCTGAGGACTACTTTCAGCATTCTGTCAAAGACTAAATCAAGGAACATACCACACTCAAAAAATGGACTATTGTGTGCTTCTAGTTGGAAGTTGGGGCAAATGGTTTGCATTCTTTGGTTGCATTAGACCCTGGAAAGCATTCCCACCTCTGCTACAGCATATGCATGTGGTTTTATAATGTGCCCAATATGATGTCATTATTTTTTCCTGTAAAGATGGAAGAAAATCGGTACTTGGTGTTTGAAAAGAGCCATCCACACAGTGATAGAGCTGTTCGCACCACAGTTTGATTTTATCAAGAAATCCTCTTTTCTTTTCAACATTAAAAATATTGTTATTTTTAGTTCTACAGTGATAGAATCAAGCTATTAACAAAACGTAGTAGACTGCAATACATTGCTACTTTAGCTGACCATTTCAAATCATGCAAACAGTATTTACTGGCATTTTTTAAAAGAAATTGAAATATATAACAGTTCTTCTTGAAGCTGAGGCCTCTTCTCTCACTTTAGAGGTATAATAAAGCTGAATCATACATGCTGTGTATTTGTTCACTGAGGACACTGACCAGGACTTATGGCCAATAGCTATAATTTGATTATATCTCCATTTTCCACTACTACCCCAATATATAATCAAGAATAGGAAGCATAGTAATAGCCATTATATCAGCTACGACATAGATATTGCTGAAGGTCAAACCAAAATACATTGTCCAAAATAAGAGACAAGCTTATTTTTCTCCATCATACAAACACCCACACTGGTACCAAGGGCCTGTCCCATAAAATCATCAGATGTCCCTGCTTCTTCTTCTCTCTCGGTGTACTGTTGTCCAAGAGAGTTGACCTTGTCTGCATAATCCAGGAGAGCACACCGGACACATATTGAGTGTGTGGCAAGGGGGAGAAGGGAAGGGGAAGTACTGATCTCATAGGTTGCACATATGATTTATGCGTGTATCCCATCCAATAGAGGACAATCATATGCCCACACCTCACTGCTAGAGAGGCTGGACCATGTCACCCTCATTCTGGGTGGCCATGTGCCCAGCTAAAATAGCCTAATACCATTTTAAAGAAGGGAAATGGACACTGAGAACAATTAATAGTCTCTGCCACACTCACCAGCTATTGCCTGAGAATCAAACGTTATGGGTTTGACTTTCAGTTCAGGCAACACTTGCCTTCCACATGGAACTTGTGCGCTATCAGAACCATTTCTAACTCAGCTTTTTTTTTTTTACTGGTGTACATGGATCATAATTGTTAAGTAAATAAAAATGTTTTTGTCTCTTATAAAGATTTTTGTTGATAGAATTTTAAAAAACCATTGAGCATTTTCTACTAATTCTTTCACAGCACATATTTTTGAATAGATTAATATTAAACACATAAATAATTTAATCTAATTGTAAAGCAAAATATCTTCAGACATACACACAAACAAGTGGAGAGCATTTAGGTCCAACTCACATTGAGAACTTGCTGGTTCTGGTCACAGACACTTCCAAGGGGTGGTGCTGGCTCGTAGTCCGAGTTGTCTAGAGTCTGCATTTGGGGGACAGACTCAGGGGATTATCAGTTAGGGTTTTTTATTGCACATAGTAGAAATTGACTCTGGCTAGCTTAGAGGGATAAAGAAAGGAATTTATCACAATGATATGGAGGTTGCACATAGAAGAGAAAGCAAAAGGAACAGACTTCACAAAAGACAGAAACAAAAGTGGGGCAGCCCTGGAGATCTCATGAAAGGTCCTTCAGGACACACGTGCTGTAGTGAGTCAGCCCTTGCCACGTTCTCCTCCACCGCGGTGCTCTGGATTCAAACTCCTGGAAGAAGACTCTGAAGCTTAGAGTTATGCACTGAATTGTCATTTGTGCTGTGCCATCCCTCCCACCACAAACTCATATGTTGAAGTCCTAACCCCCAGTGCCTCAGAATGTGACTATATTTGGAAAGAGGGTTTTTCAAGAGGTAATTAAGTTAAAATGAGGTCATTAGGCTGGGTCCTAATCCAATATGACTGGTATCTTTGTAAAAAGAGGAAGTTTAGACAGAGACACCTAAAGAGGAAGAATTCTATGTGAGCATGAAGATGGCCATCTACAAGCCAAGGAGAGAGGCCTCAGAAGAAACCCTGCAGACACCTTGATCTTGGACTTCTAACCTCCAGCACTGTTATAAAAATAAATTTCTGTTGTTTAAGCCACCCAGTCTGTGGTGATTTGTTATGATGGCCCTATCAGACTAATTTATTTGGATTACCTCTTTCTTAAGACTTCACAAAATGAAACAGAGGTCGTCTAACCAAAGAAGGAGAAAAATGTCCAAAATAGAAAACATGATACATATCTCCAAGTAGTTGAAGGTTCTTCTTCCTATGGTAGAGAGATTATATTTATTCTGTTACTCCATAAAAGAAAATTAATGTCAGAAAAAAAAGAGGTGAGATCATGGAGACAACTGTATTTGAACATTACTTTTTAAAATGGTTTAAAAGGAAAAAAGAAAGAAAGAAAATTAGCCCTAGCCAGGTGGCTCAGTTGGTTGGAGCATCATCCCATGAACCAAAAGGTATGAAGTTCGATTTCCAGTCAGGGTGCATACCTAGGTTGTGAGTTTGATCCATGGTTGAGGCATGTATGGGAGACAACCAATCAATGTTTCTGTCTTACATCAATGTTTCTCTCTTTCTACTCTTTCCTCTCTCTCTAAAATCAATAAAATACCCTCATGTGAGGATTTAAAAAAATTTAGTGTTATTGGAAGTTCTGAGAAAATATATAATGGCCTAAATATAGTAAAGAATTGCCCAATATAATAAAATAAAATCAATTGCCTTGTAATATAATAGTAATTAAAAACAACTATTATCACCTTTATAGGTAATATTGATTGAGTACCACTATGAGGGTGAGCCCAAAAAAATCAGAATTATCTTCTGGAGAGCAGGCCCCTTGTAGTACAGGCTTCCCTGTTAGGTGAGTGTTCTAGGAACCCATCTGTATCAGTTGGCATTGTTGTGAGAGGCTGCGTTCAGCTTTAGTGAATATTTTTTGAAGATTCTTTCAATGCATTTGCTCATTTCATGATGGGCAATTTACAAGTGCACCTGCCCATACACTGCACTGAGTGTTCAGCAATTTTTGACCAAACAGCATGACCCCTGTGCCCACCCTCCCTATTCACCCCATCTTACCCCAGCTGACTTATTTTTGTTTCACCAGATGAAAAAAGTCTTCAGAGGATAATGTTTTGCTGATGTGGAACAGGTGAAACAAAAAACGGAAGAAACACTAAAAGGCATCAAAATCAACGAGTCCAAAAATTGTTTTGATTAGAGGAAAATAAATCTCAATAGGTGTATTGCATTAAATGGAGAGTACTTTGCAGGTGACTGAAGTTTAAAGATGTCAGAATAAATACACAATTTTTATAAATAATATCTGTGCTTCTTTGGGGTTCCTCCTTGTATGTGCCAGAACTGTGTAGGGTACCTCCCTGCATTATGTTATTTAATATGCCAAGCAAGCTCATGCCCACGTGACCATTATTATCCCCATTTATAAAATGATAAAACTGAAATTGGTGAGTGATAAAACCAGATGTTCAACGCAGTCATTTGAAGCTAGAATTCTTATCCTAGCAAGGAATACTACCATTAACAGTATTCAAACGGCACCTCAACCTGTTAAAGAGGCAGGACTCATAATTTCCATGTTCCAAACCTGTGACCTTTGTTCTGGTTCCTGATTTCAGGAGATGCTGTACTTTTCTTTGTTTCAGGCCTGGTTAGTACATTCTTGAGGGAAGCAGAGACTTGGAGAATTCAAGAGCAGCAGTTACTGAGCAGCTCTTAAAGGTTAGAAGATTGTCAGACTACGTGCTGTACTGTGTAAGAGGGGTAGGAATTGCCAGATCAAAAATGCTGGGAGTGTTCCCAAGATTTTAACTCCTACCCAGGTTGCAGGAAAGGTTCTTCAGGCAGTGTTTATAAGCTTTGTGTCTTCTAATCACTCTGCTCTGCATCTGGTAACCATAGAAGTGACTCAGTAATACTGTTTTCTAAGAAGTCTACTTTTTGAGGTCAGACTGAAATGTTTAGAGCTATCTCTTTTGTAATGTATCATTCCTCTTAGGATAGCAACTGCCAGCCTAGGCTGTGAGTTAGAAAACCTGGGAAACTGTGAAACAATCTATTAGCCTGGGCCTCATTCCCAGAAATGGTAATTCAGTTGGTCTGGAATAGGGCCGGAGCATGGGTATTGTTGGAACTTGCCCCAGTGCTTCTAATACATAGCCAGGGATGGGAACCACTGTCTAAGAACTATATAATCTAACTGCACGTCAAACTAACAATGAAGCTCCATTTTTCTACAAGAAACCTACCTGAACTTTTTCTATGTTATAAAAGCATCAAATGCTGTCACTGGCTTTTATCCTTCCTAATGAAGGGTCTGATGGTATTAATAAATCCATCTTGTCAAACAAGGTAGTCATGAAACTATTTCTCCATCACTACCAGCAGTGCAGGAGATTCCTGATATAGCTGCAAAATTTGACCAAACGATGTCTATACCTTTTTGTTCTAGATTATTATACTTTCATATTCTATTCTGGTTAAAAACATTATGTATGTGAAAGAAGTTGCTTAGAAATGGAACTTAGTTGTGTAGTAACTTGTTGTGACACAACTGCATAACAGCCACAAACCCTCACTGATGGAGAGTGGTCGTGCTCACCGCTCATGCATCTGGGGCGACGTGAGGACTGGCTCGGCAGTTCTGCTGATCTTGGCTGGACTAGTTCACACCACTGGGGGTCAGCTGGCCATTGTCTGATGCAGATGACTAGAGTAACAGGGCTCAGTCCTCATTTCTCACATTCACCATCAAGCTCGTCCAAAGATATTCTCATGGTGATAGCAGAGGTGTCAGAAAGACACCAACGCTCTCTTCAAGACTTTGCTTGTGTCAGGTCAGCTAACGTCCTCTGAACCAAAACAAGTCATCTGACTGAGCCCGGTGTTAAGGGATGGGCAGTCACTCTACCCACTTGCAAGGAGAAGGCAAAAGGTGTGAACACAGGAAGGGAGAATTGAAGCTATTATTGCAACTCTACAGCTGTTGGAAAAATAAATCCAATAATATGAAGCTCTGAAATGGAGTACAGAAACAAAAGAAAGATGATGATATGGTGAAAAAACGTTGGGAATATAATTTTAAGCATAAATGGGAAATCAATGGTGTAACTTTGTCGGCCTCCAATCTGCTAAATAAGAGAAAATATGAATGAAGAAATTACCTCCTACTTTCTATCTCTTTTCTATTTAAAATATGACTGTTTAACCCTATGGAATATGGATACATTATAATGTATTCAAGGAAACTTGAACACAAAACATGTCACTGTGAGGACATTTCAAACTAAGCAGTTAAATTGTATCATAATATATCAGTGAAGTCACTGCAATTATTGGGGAATAAATATATGTTGAGTTAACCACTGAGAGATACATTGATTAGGTACAACAAGCTATATCCTTAAATCTCTTAATAATTTCAAAGTCAACTTTGATTTTTATCAAATTTGATTTTGTTTGCTTACCTGATTTTAAGCAATAAAGCAGGTGTTTGGCAGAACACTATTAAAATAAGGAGCCTAGCTCCTTATTTTGCTAATATCTCTGAACTACAGTTCCCCGGTCTTCTCCATTTCAGTTAGGTGTTCCTTTAAATGATTTCATTCTGATACAAATCTAAATAAAAGTGTTTCTTACACTTTTTATCATCCTAAATTTTGCCTGGCACTTGATCTGAATAACCAGATATAGTTTTTTAAACTTCACAAAAATACTTTAAACTGACTTCATGATATTTAGTAAAAGTATCACATTATTTTGAAGATGTGGAGTACAGAAGATGAGTATCTGTGTTAATACTAAAATTTCTTTCTCTATGAATCAGATTAATTACAGAAACAAAGGAAGGACATATTACCAACCATCTCAACGCAGGACACAGAAAAATAAAAATCAGTGGCAGAATTTTAAAATCTGGCATAGCTAAGATGATAAGAAATTACAAGGTAAACATAGTTTTTAATGTTTAGCTATCATTTTTTCACATGAAGGAGTATTTTTCCATAAATGTGTTATATATATGTGGTATTGGGACATAAGTACTATATTTTTTAGACAAGAACATTTTTGTGCTTGAAGAAAACTTAGAGGTCACCTCATTTGGCCCCTCAACTTATACATCTGGAAAGTAATCCTCAAATAAGTTGAAGGGATCTGCCAAAAATCATGCAGCAGTTTAACCATCACCATAATATCTCGTACTTATGCAGTTTACGAAGCATTTTGCACTCACTATGTCCATTAATTTTAGTAACACCTGTGTTAAAATGTGGAGTACAGTTCTTACCATCTTTATTTTTTGGATGAATAAACCAAGGCACAGAGATATTACATAATTTATTCAACATCACAGAACTGTAAAGAGACACAATGGTTCCATTATATTCCTCTGCTTCCTTACAGAATCAAAGCAGCCCAGTTAGAAATGCAAGTTAAAAACATGAGGAGATGCCATTACGTACTTATTAGAATTAGAAAGTTTATCAAAAAGACTAACTGTAACAAGTGATGGTGTGATGTGGAAGAAATGGGACTCTCTTATCCTGCTGCTAGGATGTGGCATGGCATAGCCACTTCAGACATAATTTGGCAGTTTCTGTAGAAGTTAAGCACATCCCTACCATATGACTCAGCCTTTCCACTCTTAGGCATTTACCCAAGAGAAGACAAAGACTATGTCCATGCAAAGGCTTATATATAAATGTCGATAGTAACTGTTTTGTAATATCCATACACTGGAAACACAACAATATTGATGACTACCAAAATAGGTATACTGATTGAAAGAAGCCAACCAAAAAAAAGGGGTACATAATTGATGATTCCATTTATTTAAAACTCTACAAAATTTAATCTTTAGTAACAAAAAAGCAGAAAGGATATTATGGGACCAGAATGATCCAGAAATAATAGAAAAGGCCAAGAGAAAACTTCGGGGTGATGAGAATGTTAATTATGTTGGTTGTGGTGATGGTTTCATAGAATATATATATATTTCTCAAATAGTACACTTTAAAATATGCATATGCTATATGTTTCAATACATATGTCTACCTCAATAAAATGTTAAAAACAAAAAGTAGCCCAGCTAAAATCAAGATTCTGAAAAATCTGTTTAATTATGCTTGAACTTGCTAGACCATACTAATCCAAACAAGTATCTTTCTACTTTTTTGACTGCAATAAACCATAATGATCAAAAAGTACACACATATAAAAAACAAAATGGTGGCATAGGTAAATACGGCTTGCCTCCATGCACAACCACATCAAAATTACAACTAAAGTATAGAACAGTCATCACTCAGAACCATCAGAAATCAAGTTGAATGAAAATCTGACAACTATGGAATTAAAGAAACCACATCCATTCAGACTGGAAGGATGGGTGGAGATGCGGAATGGGCTGGTCCCACATCCATATGTGGTATATAAAAATTTGGGAAGGATATCTCAGGACTGAGGAGTCCTAGTACCACACCAGTTCCCCCAGCCAAGAGTACCAGTTCCAGGAAGATAAGTCCCCATCACTGCTTGCTGCAAAAACCATGGGAGACTGAGTTGATGGAAGAAATTTCTGGAGTCCCAAGCTGTTCGTCCTAAAGAACCCACACACAGACTTAGTGAGGCTCACTCCCTTGGAGCTCCAACACCAGGGAAGTAGCTTGAAAGGCGCCACTGGTACACAGGGAGGAACTGAAGTGTCTGGCATCAAGGCAGGAGTTGAAGGACAGCTTTCTCCCAGATGGAGAGGCATGCAGAGGTCATTGTCCCTTTTCTGAGTCCTCCCCCCACAGAGCCACAGCCACAGAGCAGGTGAGTGCCATATCTGAGACTCCATCAACCTGGCTAACACTGTTTATTCCACCCTGAAGAGCCCCTGAGACTCCACCCCACCCAACTGATATCCCACCCAACTTATTGGCTCACCCAAATTGGTAATCGTGACTTTTCCATATGAATGGCTGGTATTGGCTCATGCTTCACAACTTCCTAAACCCTATCTAACAAACAACAGTAAGCTCTTAGCCCGTGTACCTCTTGCTAATTGGCCGCCGCCTGATTCATAACTTGGCTTTACCTGGGAATCTCCAAGCCCAGTACAAGTAGCAGCCATCTCCAATTGTTTTGTAGAAGCAATGAAGGATACACTAATTTAAGTAAAGAACAATTTATAGGGAATCAAGAGTAGAGTGGAGCAAGAATCAAATCAATGATTTGAAACATAAGGAAGCAAAAAACAACCAGTCAGAACAACAAGAAGAAAAACTTTTTTTTTAAAAAAAGCAAGGATAGAAGCAGCCTCTGGGACAACTTCTAGCACTCCCACATTCAATCCTAGGGGTGCCAGAAAGAGAAGAGAAAGAGCAAGAAATTGGAAGTCTATTTGAAAAAATAACAAAGGAAAACTAAACTTCCCCAATTTGGTGAAGGAAATAGACATAAAAGTCCAGAAAGCACAAAGAATCCCCAAAGAGTTGGACCCAAAGAGAACCACACCAAGACACATCATAATTAAAATGTCAAAGGTTAAAGATAAAGAGAGAATCTTAAAAACAGCAAGAGAAAAGCAATGAGTTACCTACAAAGGAGTTCCCCTGAGAATGTCAGCTGATTTCTCCAAAGAAACTTTGCAGGCAAGAAGTATGCCAAATGATGAAAAGCAAGGACCTACAACCTAAATTACTCTATACAGCAAAGCTATCATTTAGAATGGAAAGGCAGATAAAGTGCTTGCCAGACAAGGTAAAGCTAAAGGAGTTCATCATCACCAAACCACTATTACATGAAATGTTAAAGGGCCTTAAAATTTAAGCAAAAGAAGAGAATCAAAATTATTAACAAAATGGAAAAAATATATATCTGTCAACAACTCAGTGTAAAAAACAAACTAAGCAAACAAGAAAAACAGAGATAGAATCATGGATACAGAAAGTCTTTTGATGGTTGCCAGATGGGAGGGGGATATGGGGAAAGCGGGTGAAGAGGTAAGGGGATTAAGAAGTACAAATAGGCAGGCAGTTACAGAGCAGCCATGGGCATGTAAAGTTCAGTATAGGAAATGGAGTAGCCAAAGTATGTGCGCATGACCATAGATAGATATGTATCTACATAGATAGATATAGAGATAGATATAGTATCTACATAGATAGATATAGAGATAGATATAGGTATATCTGTAGATGTATCATAGATATATCTATTGATATTGATAGAGAAAGAGAAACATCAATGCAAGAGAGAAACATCGATCAGTTGCCTCCAGTACACACCCTGACCAGGGATTGAACCTAAAACCTATGTATGTGCCCTGACTAAGAATCCAACCCGTCACCTTCTGGTATACAGGACAACACTCCAACCAACTTAGCCACCTGGCCAGGGCAGAAATGGGGAATTCTTAAATAAATCATGTTGCAGTCACTCACTGAGCTATCCTGTAGTAATTAAATAGATAACTTGTAATAGTTTTTAGAGAATCACCTGAACACTTGCCTGGAAAAAGTGAAGCCAAATCACAAAATATATTTTTGCTTAAAACTAATGGAATAAACAAAAGTAGGTGAAAACAAAAGAGAAAAAACAGCACTTAGAGAGAAGGCCTACTTCTTATAATGATACCTGATAAGTGGAAGTCAAGTCCTACTTAAAAATATAGAAGCCAGTAAATTATGTCATTTAGATGAGCTCCTAATTCTCTATTCCCGAGCAGTGGGGAAGTGAAAGGGAGATAGAATCCTAATGCTGGGATAACAATAGCTGGGCTAACAACTCCAACAACCAAGGCTCCCCAGCAGCAGCCAGCCCCTCAGCAGCCACCAAAGCCACAGCCGCCACCACAGCAGCTACCACTGCTACCCAACTACAGCCCTGCTCGAAACCCACGAGGGGCAGGCAGCTAGAGCAGAACGGCAACATCCCTGGCTCCAGCACCAGTACCAGCACCCTGCCCCCATCAGTGGCTATAGCCCTCTACAGCCGAGTTAAAGCCAGACACCCTACAACCAGGGAGATCACAGCCAGGACTATACAGCCCCACCACCTCCACCTCCACCACCTACCTGTAACTATAGGCCCCTATACTCACCCCTCTGCCATCTCCCACCATACAGATCTGCCCTCAGCTCAGCTGTAACCATTATCAGCAGTGTGCCTAGCAGTGGAAGCAGTACTGTTGGAACCAGGGCCAGTGGCCACCATACTACGGGAACTGTGACTGCAGGATCCACATCGGGAATGCACAGAGGGGCACAAGCTCTCAGTAGCCATTGCACTGCCAAGGCCCCTGCCAACTTCCTCCACAAGCACCCACCAGCACCCACCTCCGCCCTTCATCTCCCCCCATGGGATTCTGTGATGGACGGATCATCCCAGGGCTGTCTCCCTCCAGCACTCTGCCTCCCCACTGAGGGGGCGTCTCGGCTGGGCATTTTCCTCTGGATTCATACAGGCAACAATGACCTTTTATTTTCTGTTTCTCTCCCCACCTCCTCTCTCTTCTTCCTCTTCTTCCCTTCCTCCTTTTTAACAAAAGACCCCTCACACCACCACCTTGGTCCTACAGTGAGGCTACCATGGCTGAGGGGAGGACCCCTTCCTGTCCACTGTCCCAGCCCTGCTCCAGCTTCTCAGCATGCCAGACCCTCATGCAGTTGGTTGTAAATTCTTCCAGAAACTGTTTCACTGTCTATTTTTCAGGAGTTAAAAAAAAAAAGCAAAAAAATTTTTAAAAAAAGTTCAAAAAGCAAACTGTAGAGGGAGGAAACCGTGGCAGATTTTTTGTAGTTAAGCTTTTTTTAATTTTTAGAATTTGTCCGTTTTCACTATGGGTCAGCTGTTGATATTGCATCACAATAACCACAATTTCACTGAGTTCAGGCAACCAAAGAAGCGCCACATCCAAACAAAACCGAACCACGGAATCATCTTTAACCTAAATTTTTATATGTATTCTCAGTTTCCTGTAACTTTGCACAGCAACTTCTGTGTTGAATTAAATTGTAACTGTTTTTTATATTTGGAGAGATTGTGACTATTGAATTTGAAACTTTTTATTGCAGGCATCTTGGTGGTTTCTTACTGGATCAAGGGGGTGAGAGGGAGGAAAGGGCGTGGGGGCTCCTCCACTTCAGCACATGAAGTTCCCCCCACTGCCTCCTCTCCAGGGGTCTCCCAGGTGTCAGACCCAAAGGTTTTTCCTACAGTGATCCTCTGATTATTTCTACTTCCTCTGACCCATATGTTTCAACAAGATTTTAAAAACTGCACTTATTTAAAAAAAAAAGAAAAAATGTTTGATAAAAATCAAGTGTACACAACTTTTTATAAACCTAGCAAATTAGGACCGTAAGGTAGAAAAACATTAAAAATAATTAGTTGTTTCCTCATTAGCCACATTCAGTTTCTTCTCTCCTAAAAGAACTGCCACCTTTATTTGCTCTCTTCTCACAGCACTTGTGGTTTTCAAACATGTCCACAAAACCTTCGACATTCTTCTCTTCAAGAGGTGGAGACTAATTAGTATAAATTGTGAGTGGTGGTGTGTGACTTGAGAGCTTAGGTTATAAAAGGCAATGCAGCTCCCTCCTTGCTTTCTCTTGTAGTGCTTGCTCCTGGGAAGGTAGCTGCCATGCCATTGGCAGCCCTGTGCAAAGGTTCATATGGCTAGGAGCTGAGGGCCCCGGCCAATGGCCATGCACGTGAGCCATTCTGGGAGCAGGTGCTCCAGCCCCAGTCCAGTCTTCAGATTACTGCCTCTGCATCTGACAACTTCACTTCTACCTCATTAGAGACCCTCAACCACACCACCCAGCTAAGCCATTCTCAGGTTTCCACTGCCACCAGCTGTATGAAATAATGGATATCTACTAAGTAAAAGTTAGCTGCAGCTACATTTGGGGAGTAATTTGTAAGGCAGGGATAACTAACACAATCAGCCATGCAGGAAGGCTAGACTCTTCCCCAGCCCCAAGGGTAAGTGTCCACTGAAACAAGACAATCACAATGATCTTTGGTTTAGGACTCCATTTTGACTGTGAGACATTAGTGTGAGTATGCTTCAAAAGGTTGGAAAGGCTTCCTCACTTTGAAAAAGTCACAAATATTCCCATTTCTTTCTCAAAAAGCTGTTGCCAGAATAAGACTCTTGGAACAGAGGCAACAAAGTCAAGATCACAAGAAAAGGCAGGGACACCTCAGTGAGAACACAGTGTGCTGAGAACTGGAGAAGGAAAGATGAAGGAACACTCGATGGATCTGTAAGGTCACCCAGACCTGGAATTCCCCGAAACTCAGAAGTTCTTATGGGAGATAACAAGTGCCTTTAATGTTTAAGCCCCTTGTAATTTGATTTTCTATTTACTTGTAGCTGAGTGCACCCTGACTGATTCAAAAGAAAACTCTTGTATGTCAGCTCCAGCTACCATAACGAAGTACCACAGACTGATGACTTAAACAACAGCAATGTGTTTTCACAGCTCTCGAGGATGAAGGTCTGAGATCAGGTGCCAGCATACTCCGGTTCTGGGAGGGGCCCTCCCCTGGCTTATGGACAGCCAGCCTCACCTCACAGTGCCCCACACAGCACACGAGAGTGAAGAGAGCTCTCTCCTCCTCTTCTTGTGAACGTGATCCCCTCACGGGAGCCCCACCCTTACGACCTCACCTAAACATCATTTGCTCTCAAAGGCCCCACCTCCAAATACCACAGCATGCAGGTTAGGGCCTCAACACAGGAACTGGGGGGAAGAGGGTTCCACAGACTTTCAGTCCATGGCAACTCTTTGAGGATTATCAGCTTAAAAACCCACAGTAAGTAAATATCATATTTACTGATAAAACTATAGAAACAGTCTCACCAAAAGACCATAATCAAGACCAGGATGCTGAATATTACCACTTCCATTCAACATTCAGTTGCAAGTCCTAGCAAATGAAATGAGAAAAGAAAAAACTTATGTAAGAACTGGAAAGTGTTTAAAATGTGTTTCTCTTGGTTAATGCTATGATTATCTACACCAAAATCCAAAGGAATTTGGGAAACATTCTTATCTATATTTGATGTAGTTGTAAACTGGTAAAGCTTTTTGGAGGATAATTAGATAGCATCTACTAAAATGTTAAATGTGCAAAGTCTAATCAACTATATCCAGGAATTTTTCCTACAGAAAATTTCAAAGTGAGTAAAAATGTATATATATGCAGTTGTTTAACATAAAATTGCATATAAATTTAATTGGAAATAACCTAAATGCCCAATGGTAGAAAAATGGTTAAATAAGTTCTACTGCATATAATTATTTAGAGGAACAAAGTATATTTTATATACCAACATAAAATAATGTCAGTGAAAATTAAGGGGGAAAGCTCGTTAAAAATATGTGTATGAATGTACGTATGTATAACATCCAGAATATACAGGGTGGGACAAAAGTAGGCTTATAGTTGCGAGTACACAAAACACAGATTTTATCCTTGTATTATCATTTATTAATTATTGTATTATTTTCCATATGAACAGCTATAAACCTACTTTCCCCTTACCCTGTACACCAAAGTGTTAAACTGTTATCAGGAAGATTTTAATATTTTGTTATACCTCTGAATAATTTGAAATTTTTCCATAAGAAAGTTTTAGTTCTGTATAAAAATAAATTTGCTAAAATACTTGATAAAGAATAACTTTCTTGATTTTAAAAGAAATTTAAAATAAAAAGAATCTAATATACCAACCCAAAATGAATTACTAAAGAATATTATAATGCCCTACATAAGACATAACTATATCAAATTTCAGTGTTAATTTGAGATTTATTTATCAGTAATATGCCACATTTTGTCAGGTATCTAAAAGTTATAGTAATTACTACACATTTAACTTTAGAGGGAAAAAGTCTAATTCAATTAAAAAATTAGATATGTCATTTGAAGCTTTTCAGAGTATTTTGATATTTCATTTAATTAATAAATAAATATTTTTAAAATTGGCAAAATAGTTGTTTCTATCCATTTTTGCTCATATCAGTTTGAAGCTCAATGTGGTTTTTTTTCATAATACTTACCCAAGGATATGTTTCTAATTTTTAGGAAGGGAGAGAGAGAGAGAGAGGGATGTTAATTGGTTGCAATCGTGCAAATGTGCCCCTACCAGGGATTGAACCTGCAACGTAGGTATGTACCCTGGCTGGGAATCAAACCCCGAAACTTTTGGTCTACAGATGATGGTCCAACCATCTGAGTCACCCAGCCAGGGCTCAATGTGATTTTTAAGACAGTTTATTGCAAACACTATACTGAGAATAAGATTGATATCTTCACTCCCTCCAAAATTTGCTGTTCTCCTTTTCCATGTCACTACCCCCGTGACACAAAGGACTGGATGGATTCCCACTCCAAGGAAAGGAACTGGGAATGTCCAAGAGGAAGAGAAGAAGATGAAGTGGTCTCCCCAATGACCAAGGGAAGAGCAATCAATCCATTCACCAATAACAAAAATAACTATGGGAGTCTCAGTTTTGTCCCCCCAAAAATCTATAATTTTTACCAATACCATTTTGATTGGTCTGAAATGTTACTTTCCTCACAGCATTCCAGGACAAAGCTTACCCTTGCTCTCTCTGCCCCAGAGGCCATCCATACATCCATACAACCAAGAAGCCTGGGTGTGCTGAGAGGACCTCCGAACTGCAGGGTGACCTTCCCAGGACATTGAGTCTACAAGGGTTTTTACATCCAAAGCCTGAACCGCTTTGCTTTTTTTTCTGAAGCTTGTGTCCCAGTGTGTCATATTCAAGAGGTGAGTACTTTTACCCAAGAGATGGTCAGTGAATTGAGAAGTGGTCTTCTTTTGAGATATTTTAGAAAGAAAGAGTTTTCTAAAGTGAGGAAATTAGGTAGAGGTAGCTGGTGGGGAAAAGAGGTTTTAACCTCCTCCTTTGCTTCATAGTTTTCCCTTTTCATCTTTTTACCACTTTAGTGCCCCCTCCAATGTTCTCTGAGGAAGAATGCTCATAAAGAACATATTCTTGTTATCAACTGCCTCTGTGAAAGCAACCATTGCCTTCCCCCTCCCAAGACAGACAGGGGAGCTGGAGCTGCCCAGTGTCTGTGGGTTTAGGGTCTCTCCTCGCCCAGAGGAGGCAATGATTTAAGAGACCCGAGGCCCTCCCCACGGCATCACAGATGACAGGTTTCTGAACAGCGTGTCTTGTGGACAGTTTGTGAAAACTATCCTAAGCAGCTTACGAGTTTCTTCCACGTTCCACATTTAAAAGGGCCTGTTAACACTGAGCCACATGAAAAAATTATACTCTAGAGGGATTCCCACCCCCCTCCGTGATGTGATTAACATCTGAAACGACTCAGATTATGCTCCAATGAGGAAAACTTAAGAAAGGCTCTCTTGAACATTAAAAGAATGTACTTGTTTTGTAATCTGCACTTTTATTTCCAAAAGACCTTTCATTCCAGGTCTAATTCTGTAAGATCCTCCAGTGCTGCTTTTTTTAGGCTGCGTACTTTGATGTTGGTATCCATCTCATTGGTGGACGGCCACGAGTTCTGAAGCACTTTGAAAGCAGTTCTGGCCTGCTAATCGTAGGGACACATGAGCTTCCTATGTCAACCCTTTGATGATGAGAATCTCTGACAGGATTTGGACACTCAGAGGTTTGCTTACAGTTACTCTGCCAGGGTTCCTCATCTGAATTCGGTAGTTTATCTTTTTTTCTATCTTTATTTTTAGAAAACACTTTTTCCTTTTCCTTTGATCTCTGTATGCTTTTACAGTGATTTTAATTTAATAGTCACCTAACAAAAAGGAAGCTACTTAAAATTAATAAAAAATGAGACATCAATTCATAGAGAAGAAAAATTTCCACATTGAAGTCAGGCAGATCCTATACTCAGATCCTATGACTTGACTTGAAGAAGTTACAATCCCTCCGAGTTGCCCCAGTTTCCTCATCCATAAAATGGGATTAATCATAACTGAGGCAGGGTTTCTCAGAGAGAGCTTCAAAAAAAAAAACCCCAACCTTAGTGCTGACACAAAGACTGAAATGTTTTCTGATTTCCTGTTACTGAGCCATCTACAAACACAAAACTCCATGTGAATTCTTTATGCTAATGCTTCTTACACCAATAGTGTTAGTCAGCTACTACTAAAATAATGCTGTGTAGATGATAAACCCCCAAATCTTAGTAACTACCATATTTGAAAATGAAATATTTATTTTTCTTATTTGTGGTGGGGTTTGACTGATTTCAGCTGTGTTAAGTGAGGATTAGCACCAGGTTACAAGTATTGGGTTGGCCAAAACGTTTGTATGTTTTTTTCCATAAAATAAAGGACACATTTTTCGTCTTCACCAATAACTTTATTGAGTCGGATATTTTGAGTATGTCAGCTGTCTCCTGCATGGTATGATGTTGATTGTTCTCAATTAATGTTTCAATTTGATTGCTATCAACTTCAACTGGTTTACCCAACCATGGAACATCGTCCAGTGAGAAATCTCCAGCACAAAATTTTTCAAACCAGTTTGACACATTTGATCAGTCACAGCACCTTCTCCATATACTGCACAAGTCTTTTCTTGCATTCCAGTTGCTTTTTTTCTTTCTTGAAATAATAGAGTATAATGTGCCAAAATGTCACTTATTTTCTTCTATCTTCAATGTTAAAATGGCTATACAAAATTCACCAATTTTGTGAAATGTGTGAAACAAAGTTTTTTTAATGCTTGCTGATATGACAACTGCCACAATGCAATCTAACAAAAATGGTTTCAAATGAAGTTGAAGACAACTAAGTACTACTAGAAAGTAGAGCTCTACATTTCCTCTCCATTTTGACTACAAACTGGCCAATTCTTTTCTGAGCTCATCACTTTCTTATGGTGCCTTTTCAAATGCAGTGAATGGGAGCCTGTTCACATTACCAACATTTGATTTAGAACCTACTTGTCCGATGCCACAAGTTCATGTAGGTACATTTTTCTTGCCTTCATGTTATTGAAAATGACAGTTTTGCAAATGTTTTACTACCACATAACAAGCTGCCTTTTATCCATCCTCCTACAACATTTTGCCTTCTCTCATGAGAGATAATGCAAAGTCACAGGAAACAAGCTTGGCTGTATAATTCAATAATAGAGATGGAGTGAAAAATTGGGGAGAATAAGCCAATTTATCGACTGATCTAAATCAACACAAATTTGTAAATTTGTTAAAACACTCATCAGAACAACAAAACTCAAAGAAACAGCATTAACAGTGCAATAATGTCTTGCTTATACCAAATCATAACTCAAAATTTGATGCATCCTTATTCTGAACTGGAGGTTTTGCAACACCATCATTCACTTCATTCAATAGGGCCTCTCCTTGGCATATACATGTCATTTACATATTAAGTCTTCTTGTGTGCCTTTATCATTAGTCACCTCAATAAAGTAGCACAATGAGATATAGTGGGTGTGACTCTTGTGTTATAAGTAATATTTGATTATAATCCAGAATATGCTCACGTGTTTCCTGTCTTCTCAGCCTATTGATAGGGATGCTATTAACTGGGAATGCCTGAGGGCACTCACTTGGGCCATATTACTTGTCGAAGGTCACATAGACATTTCCCCCAACCAGAGCCAATGTGGCTGGACCCCCTTGAGGTTGTTACTACAATTGTAAGATGCAACACATCTCACCAATGACCATCAGGGAACTTACAAAAAACAAGGTTTATTGTTTGCAGGTCCTTGAGGGTACACAACAAACCAGAGGGCCACACACTTAGGTAGTGGGTAGAGAGAGGAGGGAGGGAGCATGAACTTGGGGATATAATTTTATTGGGTTCAAGGGTGGGGTACCTAAGATTTTGTGGGTTCATTCTTTATTGGTGAATTTAAAGCATAAGAGTAGGAATTAGGGCTTGGGAAGAGAAAATCAGGGTCACCCAAGTAGTCAGTTATCCCAGTTACCAAGAGCTTTTAAAAAGGAAACTTCATGGGTGGGGCCGCCTAGTTCCTTATCCAACTGTTTAGCTAGTAACTGTGTGATGCAGCTGGCAATATGTATTCACAATGGTGACTTTGGAATGGACACTTCTGCAATCAAAAGCTTAATGTTAGGCACTTACACTACATTGTATTGAACACTTCAATATTATTTCTGATGTGGAATCACAGCATTTTAAAAATCTTACCGCCCATGTACCAGTGAGAATATGGTCTGTGGATCCCTCAGCTGAGAACATTGATCTGAAGGGTTATTGGGGGTTATAAATTACATGACATTGTTTAAAGGGCTTAACACAATACTTGAGTAAGTGCTCAATAATTTCCAGTTTCCTTCCCTTCCCCTTTCACTTTATAGATTAGAGTTTCGTAGTCCACTGTGAGCATTAATTTGTTCAGCTCTGCCTTCAGGTGGAACATCTGTATAAATCCAGCTTTGTGAATATTTTTAAACTGAGAGCTTTTCCATCTGTTTTGGAGTTATAGCCATCCACATTATCCTCACTTGAGCTCTTAATGATATATGTGTGATGGAAACAAGACATTTTAATGTGTAAGTATTCATAGCCTCCCCATTACCATCTGTGCAGTTTCTACCCTCTTCCACCCTCTGAGGCATTCTTTCTTTGCCAGTCTAGTTCTTGGTATTTTTGTGATGCAAAATTAGAAGACAGAGTTACCAGGCCAGAGATACATGAAGAAAGGGGAAAAGGTTTTGGATTTCTGGGTCAGCCCTGGGTTCTTTCTTGTAGAGAATCCAGGTAATGAGCAAAGCAGAAATGAAGCTCAGTTCTAAATTGGTCTAAAGAAGAAAGAGCTTGAGGTGGAGGCAGGAGGAAGAAGACAGAAAAGCCTTAAAATGTGGATGTCAGGAGAATTGGGGGAGTTTTGAAAGACTCTGGAATAAAGATGGAGCATGAAAAAGTATGGAAGAGAGCTGATATTTTTTAAAGTATTATTGTGGGTTATAACATAAACATCCTTAATATGTCTTGAGAAATACACATAGAATATTAAAATTCCTTATAAATTACTTAGGGCTACTGGAGTATATATTTCTTCAAATGGAATGCTATGTTAAAACTCAATATATCTGAACCCCCCCCCCACCCACCCACCACATACATACATTTGGGTCACATGCTGTCCTTCCTAACTAAACAGCCAGCATCAGCATTCCACTTTTTCTGTAAAGCTCAGCAAAATCACTAAGGTTCCTTTTCTAGAGTTTATTCTGTGTATTTTGTATAAAATTTTCATTTGAACATTCTTCCAAGAAGAGAAGGTTGCTAATGTTGATATTACCTGTAAACATGGGTGCTCTTGTCAGACTTCAAAATCCATTTTAAAACTTATAGGTAAGGTGATTTTATGCACACACACAGAGTTACATAGTATTGAAGAGAGCTAACTGGTCCTCAGTTCATGCTCCCTTATCTAGCCACACAGCTTGAGATTGGATTTCCCAGCCTCCCTTGCAGCTAGTTGGCCACTGGATTCTTTGTGCCAGTGGAAAGTAAAGAGAGGTGATCATGTAAGTTCTGTATCAGACACTTAAAAGAAAATTGTTTGCTAACCCCTTCTGCAAGCTATATTGTGGACAAGGAGCTGAGTCAGTTTCAACCTCCTGGATAGAATAAGTCCATAGTAACAACCTCAGAAAGAACCCGGGTCTCTCCATGATCTTTTGCCCACCCAACCTGGGCAACCACTTTCCTCCAGACTACATGAGAAAGAGGTACACTTCTATTATGTTTTAGCCAGTGACTTATGGTAGTATCTTTAGTACACCTTAGCCTACACCATAATCAATACATTTAGGATATGTTGCTTTCAGTTAGGGAGTTACTAACTAATGAATGGGTAATATAACTTATATATACTACTGTTTGTATTATGTAAACAATCTGTTATAGTAAAATCTACAATTATCAGGGTCATAATCAGGTTCAAGAAGTACCATGCACTGGTATAAAAATGTATTTCTTCCTTTACAATGATGTTTGATCAATTAAAAATTAAAACAGATTCTCAGTCACAGAGAGTGAACTGGTGGTTGCCAGAGGGGAGGGTGGTTGGGGAAATGGGTGAAAGAGGTTAAGGGGTTAAAAAGTACAAATTGGCAGTTACAAAAAAGTCATGGGGATGTAAGTAAAGCATAGGGAATATTGTCAATAATACTGCAATAACTATGTATGGTATCAGTTGACCCCAACTGAAAATATTGAAGGGAGCTTTGTAAAGTATATGATTATGTAACCACCAAGCTGAATACCTGAAACCAATACCAAATAAAATTGAAAATAAAATAAAATGACAAGAAAAATCAGAAAGCATAATAAATGAATAAGGAGTTATTCAATAAATACTTTTCATTAATGAATAAATAATCATAAATTAAAATATGTACTACATGAAGTAAGGCTATTGGGCTTGGCTCAAAAAAATCTAAATGGCAACTTTAGGTACAAAATATAAAATATTATTTGGTTTTTGAAACACAAATTGAAACACAAATTTCTGTATATGAAGTTTCTGTGTAGGAAGCAATTTGGCATATTCATGATATGAAATAGAAAAAAATAAATGTCATTAAAAGGTAGTAAAATACATCTAAATCTGGTTACAAAGTGTGGATTAAAGTCGATAACTAAAACAACTCAACAATTATAGACTAGGCTGCCATTGTGTGTGACGTCCAGACTTACATCCACAGTCCAGCCACTATGCTACAGAAATAGCTGTCTTAATTTGTTTTACAAATATTTCTCTATACCAATAATACCAAAAAGGTCATTATTCTCATCCTTACCCATGTTACAATCCCTCTCTATGATGATAGGTTCTCATTGGGCACCATTGGTTTTTCTAGAATAAGAAGAGAAAGACTGAACTAAGTTGTAGCCAAGCCATTTACAACCTTGCTGTTAGAAGTGTGGTCCTCGGGCCACCAGCACCTCCCAGGAGCACATCAGGAATGCAGGACATGGGCTGCAGGACATAAGAATCAGACTTGAATATTATCCACCACGTGGCTTTGCATGCATGCTGAAGTTTGAGAATGCTGCTTTTCAGTTTTGCACTGACATTGAGTAGCAAATACACTACTTTAAGCTGAAAGTGAGGCCTAAAACACTAACTACCTAAATAAAATACTTCTAACCCTAAACTATCCAGAAAAATGCAGTAATTCAGGTTAAAGATCTGGAAACCATAAAAAGAACTAAGATGAAAATATACATAAAATGTCCTAGTGCTGCAGACCCTTAATAAATTGTTGTCTCAAGGAATAAGATTATTAGTTTTGCCAGAGTTTAATAGACTGTGTAGGACCCCCTAAATAGCCCTAAAGATATGGGATCTTATTGTTAGGATTTATCACTAAAAATCTCATTCTTCATCCCAGAGATGAGCCTACTCCCAGATGCTTTCTCGTAAAAAGAAGTTGAAGCCGTGAAAGGGAAAACATGGTCCTGGGAGACATAGAGGGTGGGGCAAAAGCAGGTTTGCAGTTGTGAGAACATAAACACAGAGTTTGTTTAATAAGAATAGATATTTTTATTAATTATTGTATTATTTTTCATAGAAACAACTGTAAACCTTCTTTTGCCCCACCCTGTATTAGAGCTGCCCGCTCAAAATACTTTTACTGATAAGGCTATACAATGAAAAAATTTAAGAGCCATTGCTCTAAACTAATTTTTCTCAAGGTATGGTGTGAGAAACATGTGTCGGCATCACCACAGGGCCTAAGCCCAGAAAACCTGACTCTGAGCATGTCGTTGGGATTCAGAAGCTGTATTTTTAGCAGGTACCTCTGCTGAAGGTGGCTCTTAGGCGCCACGTTGAAAACCGTAGCACTGAAGGAAATAAAAAGCATTCCGTGCAGAGCCCAGGCACCGGTGGACAAAGCACTTAAGTGGTAGCCTTGTCATGTGCAGTGCCCACAACCAGCTGTCTCCTCAGAAGTCTTGTTGAGGGAAAGAATTTGCCGAGCTCACTTTGCCCCAATGTATAAACCTCTGACCGTAAGTGAAGGCATCACTTCCTTAGGATTATTCTGTAATAACTGTGCCTGTTAAAATGAATGTCGCCTGGGTGGGCTTTAAAAATGACCCTGCTTTCTTCAACTTTAGGCGTTGTGGTATGTGTTAATCATTGTAGGATCATCAGAGGATAGTCATTTTTGTATTCATCCGAGGCCCCAAGTTTAATAAACTTTTAAAAAACACTCCCCAAAACCAATACCACTACTAGATCCAGGCAAAGTACCACTGCCCTGAACCCTTCTAAAAAGACCTTCACCAACCCCTGCCCGCCCCCACACACACACGCACTGAAGAACACACGGTGCCTCTGTTGTTGGGGATTTAGCCCTCAATGGGATGCAGTGCAGCTTTAAACCCAAACATCTGCTCTGTGACTAACACCATTCAGGGCCCACGGAAATGCTTCTACACATCGTTTGCCTTGTGTCCTCAAGGTAAAAGGTGATCACATCCAAATGTCATGAAGGTTTGCAATCTGCCGCTAAGAGCACCGGATGTGAGCACTGCTTCCAAGAGCCAGGAGAAAAGACAAAGTAATCAATTCAGCAGATCCCCTGAAGGCAGTGTATCCTTACCTCCTGCAGTGCTGTTTCCCATGGTGCCTGGCTTCATTTTATGTGGTATTCAATATTCAGTGAATCTTTACAATAGTTGCATCTGGCAAAAACATAACAGTTTGCAATATTAACCAATTCACATTGTTACTATGTAGCCACATGGGGTTCTGCTTCCTGCTGCCCATAAATTCCAGAGGCAGAGATTTGGTAAAAAAGAAGAGGAGTCTTTTATTTAAAAGCTACATAATTTTGGAAGAAGAATGAGTTTTTGCCTCAAAGCCCATTCCCTTATAATACCCAAAGACAACCTCCCTACCCTTTGCTAGCTCAATTCAAGGCTGCGCCTGGAATTCTTCCTCCCATTTAAAAAATACCATCTTTTGTTATACGCAAGTGGCTGCAGCATAATCATCTAAGCGCCTTGGCTGGTTCCTGGTCACAGTTCGGCTTCAGGCATCAGTCTCTCGAATCTGTGTGCACCTGACTGGGCAGGATCATGCAGCACAGCTCTCCTCACTAGGGCTGCCACCACCTCTCACATGGGCGGAGCGTGGGGCTTGTGGCCTGGCTACTCAGCCTCCAGGGCCTGCTGGCCCAGGAACACTTTGGCCCCGATCTCCGACCGGGCTAGCCAGGGGGCAGTAAGAGAGCGAGTTTCTGCGCACCCCCTGTTTAAACATTCCACCCCAAAACCCAGTGCACTGTGGGAGGGCCCAGCTTGCCTGCCAATTGAGGTTAACATCCATCACACATGTCAGCCCGCACAGCATCTCTGCATCTCTCCCTGCCACCAATATCTGGAAGTGGGTGGGAAGGTTTCTAGCCGGCAATGGCACAGCATCTGTACCCAGCGCGGAGCGTCACCATGTTCACCTCTACCATACATGTGTCTTATGACTTTTCATCCTGCGCATACTCTGTGCAAGCTTTGTCACAGCCGCCTTAAGTTGTTTACCCTTGGGGCAGGGGGCGGCTATGGAAGCTTGTCATATGGTTCGGTTACAATTTCAATCTGCGCCTTCACCACTACCCAACCCCTCTCAGGGGCCTCTCGTGTCTGCCCATCACTCTGGTCGGATCCTTTCTGTTACAACATCACTCCCAAATTTGTAAGTCTGTAGCTCTAGAGAAACCATTCATGAAATCTGATACCAGTGCTTTATACTGACAACCAGAATTGAACACTTAGCATTGCAGATAACTGATTTGTATAAAATATTTTAAATTAATGTTCAAAATATTAAGATTTCAGTTTTTAAAAATATATTCATTAATTTTTCTTTCCTAGTTTAATTTTGTGTGTAATTTGAATATTTTGGAATAAAAATAGTATTTGATAAACAATATATTAAAATAAGTTTAAATTTTTCTGTTTGGTTTTAATGTATATACTTCATGAAAATATATTCAAATTGTGGAACTGTATGTGGAATTACATTTTTTTTGTAATCGTTCAGAACACAAATTATGACAGAAAATTGATTACAATAATGTAATTAGTAATTTTTGCTCAAAGGAGGATAAGAAAATAAATTTAATAAAATAAAATACATAATAAATTATGAATTATGTCTCTTTCACTTTATTACTCATCTAAATATTGCCAGTCCAACAATGAAACATCCAGATACATGCAGTAGTGATTAAACTTATTTGTCATTGATATTTTCCCAACAAAAATCATACCTACACAGTTTTGGGGTTTTCGCCATAGTGGTATATTTGTCACCATGGAAGGATAGGACCTGTTTTATTTAACAGCGTTTTGATTTAGAGACAATGATAGACAATTATAATCAATTAACAGCTTGATTTGTAACTTTTAAATATTTAGACATATGGATGTGGGCGTTCATTTATCTTCTTGCCTAGGGCTACACAAATGTTACAGACTGGCCTGAGAACTATTGCAAATGGAAAAAAGATAAGACCAAACAAAACAGAGACAAAACAGCAAGAAGAGGGTTACGAACTTGTAGAGTCCACCACCAACTCCTTAGACTTCTTAATCAAAACTACTGGGCTTCACTCCGGCTGAGTGAGATATGCCGCTTACAATCGGGCTAGGCCTACTCCTGCAATAAAACACCATTTCGGGATTGTTTTGGTTACTCCAAAGATGTTGTTTTTCATTGCCCAATAGGAAGAATGTTCTCCAGATTTAGAGAACTCATAGGAGACTCAGCAGTTACTGGCTTTTTAGTGAGTTCACACATGAAGATGAACATGAAGTACAGCCCTTTAGCTGTGCGAAGTCATCGTATTCCAGTGACACTGAAATTGCGCTTTTTCCCCACCTAGGAGGAAGATCACATACAGAAGTAAAAATGAGCATGTCGGCATTGAACTTCCTTCTGTTAAGTGAGAAGCCAACAGATGTGCAACTACATAGTAGGCTGTGCCTACAAGTTCGTAGTCAAGTGTTTGCAGCTCTCCCTCTCCATCCTTCCCATGCACCTTCAAAGAGGCCATGTAATTTGGCTCAGCACGCAAGTTCTGGTGCATGCCTGACTCTGTTCAAATACTGGGCCCATCAGTTATCGACTTGTGTTTATGGCAATTCTATGCCAAGGTATCCTCTTCTACAATATGGGTACTAGTGAGTACTTACCCCAAAGGGTGGCTGTGGGCATTTATATGGGTTAAGTGCCTAGAACAGTGCATGGGCATGCAGTATGTGCTGTGGGCATATTATTTAAATTTGTTATATGTCCTTAATTATGTCCCCACTTACAAGAGTCTGGAAGAGCAATATCAGGACATAAGTCTTATGCAAACTGCTACTGCAGATCCAAGGGGGAAAAAAACAACATTTTGCAAGGGCCCCTTTATCCTAGGCTTTGGGCTATTTAAATTGCACAGTTAATTGACAAAGTACCTTTTTCCTTTTCCCTTCCACTTAGCCCAAACTCCCATCTAAATTGGGATTGGTGGTAGCTTACAATATCAGAGCACACTTAAGAAAGATCAATGAATATCACAACAAAGAGTTGACTGATGACTTAGGGTCACTGTGTGGTCTCAGGTGCAGACCCGACCTCTCCCTCCCCACCAGCTGCCTGCCGGTGGTTCTGTGGCCCAGATACTCAGGGAAGAATTAGTCCCCTCGAACTGGGGATCACGGGAGGCTTCTCTGTATAAGCATCAAGAATCAATACACCACCACACCTGACAGGTTCATTCTTGACTCTTCTCATCCAATCCCCCTTTCCAGTCTACACCTTTCTACAGGAGGAATGTGCAAGTAGGAGCCCCACGGCAGGTTCAAGGAAGGCCTTGACAAGCACAGGAGGAAAGGAAGATTGTGAGCTAAACTCAGTGTGTTTATCTTACTGCATTTTTTTTCAAGAAGTCCTAAAAATTTCTCTTGAAACCCAGAGGTTTTGGGCATAAAACTTGAAAAAGTCTGATGTAAGAAGTGAAAATGCTGTTTTCCAATCAGGCTCAAATTTCTGAAATAAGGATCTCTTTTTGCATCTTTTCAGGAAGGATGTCGGTAATATGGTTACAAAATTTTTAGCAGACACATAAAATGGCCCTTCTATCATCTTCAAGCTCCCTCATGTATTTCTACAGATGATTTACAGATTTACTGGCAATCTTTATATCAGACACCCTAAAATATTTTAGATGAGGTGTATTTGTTTCCCTGTGCTTTCCTAACAGGCTCATATGCTAGGCAAGAATTGTGTTTTTTAAATCAAATTCGATGCCGTTCTTGGCACAGGATTTTGCATACAGGTGCCCCATAAATATTTATTGTTGATTATTAAAAAAGAAAACAGTAAGAAAGTAGTTCCAATTGTGTGAGGGTTTTTTGAAAGGGAGGAGTGAGCCAGAAAATAGTAACTCTTAACGATTATTCATCATTTTCTGTGACTACAAAAAAACATAAGCCTTAAAATTCAAACACCAATACAGTGTCTAAAGGTATATTAGTACCTTTAAAAAAAGTGAATAAAATAAAAAAGAGCATAGTATCAAAAATATTGTAAAAATAATTAGGCTGGTTCTCTCAACATGTGCAACACATTTTCAGGAGAAGAATGGCAAAAACACTTTTTCGTTCCATCTCTTTTCCCATTTCCTCTGGTTGTGGCAGCCCCTAGTCATTAAACAGCACTTTTCTTAAGCCCATCTGGGGTAACCAAGATCATCTTTGTACAGGTGTGCATTATGTAGGGTATAGGCTGAGCTTCTTCAGCCAGGAAACCCCAAAATACAGTGACATAAATAAGGGGAAGTTTATTTGTCCCCTGTAACAGACCCGAGCTGATCATTCTAGGTCTGGGGCCAGCAAACAGCCTCAGGTCAAATGTAGCCTGTTCTTGTTTCTGTTTGTGAGGTAATAATAGTTTTCACATCCTTAAATAGGTAAAAAGAATCAACGAAAGGATAAGGATAATGTTTTGTGGCACATGAAAATTATATGACATTCAACCTCAGTCTATTAAATACAGGTTTTTCTTTTTGGACCACAGCAACACTCCTTCATTGAATCATTCATAGTCAAGCATTCATTCATTCAAAGCAAGTATTCATTCACAGTCAAATCGTCATCCAGGACTGCTTTGACACTACAGTGGTGGAGCTGAATAATTGCAACAGAGACAATATGCCCCACAAAGTCTAGCGCATTTACTACTACCTAGCCCTTCACAGAAAAAGTTTGCTGAGACCACACTAGGTAGCTTTCACTCCTGTGGTTCATTCAAAGGCCCAGGGTTCTTCTTCCTGCAGTTCTGCTGTTGTTTAAGTTTCTATCTAATCAGTGGATGTGAGCCATGGCCACATGCGAGTTCCAGCTGTTGATATGAGGGACAAGTTAAAAACAAGGGCAAGCAATTTCTTTTTAAGCATGTGAAGCAGAAGTTGCACACATCACTTTTGCTCACATGGATTCCTTTGTTGAGTTTATTAAAATATACTACACATAATGAAAGCAAGGAAGATGAATTTGGGGTTGGAGGTGTCAGGCGAACCTTTAAAATCAATTGAGTACCTGAAGTCTATTAGGTTCAGTATACAGAGAGTCATTCTAGCCTACGGTCAGAAGTTTTCGCTATTAAAATGGTCACTTTTGGATGTAAAGCAAATTGATGTTCAAGCTAGAATAATTTTCTGGAAGGAATTCTAGTATTTCTTTACATGTTTTAAAAATTAAGTGCTCCTCAGGATTCCCAGTACCTGGTGTATTCTCATGTGAGTAATGTCCTAGAGCCTCATGGTGTCAGGCAACAGTTGGGGTGTTGGGGCTCCGGCTCTCCTTCAGGTCCTGTCCCAAGCTCTGTGTAGTGGCACAAGACATTAACCCATTTGGATCTCAGTTCTACTAACTGCTTATTATTTGTATTGTCTACACTTCTATGAAGCTCATGTTTTTTAGAAATGGTGGTGACAAAGTACTTGCATTTTTGTCTGGAGTGAATTTGACTAAAGTACAACCATATTGAAGGGTCTCATCCTGACTGGGTGCTTTGTGAAAAAAATTAATTCCGATTCCATAGAAAAACTGAACAAGAAGATAGATGCAGTTTACTTTTTCAAATCATAGATGCAGGGGCCCATCAGTGTTATTTATGAATGATTGTATATAGCTCGTCGCCAATTATCACCTCATCCTGTGATGTGTTGGAAAATCTGTGTGCAGCCAGCCTACTCTGCTCTGGAGAATATGGCTGCCTGAAATCGCTCTGCTGCTTCTGAGCAGGGCACGACCAAACACACAGCAGCGCCTCCCGGAGAAGCATTGAATTAGCCTTCTAATTGGAACCATTACCAGGCAATGCACGTTACTATTTCGATACTTGATGTGTTCTGAAACTAGAACAGAATAATACTGAAAGTCTTTAGAGTGCAACATGCTTTTTAAATTGTGAGGTCTATTGTAAACTGGTTACAATCTATTGGTGTTTCGCATCTCTCAAAGCCTTGTCAGACTAACCTACATATGGAAAGGAATTCACCACATACATGAGAGAAGTTGTTTCCAACCAATGGGGGAAAACTCTTTAATAAGTGCCATAAGAATAATTGCCCACTCAATTGAAGAAGAAAAAAATCAAATTAGATTTTTGATTTTACAACACAACATATACAAATTAATTTCGGAAGAATTAAAGAGCCAAGCGAAAATAATTGTTTTAAATGATTACAAGAAAATATAGGGAAAAAAACTTTCTAAGGAAGACACAAAATCCGGAATCCATAAAAAAGACAGACTTATTGATCTATAGTCATGTTTAAACCTTCAGTAAAGCAAAAAACAAAGTAGGTGAAAGGCAGACGTTAGACCAAGTTACGTATTTGCAATGTATAAAGCATATAAATCATAGAAAAATGGTTTACAAAAAAACTCCATCAATTACAAGGCATCTAGTAAGAACATAAGCAATGGCTATAAGCAAATTTATTCAATTAAGAGATTAAAAATGGCTTATAAATAAATGAAAATGTTCTCAACCCATGACACATTATCTTACCCCCATGCAGGCAAACGTTATGAAGACTGACACACGCAATGGTGTGTAAACTTAGGAGGCAATGGGGACTTGCATGTGTTACTGCGAGAGTGAGTTGGAAGGAAATTTAGAAATATCTATCGAAATTTAAAAAATCTTGTTTCCTTCAACCCAGCAATTCTACATCTGTGTAGCTATTCCTAGGGAAATATTTACACATGTGCAGAAAGAATTACATACAAGAATGTTTCATGTTCATAACTGAAAACTGGAAAGACAGAAACGTTCATAGGGGAATGGCTAAATGGATGATGAAGCACTATGTAACAATTAAAAAGGGTTTATATTTCTATGTTCTATTATGAACATTCTCTATGAAATTATTGAGTGAAAATGCAAGTTTTAGTTTAATATTCCTCTGTGTGAACCACAGGTAAAGTATGGTCTTATTTATTTAAAAAAACTAATCAAACGAACTTATAATGTTTTGTTTATATTCATGTTTGTGAACGCACAGAAAAGGTAAAAAAGATGCGCATCAAAGCAGCAATGGCCATCTCTTGATGGTTGCCTCTGAGAAATGTGGCTGGGTGGAGCTGGCTGAAGAGGAACTTCCACTTCGTACCGTTTTCTTTGATTGCTTGAGAGTGAATTTATGGAGAAGACCCTCTGCGAGAGAATTTATTCTGTATTATTTATGCAATTAAAGTATAAATAAAGCAAAAATGCCTCGTGAGGTGTTTGTGCGCCACCCATTCTACTAGTCTGCTCACAGTGTTTCTGCAGCTGTGCCTTTCACCGCATGTGTCTCTACAGGTTGCTGGCCAAGTGTGAGGAGAATCTGCTATTTGTCCATAAGTTTACTGGTTTTTACCATTTGGATGAAGGGTGACAGTCATTCCCTGCTTTGTAATTTATTTCATTGCCTATAAGTAATAACTGGAAAATAGAGTTTAAAAGCAGTAATTATTTTCAAAAATTATAACGAATACTTGTTCTGAAATATCAGGTTCCTTGGTAAAATATCAACATGCTAAAAATGAAGTCTTTTTTTCTTCATTAGAAAGTGAAAATTATATTTATAACTACACTTGAAGTCCAATAGAATGAATTTAGATTTCTACCAAATGTTCTTACTTAACATATTTCTAGTTTTAGCAATGTGTAGCTTTCACATTAAAAAAAAAACCTTGATGAGAGTGTGAGGAAAGTTTATGGAAAACTTAATAATATTCATTTTACATTTCAGTAAATTCATGTTAAACCAACATCAAATTAACCAGAATTAAGATTAGGGATCAAGTCTTCTGGCTCTGGCCTACTTTTTTTTCCCCGCTACATTAAGGCAATATCCCACAAACTACATACACTTTCTTAAATTTTTCTAAAACTGAAAGTTTTACTTCTGAAGATTATAATACAGTATTTGATATACTGAGATTGGAATATAATATAACAAGGTGAGTAAAAACACAATTTAGGAAAATGTGACATTTAAAATAATGATAAATGTATCTAAACAGTGGATTAAAATGAAGATATTTTACTCTCACATAAAGGAGGAAGTGCAAAAATAGACGTTTGGTCTATCACAAAATACACACTCATTTGTATATTAGAGAGGAATTCTCCACACAATTTCATTTTAAAATAGACCCTCCACTGTTCTATCATTTTAAAATGAATTCTAATGACTAAACTATAATGTAATGATCATATATTAATTTTCAGTGACTTAACTTGAGGCTAAGGTATATATTATTCCTCTACTAAATAACAATAATAATAATAATAATAAAACATTTTGCAGAAATATTTTTCTATACATTTACATAAGATTTGTTTAAGAAAACAAATCTTACATGTAAATATATCTTTAATCAATGTTCCCTAAATGCATTTAAAATTGTGTAAATAAGGTAAGATTAAAACAACAAAATTGATTTGTCCTATACTAGCCTATATTAAAAAGCACACATCTCCACATTTCACTACAGTAGGTATTGTGAAAATGGAAGCAACTACATACATACATGCCTTTTGCTTTGCCCAGCACAGCTGACCAAGTACATGTCAGAGGGAAATGTTGCAGCTCATTTTGTGATCGTGTCTGGTGACCACCAGCACAGTCGTGGAGACCATGGAGCGGAGAACAGGTTTCTTTCCTCCTGTAAGTTACCAATTAGAACTACTTCTGTTGTGCATCTTATTCGCAGCAAGTCTGTGGGTGAAACTTTGCGAGGTACCCTGGGCTTCAAATCCTTACAGCGAGGTCTGTGGACCTATGTCTGCACTGAGCTCACACCGCGGCTAGGCAAGTGCAGCTCCAAGACGAAGTGCGCGTTCTACAAGCGCAAGTCGTATCAGGAAAGAGAACCAAGAACATCGGGAAATGTGACCAAATGATTATATATATCTGCCTGGTGGTCAAAAATGTAAACCTACGTCCCTTTCTGCTTTACATTGTGCCACTTCCCAGTTTGCTGCTTCGTATTTTGGGAAGTAACATAGAAAATTCCGGGGTCTGATTTGTCTTGGAAAAAATAGCTTTAGTATATGTTTTAACAACTTCCAGGCCATCTAAACATGGATAGGTGAGCCACTGCCCCAGCGCTGCCAGCCACCTTTAGAGGAGAAAGGGACCATGCCTTTCAGGTTTGGGTAACTCTACTTTCGCTCTTAAAAACAGAGGAAAGGTGTCGCTGCAGCGGCGAGGCCGGTGGCGAGAACGCGGGAGTCTAGGTGCTCGAGCCTCCGGTGCACCCAAACCATAGCTTCGTTACTCTTATATTTGGGGTGAAGGTGAGAAGCCAAGTATCGTCTGATAACCATTCTCTCCCCTTGCACTGTGTCCCCTTTCGGATTCTTCTAAGTTCTGTTCACTTCGCTTCGTGCCTTAGGGTCGCCCTCTCTTCCATGCCTGGGCACCGTGGTCTCTCCTAGCCCCAGCCTTGCCTGAGGCGAAGGCAGCCACTCCAGCGCGGGCCCCGGAGGGTGAATGTGTGCCTGGCTTTGAGACAGCCATGACCTCAGAAACCTAGTAACAACAGAAAAAAGGCTCCCGGGACTCAAGCCTCTCCTACATACGCTCACGCGCTATAGGCACAAACCCGAGCTGTAACTTCACTCTAGCTAATCCCGAGGAAAATAAAGGGCGCGCTGTAGTGGTCTCTCCCTCCCAGCCACTTGTAGTGAAATTTCCGACACTCCAGCCAGCTAAGACACGAGATTTGCACCGCAGCCTCTGAGCTCCCAGAGCCGGAGCTGGGCGCTACTTGAGGCCTCTCCGAGAATTTCTCCCCTAAGTGCGAAGGAAGTAGCCCCTTGTGCTCAGCGCCTGCAAGGCCGGTGGAGCTGGGAGCCTGGCCTGGCTAAGGAGGACTCTACGGGCTGGGGGCTCCCTGCGGCGCCGGCCGTGGCATCCCCTCTGCGAGGGTTAACTGCCATCCGCACAGCCGGGCGGGCGTAGAGGCTTCCTCTCGACGGCCCGGGAACGTGGATACCGCGCCCGCAGGATGTTCGCTGGCTGGGCCAAGCAGTCAGGAAACATGAGAAGGCCTCGATATTCCTGTTCCCGGGCCGCGCGCGCCTGTCTGGGTAAATAAAGCCGAGACGACGGCGGTGGCCGCGGTGAGCGCGCTGGAGCCCGCGCGGAAAACATGCGGCGGGGATGGGAGTGCGCCTAGCCTCGACGCGGGAGAGCCAGCAGCCCTGCCGCCGGCCGTGGGCCCCACTCCCCCAGGTACAGCCCTCGGGGCACCGAGTCTCTACCCGAAGCCTCGGGCGGGAGGCTGACTCTGTCCCCGGGCGCCTCAGCTCTCCCTGCCCTTCCCCTACCTCTCTCCACAGTTCATAGGAGACGCGCACGGGTGGCCGCTAAGCCTGGCCGGAGGGTCTGCTAGGGCCTGGGAGTCCACCTGGCCGCTCCTCCTTAGCTTTAAAATTGTTCCCGGGCGTTGGGCGGGGCAGTCACTCTGGGAGGGAGCTCCACAAGTGACAATTAGGAGTGAATGAGGGTAAGTGGAGAGCACCGGAGCCGAGAAGAGGAGTGGGGCACCGCGCGTGGGCTCCCCGGAAGCTGAGAAGCGGCGGTTCCCACGCCCCCGGGACCCCTTGCGTCAGCATCCAGCTCTCGGACTTCTCCCGCCGGCTGCTGCCATGCCAGTGGACCCAAACCGTGCCGGGTGTCTGACTGCCACCTTTTGCACGCTGGGTACAGCCGGAGAGGGGCCCGATCTTCCAAACTTCAGGGCGGATGCTCTGGGAAAAACACGCCTACATATAGGAGCACTGGGGTGGGGGAAGACTGTGGGGCTGGGGAAGGGTGTATTATACAAACCGAGCTGCGAGAACGCAAAACACAAAGCACACGGATTTAACAATTAAAAAAACCTAGTCCTGACCTTTGAACCGGGGTAGCGAGCACGGAAATTTGCTTTCACACTTGTCGCGGAGATTGTGTCCAAACCCCAGACACGTACCTGTCTGCGCGGGAGGGAGGACTCACTCTTACGGGATTCGGGGCTGCCAGCAGAGGTCTGACTTCACGTCCCCACGAATACTGAAGGGAGCCGTCGTTTCGCCGGGGTCACAGCCCTACATGTCGCGCGTGGCCGCTGCTGTGGTAGCCGGAGGGCGGGGCGAGGGGCGTTGGCGAGTGTGGGCGCTCCGCGAGGCAGAGGATCTGTGCATGGGTTGGGGGGCATCCCACGCCGCGGTGGGGCGGGGTGAGGGGTGCTGGCAGCGAAAGGAAGGAGAGCTGCTCAGCTGCTTGGTGGCTCGAGGCGGGGAGATGGGGCGGGATGTGGTGGCCGCGCGCCTCTGGGCGGTCACTCGGCAGATCCGCTGCAGCGCGGACTTGCCCCTGACGCCGGTGCGCTGCCTGCAAGGGCTCCCGGCCACCGCGACTCGGAAGGTGAGCTGGATGATTTCTCTGACTGTACCAGCCGCAGGCCCTGCATGGACCGTGCACGGACCGTGATTCCTCCTCTCCTAAAACATTTGCAGCCTCCGGAATGGTTTCGCGAAACCCCGGAAAGGGGAGGGTGTGGAAGGGCTCCGAGCTCCAGGCTCGCACCCGCGCTGCGGAAGTGGACCACACTGACAACGGGCTGCGGAAAGCCTGGGACTCACGCGCCTTTGAGCTGCCGGGACCCTGCGAGTCCCCGAGCGTGTTGAGGGTGGTAGAAACATCGGGGGTGCGGTGGGGAGAGGGAGCATGTGGTGCGTTTGTCCCTGACGCCACTTAACTTTCTAGCTCTGGAGTCTGCTAAATTTCCCAGCCCTCACCCCCACCCCAGGGACGGAGGCAGGGGGTTCAGCCAAACCATTCAAGATCTAGAGAACATGAAATCCCGGTCCGGCCTGGGACTCATTAACTGGGCTTGCGCATGCGGTTGTTCACCTTACCCCCAATTTCCCTTTCTTCCAACCCTCCTTTACGGCCCGAGTGGAAGCTCCGAGAGACTTGTCTTCCATTGTGATTGAAGAACACGCGGGTCCCGCCGTGCGGTCTGGAATGTGGTTCTTCCAGATTAAAACCGAGGCAGAAAGGCTCGTTTAGGAATTACTTTCCTTGCCGCCTCGGGTACACTATTCCCGGTTGAAGTGCCTTGGGGACTTGATCGCCGGGGCAACGAGGAGGGCAGGGACCTGCCCTAGAGTGTGCGGCAGCAAGGGGAGCGGGTTAGCCAGGTACGGAGAAGTGTGGGTTCCCTGGTTTAGGTGCAGCAGTGCCGCTTCTCGCCTGAACTCCGCAGCCCCTCGCTTTGGCCAAGTTTGGGGCTCCGCTCAGGGTGTGAGCGCTCTCAGCGAGTAACGTGATGCACCTTCATCTCCTAGAACCCGAGCCCTACGGAGCTCCCGGTGGCCCAGCTCCGAGGCGCTGTGGCCGCGCGGGGCGCCCCTGCCAAGCCACACCATGAACACCCTCGTCTTCGACAAGATCAACGGCGCCGTGCTTTTTGAAGACCACGGCGTTCCCGAGCGAGAGCTGGGCGGCCGGCCCTATGGCGGCGTCCTGGACAGTCCCCATGCCCGTCCCGACATGGGCATTCCGGAAGGCCCAACCCTCAAGGACAACCTCGGCCTGAGACACCGAAGGACCGGGTATGCGCACCCTCCGGGGGCCGGGGCTTGCGCGCAGTCCAGAGGGGTGGGGGCAGTGAGCGGCGCGGTTATGCAAGTGGCATTGGGGGCGCGAGGGTTGGAACGCGGAGTTTCCCTGGAGGGCAGGTCTCCGCCTCTTGGTTTTGCGCATTCTCATTTTAAGGTAGTAGTTCCTTAAAATATGGAGGGATCTACTCGTCAGAATAGCTCAAAAGAGACTTGTTGGAAGCCGAGGACACCTGGAACTGCCCCCGCCATCCTCCCATACTTGGATATCAGGGTAGTAGGTTACCTGTCCTCTCCAGACTGCGGGTGATGACACGCGACTGAGAGCCAGATATAAAGGAAAGAGCAGGAAGCTAGGAACAGGGCAGGGCCAAGCAGTCGGGGCTTCCCAGGTCAGGCCAGCCCTGTGGGCTGCCCCTCTTCTGTCACAAGGCTTCACACCGCCTCGCGGCTCGCCTCTCCTTCGCCAGGGTGTTGGGAAGGTCGGCTTTGCTCAGGGCGCACTCATCGTGCGCTGCTGGTCAAGGCTCGCTGCCAGTTGGGAGGGGAAGGCCACGAGCCTGTTGTGCCGGGTTTCGTTTTAGCAGGGTGAGGGGCCGAAGCTCGCTGGTGGGCCCAGCTGCTCTGGCTGCAAACGTGTGGAGGCCGTCCCTAGCCCGGCCACCTCCGGAAGGCTCCCGGAGCGCCGGGTTGGGTAGGGGCGGCCGTCATGGCCCTCTCCACCTGGAAGATTGCATCCGCTGCTGTTTCTGCGGCGCTGCTGGTTAGTAAAATAGAGATTAGATTTCGTCAAAATGTTACTACTAGTCCTTTCGAGTGGAATTGCATTTCAAAGTGTGCAGAGGCAAAAGCCCCAGAGGCTGCGGCTCTAGTGCAGGAGCCTCCCGGAGTCGCCGAGCAATAAGGCGTCAGCGCGGCGACACCTCCCGGAGCCTCCTGGGAGCGCAGCGCAGAATGGTGGCTGCAGAATGCTTGTCTCATCCCCCTAGGAATATGCTTTTCCAGGGGTCTTTTTTTCCCTTTTTTCTTTTTTTTAACTCCAAGGAACAGATCTTTTCAAACTTTTTAACTCTCCTTGTATCAGGAAAAATCCCCTAGAGTGTTTTCCCTCGTGCCCTTCCTTTGGAAAGTTTCTCCTTTTCTCCAGAGGTTCAAAGGAGACTGGATAGAGCTCCAAGAGAACCAGGGCAGCAGGTCATCCCTTGCTTTACTCCCGCCGACGAACAGCCCTGAGAGGCACGAGTTCCTTGAAAGAACGTTCAAAAGCCTGCAGCAACCTCTACCCAGCCAGCCCACCAGGCCAGGGCCACTAGAGAAGGGCACAGTGCAGGCGGGCTAGGGAAGGGGGACAGCCCTGCTGCACAAATCTGTAGCTTAAATAACATTTTCCTTCAAGTCATTTAACCATTGTCACCCAGATATCTAACTTCGTGTGACTGGGTTCAAGATATCCCCCGTTTCAAGATGAATCTAAGGTTCTTTACTGCCACGTGATCCCTCTGCGACAACCAGGCCACTTCAAAGAGAGATGCCGAGGAAATGATACTCGCACCCAGACATTGTGTGGCTCCCTCGCCTCAACCTCGGGACGCGCGGGGAGGGTGCGTGCGGCTGGGCTGTGTGCCCTGGGGTGCCTGGTGGGGGCTCGGAGACCGCTGAACTGCGTGTGTCCCCGAGTAAGGGATTCCCCACGGGCAGCATCCAGAGAGTGTCACTTACTAGAGCCTCCTCCTCTCCCGGTGTCCCAGGTCCCGGCAGAATGGCGGGAAGGTGAGGCACAAGCGACAGGCCCTGCAAGACATGGCGCGGCCCCTCAAGCAGTGGCTTTACAAGCACCGTGACAATCCGTACCCCACCAAGACCGAGAAGATACTCTTGGCGCTTGGCTCGCAGATGACGCTAGTGCAGGTAAATCTGGGCCCACCAAGCCCCTGATCCTTATCCTAGCGATAGGTGAGGAGCGGGCACTCCTCCGGTTTGTGCGGATCTCCACCTGGCGCTTCGCCCTGGAGAAGGGTGCAGCAGAGGAAAGCCAGCTGGAAGCTTTGGCTCCAGCCGCTGAGGATGGTGACGGGTTGGCCCAGGGGCAGAGCTGTATGCTGGGTAGAGTTTCTGGGTTTCCTCTCAATCCTCTCTATTAGTTCACTGCTAATGCTCGGTCCCAGGAGTGATCACACGGTGTTCTGTTAGGGGAGGGCAGTGAAAAGTCAACAGCAGAGTTTTGAGAAGGTGTCAGGGAATCTAGAGTCATGGACCTCTATGGATACAGATGGGGACTAGTCGCAATGATTTGCAGACTGAAGTGTGCATCAGAATCTCTGGAGGGCATGTGAAAACAGAGATTGCTGGGCCCCACCCCAGAGTTTCTGATTCGGTGGTAGATCTTGGATGGGGCCCGTGATTTGCATTTCTAACAAGCTCTCAGGGGTGGTGCTGAAGCTGCTGGCTCTGGGTCACACTTTGAGAACCAAGTACAGTAGAACTTTCAGTGTTCGCATTACTGACAGATTGAGGAAGTGGGTTGGAAGGGCAAGAATAGTGTTTGGATTTTTTTTTTTTAAGAAGCAGCATTCTGGGCATTAGCTAAAATCTACACATTTTCCTGATGATACCTTCTACTGGGTTTAAGAAGAGGCAGGTCTCAAATGGTTGAGTTACTTGTCAAGTGTAGGACAACACTGGTGAGCAACACTACTTTACATTTGGCTTGTGTTTTTTCCCATACATAATCTTACCTGGTATTCACAAAAACATGGTGAGGCACAGAAGTTATTGTCAGCATTTCACAGATGATGTAACCGAGGCACATGGAGGTTATGGGTTAGTAAGGGTGGAGGTAGGTCTGGAAATACTGTGATTCCAAATGAAATGCTCTTTCCATCACACCAGTTTTCTTTAATAATTTGGTGATGGGAACTTTTATAAATGCAAACAGAACACACATACTCAAAAAAGGGAGAGGCACTAAATGAGCTGAGAAGTTTCATACATTATAGTAGCACTACATCGATGCATTTGTGAAATTTTGGTCATCCCATTAACTATATAGTAAGGGAGAACCCCAAAATTTAAAAAAACAATATTTAACTCTTAGATAAAATAAAAATTGCTTTCCAGAGTATTTAAGATTATCGTTCAGGAATTAAAAGTTTGACAATGATGTTAGCAAAATAACAATAGATTATTTTGGTTGATTACATAGTTCCATAGTTAATGCTTGCCATTCTTTTATATAAAAGCAAAAAATACTTACAACATATTTTGAACATTTTTAATTATGAAAAATAACATTTGTCATTAGCAGAGACATTTAAATTTTCATGTGCAATAATTTTGTAATATACAATGCAAGTACTTTTCATTTTAATGCAGAATCAATTCAGTTTCTACCTGTAATGACAATGCAAATACAAATAACAATTTGTTTTGCCATTAGACATTTGTTAAGCTATTACGTTTTTCTAATTTACATGAAGTTCTCATTCATGTAATGAAAACTTTTCTCATTATAGTTTCTTTCTGTACAAAATTATGTAATTCTAAATAAGACTAATAATTATTCTTAATAATTGATACTTGCTTAACAATTTTTAAATTTTATAGTATATGAAGCTGGTTTCTGCAACCTTAAAATAAATGAAAATACCAAAATCTGTGTTAAAATCAAGGAACCTTATATATAATCCAATTTAGGTTCAGTTTTTTCAGTTAGGCATAAGGGGTATCTATGTAAGAAAAAATGTATATATGTAATGTATATGTGTAATGTAAAGTGTAAAAATGTACACACTCATATCTAACTACCTACATGTTTATACACATGAGGGGTTTATAAAAGTCAGGCATACATTAATGGCCGATTTCTGACCCTATGGGGAACCAAATAAATTATGCAAATACTTTACATTTCTGGGAAAAAAATAAAGCTGGGATCTGAATAAAGCTTTTGATCCCTGCAAATTAGTCCCCTACTTAATGAGTCAGGCTTCCCCAGCAGGCTAACCCCACTAAGTAAATTTCTCCTGTGGAGTCAGGCTTCTTGAGAAGAGTGTTCATGTCTTATTCATTCTCCCACCAGCATACCACCCCACCACAGTACTTTCCAGGTAAAGTGGCCCTACATGTTTATAGATTAAATAGATTCTAATGAGGGAATACCATTATAATCACCATGTGGCTTTCCAAGACACCTTTGTGAAAGCTAAAGAATGTCTTGAAATCTGATTAAGAAAGTTTTAAAATCCATCCTACTGTAAGGAATACAAAGAGAGCAAATCTTTATCTTTTTTTTAAAGATTTGATTTATTTATTTTTAGAGAGAGGGGAGGGATGGAGAAAGAGAGAGAGAGAAACATCAGTGTGTGGTTGCCTCTCAAGTGCCCCCAACTGGGGACCTGGTTCACAACCCAGGCATGTGCCCTGACTGGGAATCAAACCCATGACCTTTTAGTTCACAGGCCCATGCTCAATCCACCAAGCTACACCAGCCAGGAGACAACTCTTTATCTTTAATGTTGTGTGATGGTTTTATAGACCGAGCAAGAGTGTAACTAACATTATCTTCAATATATCTGGAAATATACCTTATTTTCATGTCTGTAGACAAACATGGAGTGTTCCCTTCATTCCTGGCTTCAAATTCCTATTTCTTGTTTATTGCAACACCTATCTCCTTTTCTCATGATTTATATTAATAAGCTGTTAGCATAACTTTCATTCTTTAATACAAAACTAGTTTATATTTTGGTAATTTCTTTTATACTTAACCATTTCCTTTTGGTTATGAGTGAAACTGTCAAGCTTTTCATGATAAATATTTTTGCCTTATTTTGTTACTCTTAAATTAATAAGAAGGAATGTAAAACCTGGTCAGCAATCTCCATTAAGCCCAGAAACAAAAAGCTGCAACTTCAATGGACAGAATATCTTTAGGACCATAAAAGTTGTTTTTTCTAAAAAGAGAAGCTCTAAGAACATTAATAGGCACCTATTTTTATTTGTGCTTGAAAAATGAAGCAGAAAGAATTATTTACAAAACTTTCTAGACTTGGCAACTTTACACACTAGACTTGTCCTAACGTGCTGCGATTATGTTTGACTCTCATTTGCATTATTAATCTGGCATCTTACTTCCTACTGAGATATAAGCATTTTTATAAAATTATTAATGAGATGGTTTGTGTGTGTATGTGTGTGTTTTAATTCTAATCAACCAAAATTTTTCATTGTGCTTGGTACCTATTGCTGACCACTGTTGAAATATTATAAAAACATGCTCTGTACCCTCAAAAGATGAACAGCTTTATTATAGAATAATATAAATTGGTATATAATTACAGTTCTGTATTATTGTGAGAAATTAATCTTACCAAAGAATCATTGCCTTTAGAGAGATTTTCAAAGGGCAGATGAGGCTGTATCTCTCGGGTTTTAATATTTTCTATTGTTTATTTCTTATATCTTAAAATATACATATATTTTTTCTGGATTATAAGAGTGGAATGTCTCCTTAGCATGATATCGTTCATAATCACAATTTAGAGTGCATGGCAAGAGCTGTTTGAGATTACAGTTTAATGACTGGATGTTCATGCTTCCTCGTCTTACAGCAAAACTTTGAAATTTCTAGGATATGTCCATGTACTATGTGGTTAAAACTTCTGTGTTGCAAGATTTTGCTTCCTATGTTGACACAGTTTTAGCTTTGCTTGGTGTGAGTACTTCTGCTGAGATATGTATGTAGTTATTAACTGCAGGGATTATAGCAACTGTTAAATATTCAAGTCTCAGAAAGGTCCTTCTACATTATTCCCAGTGTTATATGACATGGCGTGGAAGTGAAGTGCTTAGTATTTCAGTCGAGCAACCCAGAGTCACTTTGTTAATTCTGCGTGTTCACAGGTGGACAGATGCCAGCATATCCCCTGGGTTTACTGTAATGATTCCTCCGCCAATAAGATGGATATAAACACCTCAGTTGGAGTAGGATGAAAATTACTTCATTTTCTCTTCCAGCATCTAGATATTTGGTTCCCTAAGCATTCACTATAAAATAGTGTTTTTAAAGCCCTGAGTTTGACATTAAAATACTGTTCTTTCAGAACCTCCACCTGGTAAAGAGGTCTGTTTCATGTGAAACAGACTTTAAAGAGAATTTGAATAATAACCTGAAGGAACCCCTAGTAAGTTAAAGGTAGAAAACTTGAACTGATATTTTTTTCAGTGAAACAGATGGAGTTTGCATTAATTCATCAGGGAAAAAATTGAAAAATAATATTTATGCAGATTTGTTAACCTATTTGTCTGCTGTCTGCACAACTTAATGCAAATAGACATTAAAGTCTCAGACTGTATCCAGCCCTTTGATTGTGCTGTAAATGTCTGGTAATAAAATACAGGCACAGTAAATATATTAGCATATTGGGTGCTCATCAAACTTATAAAATCAGTTTAGAAACAGCCTATATTAGACATCAGAAAACCTTTCTGGAAAATCTCTTAATACACAGGGGTCAGGCACAAATAACGCCCCTTTCTATTACAAAATCTTTTATTACAAAATCATAAGCTTGTAATTCTGTCACATAACAATATCACATTCAGGCATACCATATGCCATTTTAGGTGAAGTGTTCAAATTAAAACTATAAATTATTACACCCATATTATTACCCTACCAACCACTCTCAAGTAGATCTTACTTCTATTGGACACTATATAATTAATATACTATGGGTATGTAAAACGTAAAAAAGTCCTTGGCCTGGTGGCTCTGTTGATTGGAGCATTGTCCTGTGCACCAAAATGTCCCACTTTTGATTACCGAGTAGGGCACATGCCTGGGTTGCAGTGCGATCCCTGTTGGGGCACCTGCCCGAAGCAACCAATGAATCTCTCTCTCTCTCTTTCTCTCTCTCTCCTTCTCTCTTTCTCTCTCCTTCTCTCTAAAATGAGTGATAAAAACTATATCCTTGGGGGAGGATTAAAAAATTTAAAATGTAAAAAAGGATATGACTCCTATATATGAAAAGCTAGTTAATTTTACCACGACATTGAAAGGTCCCCCATTTTCCTATGTTAAAATTATAGTATATTAACATTTTTTGAAGTTAGAAGACCATTGCATTTTAATAAAAATATGAGGAGTTTTTTAAGAATTAGATTTTTACACTGTACTATGTGGCAGCAGTGTTATAATTTAAGGTTAGTTAAGAATTAAGATAAGTTATGATTTGAGGTTTGTCTGAATTATATGATGTTTAGTAAAGAAAGTAACAAAAAGTTTGGACATGGATTCTAGTAGATATAGGACATCAGCCTAGAGGACGTTGCAGCATGTAGTCTGTGTGTGAGAGGGGCAGAGAAGGGCAGAAACATGTATCTGAGCTAGAGGGAGTAGTGTTCGGGAGCAGAAGGTTGGTTCCTACCAGCTCCGAAGGGAATTACCACTGTTGTAGGACAGTGTGGGCTGTATCTACAGATCTTAGTTTTGAGAGTTCACAGAGATGTTAGGAATCACATATTTTAGATGAAGGGCTTGAAGTTCAGAAAAGTAAGTGTCTTATCTCAATTCACACAGCATGTTTTTGACAAATTCAGAACAAGAAACCAGGTCTCTTTCCATTACACCACAGTAACAGGATAATGGGACATTCATGGGGATTTGAAGAAGGTATGTGATTAAATCATAATGGTTCATCAACAATTGAATTTGATGGTGGTTGTTAAGATCCATTGAATTGGACAGAATGAAAATTCAGAAAAAAAATGTTCTAAAATTCTTAGTTAGTAGTAACGAGGACTTGGACAAATACCTTGGCCATGACCTGGACAATAGACAATAGAAAGAGAAATGTAACAAAGAAATGGACCAGGCTCTTTGTGCTTCTGTAGCAATAACCCATGTATCACAGTGGTAATTCCCTTCATAGTTTTTCACTGCTGGTCCTTCTGTGTGTGCATGGGACACAACGTCCACTCCTAGCACTTACCACCATGGCTAAAGCAAAAGAGGATCTTGATACATGTTTGTTGAATGAGGGGTTCCAGAAGTTCCCTGTCTATAAAGGTTGAAAAAGACTGAAAATTTGAAGTCAGACTGAATCATGGTAATAACAGCACAACTTGGCAGGAAGAAAGGTTGATGAAAACTAAGACTTCTGAAATGCCATGGTGAAATATTACCTCATTGTACATAAGATTAAGAGGACAATTAATCATTACTTAAGACACAAGGGCAGTAATTTGAATATATATCTAAAGCTTAGGATATATTCTGTGCATATATATATATATATATATATATATATATATATATATATATAATACCATGCTTTACCCATAGGGACAAAGAGGAAAAAAACTGTAGCTCTTTCTTTGTTTTTGTTTTTTAAGTAGGAATCACCACAGTTCCATTCAATAATTAGGGCTTGAGCAATATGCAAAAAGTGTGTATTTATAGTACAAATCTAAAAAAGGGGGAAAAAAGGAACTTCTGGTACAACCATTGCCACACAAACCATTATGGTAATGTGGGGTCATATTCTGGAACAAATTTGCAGAAGAATTCTCTTTCCACATTTTATTCTTTTAAAGGCAAATACCAGCCTCTCAGGTTTTTCATTTATGTGTTCTGATGATAGCCTGATATTTGAAAAGAAACCTCAAGCACCATTTTTGCCTCTAGAATTTCGGTAGCATCTTATTAAAAAACAATGGAAACAACTGTCCTTTGTTTTGCAGTGTTCATTTCTTTGGTGGCACTTGACTTTTACTGTAAAGCTGGCTGTTACTTGGCCTTTTCTCCCTCAGCTTGTCTGGTTGCTCCATCTCTGGTTGTTTTGCCAGCTCCTCTTTTATACTCTTACATCGTTAATAACTAGAGGTCTCCACTGATCCTTGACCTTCTTTTCATTCTGCCTCTCACAACTTCAGTTATCACCTCTGTGCATTTGAACCAAATCTGTTCTTTCTCTCTTTAAACTGTCAGTTATCATTTTTATTTCCTTGCTTCACATCCCACCTACATGCTAGAAAGTTTTTCCAACTAAACATGCCCCCAAACAAACATATCATTCCATCCTTAAACGAGCCTACTTTCTTTCTTTAAATGGCACAGGTTTGGTGATTCAAAGTCATCTTTAACTCATCCCTCTTCCTTACCCACCAGAATGTCTCTGGAACTTGCCTTGTCTTTGTTCCCGTGTCCTCTTTATTGGGAGCACACTTTTCTAGGCATTACACCTGACATTTTCCTTCAAAGCCTACCTTAAATTTTTCATGAAGTCTTGAGTCACATGTAAAAGTATCCTTTCTTTCCTTTGGAGTCCTGTATAGTTTTATTGTAATGCATCTTAAGCCATTCTTTCCTATATCAGACTTGTTTGTATATTCTCCTACCTCTCTTATTACACTGAAAACTTGATGGCAAGACATCTTCATTTTTGTTGTTCCCCAAATACTGTAAGTGTTCAATCTCTGTGCTAAGCACTCAACATGTTTGTTGAATGAGTGAACGAGTGGATTGAGTGTCCAGTGCTGTTATGCCATGAGAATATTTAGTGGTGAGAGATACTGAGAGAGGCTTAGGCCCTGTGTGGGGAAGTCTTTGTATGGTGGATGCATTTTATGTTTTGTTAATTGAAAAATAATACTTTTTTAGGTGTCAAATTGGTTTGCTAATGCAAGACGTCGACTTAAGAATACTGTTCGACAGCCAGATTTAAGCTGGGCTTTAAGAATAAAATTGTACAACAAGTATGTTCAAGGAAACGCTGAGCGGCTTAGTGTAAGCAGTGATGATTCGTGCTCCGAAGGTTTGTTCATATTTTTATTTTGCTTTCTTAGCTTTGCCTCAATTGCTATTTTTAAGGTCAATCCCACAAAATATAATGGTGCCATAACGGTTCCTTTTTCACTTTTATGGTACTATAAATGACCACCAGAATGATGGCTGTTTCCTCTTGTTTATAATTTATTGTGTGTCAGAATAATATTTTCTGTGAAATTCATTAAAATTAAAATACCATAGGGAGAGATCACATAGATTCCTGCTTTTCTTTGCCCAAAAAATAATCTTGAATATCAAAGATCATTTTATACACTTCAAATATTCTTTCTTTACATTTATGGCTAATGATTAAACATAGCAGTTGGGTGTCTGGGGGAAGGTACATGGGAGTCCTGTCTACTGATATTTTTCCCCCGTAGATGGAGAAAACCCTCCAAGAAGCCACATGAACGAAGGGGGCTATAATAATCCGGTCCACCATCCTGTGATTAAAAATGAGAGCTCGGTCATAAAGGCTGGAGTGAGGCCAGAGTCACAGGCCAGTGAGGACTACGTGTCACCCCCAAAATACAAGAGCAGCTTATTGAACCGTTACCTTAATGACTCTTTGAGACATGTCATGGCCACAAATGCGGCCATGATGGGAAAGACAAGGCAAAGGAACCATTCGGGATCTTTTAGTTCCAATGAATTTGAGGAAGAGTTAGTGTCTCCTTCATCATCAGAAACCGAAGGGAACTTCGTTTATCGCACAGGTAAGTCTGTGCTTTTTCTGACCTCTTGATTAAAACCATTAAAACTGCAAGCAGGGGCATTTATTCCAACAGGTATTAAGTCATAGTTTTTTTTGCTTTTGCATCAGATTATTCACATACTGCCCATTGTTAGGTTTTAAAGCTTTCATTTTGTTTTTAATTACCAGAGATGCTTGTAGTAGATGATAGAAAATTTTCATTCTTAATAAAAATGATAAGAATTTTTATTCTTAACAATAATTTTTAATCTTAATGATAAACATTCTTAGATGATACATATATTGGCCTTTATTAATACATTTTAATGGAGGAATGTTCTGGATTCTATCATCAGACATGGAAATTCTTTGTATTCCATATTTTTCTTAAATTCTTTTATGCTAATAGTGGTGAGAATTAAACACAAATTAGCATGGGTACCAAGACTTTGGTGATAGAACAGTATTGGTCTGGCTTAAACTGCCTTGGAAATTTTACTTATATTTCAGCAATAATGAATTGATTGCTACCTGTCCAAAACAGTCAGAGGGAGAAGATAATTTGGTAAAATATTCTATCTTGACTTCAGTTCCTAAAGAGCTTTGATCACAGAGTGTTTGAGCAAGTAGCTTCAGAACAAAGGACATGCGTGACCTATATCTGGTGTACATAGAGTCCATGTCCTGAAAATGCCAACAAATGAGGTTTAGAAATGTTAAAAATAAAAATAACTTCAGAAGCATCCAATCCAGCCACATTATGTCATAAATAAGAAAACCCAGACTAAGAACACACAACTAGTTTATTCTCGTGCAGATCAATAGTGCAGCAGAGCTAGCACAACAGGTTGGAAGGATGGAACTGTTACTAGACTACTGTTACTGTCATTATTACACATTCTATGGTAGCTACTACTCAACTTTATATTACATATACTGCCACCACCATCAACTGAGTAGTTGTGATATGCTAGGCTGTATGCTAAATGCTACACAAATGTTATTACATTTAGTCCTTAGCATATCAGGATGCCTGATAGGTGACCCATAGGGCTTTATAAAACAATTAAAATTTGGCTTGTTTAATAAAACCTTCATATATCTAGCCAGAAATCAAGTGTCTACAAAGTGTACAAGACACATTATCTCTGAGGATTCAGAGGAAAATCTCAATATACTTTTAAAGACTTAATCTCATTTTTTGTTTGTGTCTCTAATTCCAACAATGAAAATAACTCCAAATGGTCTTAAATACAAAAATAGTCTTGTAAATAATGATTGGGTCTAGGAAGAAGTATAAGATGCAATAAAAGACTATTTAGCTAATAAAATAAAGTTTAAAACTACATAGTAACATCTAACTAATATGACCAGAGAGGAACTAGGAGGTAATTTAGAGCTTTATGAATGTTAATTTACAGAGGAAGGTAAATAAGTCATACAAGGACAGGTAATTGAGAAGAATATTTTTAAAAATATAAAATGTGAAGCTAAAAGATAGATAAATAAATCAAGAGTTCACTCCTTGAAAGCAATAGTAAAAGAAATAAGAGAAAACTAACACTAGGTGAAGTTGGAAATGGGAAAGAAGATCTAGCAATCAATATATAGGTACTAAACAAGAATATCTTAAATTATCGTGAAACACTATGAGCAATTGTTGACAAGGTACTGTGTATACAAATGTGTGGATAAAATGAATTGGCATTATCTACATAGATTAAATTATAAACTCATAATGAGAAAAGTTTTAAATCATCACTAATTAAGGAAAAATAAAGGTTTTTTAGTAAATCCAATTCCCAAAACACATGATTTCATAGACTCATTGGATTTATTTCAAACTTTAAAGAAATCATTTCCATGCTTTATACATTTTTTGTCTGAAACACATAAAAATATGGGAAGTATTGGCCCTGGTCAGGCAGGTCAGTTGGTTAGAGCGTCGTCTTGATACACCAAGGTTGCAGGTTTGATCCCTGGTCAGGGCACATACAAGAATCAACCAATGGGTGCATAAATAAGTGGGACAGCAAATCAATGTTTCTCTCTCTCAATATATACACACAGATATATATTATCTCAGTTTTTAAAAATGTGAATGTTATCCAAATCCCAAACTAGAGTAAGATAGCATAAAAGTCAAAATTTTTATTTTAACTATGAAACAACATGAGAAATGTGATGTTAAGTGGAAAACAATTTAAAATTGTGGAAACACCAATTATAATTATGACAACACAAATGTGTATAGGCAAAAACAAAAAAAGATTTTTGGAAACAATGAAAATTAATTTTGATGAGATAATTGAAGGTCCATTATTTTTTAAAATTTCTTTCTGTTGCTCAGTAAAAGCAAGGTCATATGTCTGTGAAATTTACCCAGTGTAATGAGTCTTCTTAAAATGCATGCTTTTTTCAGAGGTAACAAAATAAAAACATCAAAGCAGGAATACATGCTTGTATAGTCGATGCTTTTCTAAGTTAAATATCATGGCCATTTATTTTTATTAAAGCATTCCAATGGGCTATTCATGTGCCAAGTTCTATTTTTAAATTAAAACTTATTTTTTAGTTGTGCAAGCAAATGAGAAAGCAGCCTAGACACATCAACTTCTGGTTTTTCATGCATGTTTATAAACTTGAAAAGAACAGAATACATTTTGGGGTTTTGTGGATGGAGAATTAAGAAAGACTGCTACATTTCAGACCAAAACAATGCGTGGATGTCTACTAAAGCTGAGTGACAGCATCGGTGCGACTGGAGCCGGGTTAGCGCTCAGGCACGAATGGCAGAACAGGGGATTTCAGTAAATGCTTTCTGAGCAACTGCTATGGTTCCTCTGGCATGCAGACTCACTCTGAATTCCTTTAGTTCCTCCTGGTTTTACTTTCTTTCCTCACCTAAAAAGAAATCTTCTAAGTCTGGTATTAATACCACTCCCCTTCCCAGTTCTATAGTAGTACAAAGATTTCAAATTGTAAATTATTTTCCAAGAAACGATTGCCTTTAATTACAATCTATTAGTTTATCGGTGCTAAGAAACTTATCTATTTTCCATCCATTTTTGTAAAAGAGTTGTTCTCTCATAATGCGTTGTAAAAGAATGGGTGTATGGAATGGGAGGAAAATGTGTCACTGAATTTCACTTTACTGGTTCTTCTTCAATTCTAGCAGGGAGAAGCCTGGAAGGATATAAAGTAGACAGAAACATGCTTTTATTGACTTCATTGATTTTCTGCGGTCATTAAATATTTCTCTGTAATCTGCAGTCTCCCACATCATGCAGAAAAAATGTTCTTTTTTTTGAGGAGCATAGTAAATATTGGTTACTTATGCAACAATAAATATTGGTTAAAACATTTCTGACAGCAGCAATTATAACATTATAACTGATCAGAATTGTTAAGGTCATTGCTTGTAAATAAAATTAAGTAACACTCAAGAAAATTTAGTCAGTGCTGTTTGTTGAATTAATTCATCTAAATTAAAATGATAATTCATTTTGATCATGTTAGGCTAACAGATGATAGTTTTCAGGTATTTGATGGAGTGAATTCCTATTACAAACTGACCTCCATGCCTCTAGCCCCTAGGTGGGTTTGCTCTAACCTGTCAGGACAAGGGCTCTACCCATCACATCCATCTCCATTCCTGTCGAATCAATGCCAGTAGTCTCCACATGGGACCACCCATGAGGGAGCCCTCTGCCGCCGGTGCCACCTTACAAAGTCTTCAGTGGAGCCTTTCCTAACTTGGATTAGAGTCTGATTTGCTTTCAAACCCAAGCCTATTAAACTTATTTCTTTTCTGAAGGAGAGAGGAGATATTTCTAAGAAGTGTACTGATAGGGAAAATCAGGCATGTCTTTTTAAAAAAATTTTTATTTATTAATTTTAGAGAGGGGGGGCATTTATGTATTGTTCCACTTATTTATGCATTCATTGGTTAATTCTTGTGTGTGCCCTGACTGGGGATTTAACCCACCATCTTGCTGTATCAGGATCCTCTAAACTAAACTACCTGACCAGGCCTCGGGCAAGTCTTAAAATGAAATGTGTGGACTTCCCCTCTTCTTTTACTTGGCTTGAAGACAAATCCCTGTCCCGTTCTTTCTTTTTTGCAGTTCACAAATGATCAACTTTTAAGTGGCTAGTACATTTTGAACCCCGCTGATCTACCAGCATATAATTCATTTTTAATGTATTTTACTGATTATACTATTATAGTTCTCCCGATTTTTTCCTCTTTGCTTCCCACTCCATCCAGCATCCCCCATTCCCTCAAGCAATTCCTATACCATTGTTCATGTCCACTGGTCATGGGTGGGTTCATTGGCTGCTCCATTTCCTATAATGTATCTTACATCCCCATGACTATTCTATACTACCTGTTCGTACTTCTTAATCCCCTCACCTCTTTACCTACTCTTCCCCTCCCCCCTCTCATCTAGTAACCAGCAGAACGCTCTCCATATGCATGATTCTGTCTCTGTTCTTCTTGTTTGCTCAGTTTGTTTTTAAGATTTAATTGTTGATAGAGTTGTATTATTTTGCCATTTTATTGTTCATAGTTTTGATCTTCTTTTTCTTAAATAAGTTCCTTTAACATTTTATACAATAATGGTTTAGTGATGATGAACTCCTTTAGTTTTTTCCTTATTTGGGAAGCTCTTTATCTGCCCTTTCATTCTAAATGATATTTTTACTGGGTAGATCAGTCTTGGCTGTAGGTCACTACTTTTCATGACTTCGAATATTTCTTGAAAATCCCTTCTAGCTTGCAAAGTTTCTTTTGAGAAATCAACTGACAGTCTTATGGGAACTACCCTGTAGGTAACTAACTGCTATTCTCTTGCTGCTTTTAAGATTCTCTTTATATTTAACCTTTGGCATTTTAATTATGTCCTGGAGTGGGCCTCTTTGCATCCATCTTGTTTGGGACTCTCTGTGCTTCCTGGACTTGCATGTCTTCACCAGATTAGGGAAGTTTTCTTTCATTATTTTCCTCAGAAATATTTCCAATTTCTTGCTCTTTCTCTTTTCCTTCTGGCATGCCTATGATGCAAATGTTGAACCTATTGAAGTTGTCCCAGAGGCTGCTTATATTATCCTCACTTTTTTGGATTCTTTTTTCTTCTTGTTGTTCTGATTAGTTGTTTTTTGTTTCCTTATGTTCCATATCATTGATTTGATTCTCAGCTTCATCCACTCTACTGTTGTTTTCCTGTAAATTGTTCTTTATTTCAATTAGTGTATTCTTCATTTTTGGCTGGATCTTTTTTATGCTCTTGAGGTCCTCACTAAGTTCCTTGAGCATCCTAATATGTTTTGAACTCTGCATCTAATAGGTTGCTTATCTCCATTTCATTTAGCTTTTTTCCTAGAGCTTTGATCTATTCTTTCATTTGGGCCATGTTGCTTTATCTCCTCATTTTTGGCAGCCTCCCTGTGTTTGTTTTTATGTATTAGGTAGAGCTGCTTTGACTCTGTGTCTTGGTAATGTGGCCTAATGTAGTAGGTGTCCTGTAGGTCCCAGCAACACAACCTCCCCTATCACCAAAGCTGGATGCTCAAGGTTTGCCCTTCATATGGTCTGAGTACACCTACCTCTTGTAGTTGAACTTTGGTTGCTGTTGGCAGGTCAATTAGAGGGATTTACCCAGACCAGTCAGCTCCAAGGACTGGTTATGACCACCAACCTCAACCCTCTTTGGAGAATCAGTTGTGCCAGGGCAGGGTGGTGGTGCTCCATCATGGTCTGTAGCTGCCAACTGGGTGCACTGGCCCTGGGAAGGTGGTTCAGGCCAAGGTGAGCACCTTGTCCTGCCCTGAGTTATGAAGACCACCCTGCCTGAGTTATAAAGCAGTCTGAGATGGCTGTTACTTGTGGTGGGCTTGGAGATTCCCAGGTGGAGCCAAGTTGTGAATCTAGGCTGGCTGCTACTAGTGCCAGGTCTAGGACTCACTGAAACAAACTGTTGCTTGTTTGAGAAGATTTAAGAAGTTGTGAAGCATGAGCCAAGACCAGCCATTCATATGGAAAGACATCTTGGGTAGGCCTGAGTCTCTGGGCATCTCCAAGTCAGGTCAAACAGTGTTAGCCAGGTTGATGGATACGATTGATAGCCAGATATGGCTTGTGCCTGCCAGCTTTGTGGCTCTGTGATGGGAGGGTTTAGAAAAGGGAAAAGACCTTGGCTCACCTTGATGCCAGATACTTCAGTTTCTCCCTGTATACCACTGGTGCCTTTCAAGCTGCTACCCCAGTGCTGGAGCTCAGACAAGGTAATCTGAGTAGATGAGTCCATGTGTGTGTTCTTTAAAAGGAACTGCTTGGGGCTCCAGAAGTTTCTTCCACTGACTCAGTCCCTGCTGGGTTTTGCAGCCAGGAGTTGTGGGGACTTATCTTCCTGGCACTGGAACCCTGGGCTGGGGAGTCTAGTGTGGGTCTGGGACTCCTTTCTCCCAAGATATCCCTCCCAAATTTTTATCCACCACACGTGGGTGAGGGACCAGCCCATTCCACATCTGTGCCCCTCCTAACAGTCTGGATGGATGTGGTTTCTTTAATTTCATGGCTTTTGGACTTCCATTCAACTTGATTTCTGATGGTTCTGAGGGATGGTTGTTCTACATTTTAGTTGTAATTTTGATGTGGTTATATGAAGAGGCAAGCCATGTCTGCTTACACCAGCATCTTGACTGAAAGTCCACGTGGAATTCATAAATATAACCTGCTCCTGCAAGACTGAATGTTTAAACTTCATTTTGTTAAACTGTCTAAAATCCCTCTTAATATTTTACATCTGTTGTTGCAAAAACATATAGGCAGATGGGATTCTTTTCTCCATAAGTGTGAATTAATCAGATTAGCTTCTCCTCTACTTGACAGGAGTGAATATCCCTGAAGAAAGGGAGATTTTGATTGAGAGAAGACAGGTCATTTATTTGGTACCCGGAACACTTTGGGAGGTAGAGTCCATTTGGATGACCTGCCACATTTGGAGCAAAATGAGAGAATGAAGCATTCTGGTTATTGCAGAAAGAGGAACTAGGAAGTAGAATGAAATTTGGAAGAATGACAAAGGCTAAATACCATTTCCAAACATTTTTCTTGGCTAACAATTCCTTTGAATAAAAAAATGATGACTTTCTGATAGCCTTTTAAAAAGGGGTCTATTTTCCTGGCTGGTGTGGGTCAATGGATAAAGCTCCCGCCTGTGAACCAAGGAGTGGCTGGTTCGATTCCCAGTCTAGGGCACATACCTGGGTTGCAGGCCAGGTCCCCAGTAGGGGCTGTGTGAGTGGCAACCACACATTAATATTTCTCTCTTTCTCTTTCTCCCACCCTTCTCCTCTGTCTAAAAATAAATAAAATATTTTTTAAAAAAGGGATTTTCCTAATTACTTACTTCAAAGCAGTAATGTTTTAGATGAGATTTCTAGAAATTCCTACCTTTGAATAAGCATGGGGTTACTATAGAATCATAAACATTGAAGCATTGTTCTAGACACCCAAGATTTTTTAATGTCAGTGTTGTTGGTGGGGAAACACATACACATGGATTAGTTCTAAAATTAAAATTAGGTTGATTTTTGAAAAATAAATATTTTATGGATTTATTTGCAAAATTTAAGTGAAATTTTTCTGTATTCCACCTACTATTAAAAACTGAGGGATTAACTGCAGTCAAAAATAAAAAGGAGAACAAATGTTGGCATGAGCAGTTGCTGACTCCTTCAGGGGTTAGCGTCTCACTTATTTTCTTTGTTTTCTGGTATCATGTGAGAGCCTGCCAAAACCTAACTGTAGATGCTGAGACTCACAGTCCCATTCGACAATGTGACTTACAAACAAATTGAAAATATACAGCAGCTCAGTTAACAAAATGTATGCATTTTTAGGGTTGTGTTTAATCCTGACCTTGATCAGCCTTTTGTGTTGTATTTCCTCCATGCAGCACCTGAAAATGATGTAACACTGCCTTTATATTTGTGTGAATGTAGACAATTTTCTGAAATGCAGTTGTATCTTCTCTCTTGTGCTGATTCTCACTGCTTTGTACATATTAAAAGTTTGTTGAGGCCCTGAAATGGTGTTGTATTCATTTTTATAGTCCCCTTATCCCTTAGTACAGTATTTTTTACATATTTGCTCCATAACTGTCTCTTAAATGAATGAGCTAGTGTTTTCATGAGTCTGTCTCTTAAGTCATAGAAGACATTTTAATGTGTATGTTGATCTCTGTGAACATGGTAAGAGAAAGAAAATGGTCCTAAATAACTTTAAGTGGGTCAAAAAGAAAAGTCAAATACAAGGAGTTAAAACCAGAGGAAGAAAATTAAACAAAATGAAGCTTGAAATCCTAAACAAAGTGTTTAAGTGATTAAAAAGAAAAACTTAGAAGATATAAAATGAAATTAAACAGATTAAGTAAAAAAGTGACTTTCAAGAAAATACAGGGGTGATCAAATCCACCAAACAATAAAAAGTATAGCATAGGACAAAAATCAGTGGAGCCTTAGTGATGTTGACTTCACTGATGGTGTTCATTGTAGACAGCTAGGACACAACCCTGTAGGCGAGACCTAAGAAACAAAGCACAGAGTTAGACCCACCGATTTAAACCCTTCTGCCGTATTCACCCTCAGAGTTGGCATGACAGCTGTGACTTTTTCAGGATGATTATTTTTAATCATATAGTAGAACCGGAGGCAGCCTATGCAGAAATTTTACATTTTCCTTCTCCTACTCATGTGAAAGTAAAGATCCCATACATTTTACGTATTTTCCTATAAAAAACAAGTTTATCGATATGAAATTTTGATTCTGCAGGGCATTTTCTATATTTTGGCATTACTATGCACTGGCATTCAATCAATTGTAATTGATTTCCTGACACTCTGCATTTCAAACTTGCTAGAGCGGTCAGTCATATCCTGGTGCAATTTCATACAAGTGCTTGTTCATGTCACTATATTTAAGGCTGTGTCAGTATTTCCATTCAGAGACTTTTTTCATTCCCTAGGGCTTCTAAATAAGTCATAAAAATTCAAGCCAGACTCAAAGTTGGCATGAAAGGGCCTTTTTCCCCCTTCTCCTATGTATAAGGAATATAAGTGCATAACTCCCCCTAATTCTAAATTTAGTTGGGTTTGTAAACTCTTTACACACTGACAAGACCAAATAAGATCTGTTGACACCTCTCCAGTCTGGTACTAAAAAGGTTTTACTTTCTATGAAAATAACAAGGTATTGTGTCTAATGAATATGGAAGTGGTTCCTTTCCTTTCTTTCTTTTTGGGTTCGCCACAGTTAGTTTTCCCCTTCTGCCTCCCTACTTTGTTTCTAAAGTTAAACAGGTTCTTTTCTGTGTCAAAATTTGTCTTGTTGATGTAACAAAATTTTTACTTAAATATGTGTTTTCTTCCGGTTCAGGATTTTGGTACTTTTCAATTTGGAAAGTTTGGTTGCTTGTTTTCTATTAGAAACTATGTAATTTATATTGTATTTTGGGAAAGGAATATAATAATAATTTTGTATACTTTGCCCGAGTTCTTTAACAAGACTTGATTCTTGTTTTTGTTTGTTTTCAGGTTAAAGCAGAGCATGTTTAAATAGTAGCTACATTATGAGCCTTTTCTCCCTTTCTTCTTTGCCAGCTTTGTTATCCAATTTCTCTCATTTTTGTTGTACTAAAAAGGGCAATAGCCAAGGATTTTGTAAATCCAGCCGTGGATTTTAAAGGATCCTCTACTTCAGTCCTTTAGTTTACAGATTAGGAAATTGCTTTGGGCTCTTCACTAGGTATCATAATTGCTGGGGTTTTGGATCTGAGTGCTGGGCTTGCTTGAGATGTGATCCTGAACTCCAGTACAGGAAGCCTGATTGCTTTTGCTAATTTCAGGTATTTAACTGACTTTTACTTAAAATATACTTAAATCCCTAGTGTTGAATTTTGAGAATTTAGGCTAGGTGTGTATGCATTTTTTAAAAGTCCCTCTTTTAATGGCTGCAGCAGAAAGGTCTTCACATGTGTTGATAGACTGTAGGTTGGAACAGGCACACGGTACCTGAGGGACCATCTAAGGGAGACAGGAATGGTTGCAGAAGCTCCCAGACAGTGAATACTCCTGTGGCGTGTGTGTGTGTGTGTGTGTGTGTGTGTGTGTGTGTGATGTCACTTAGTAGTAGTGGTAGTAATAGAAATTGAACATAGGTGGGAAAACAAAGTAGCTTTTGAAAATGACCAGTGGTATCTTTCCTCTGCCTTGTGCACATACTGGAGACATAACAACCCAATTGGAAAGCGTATTGAGAAGATAGATTAGTCTCAGTTTAAAGCAACAACATCATGCATCAACTTCTAACAATTTTGAGTCTGCTCAGTCAGAAAAGCCAGTCATGAACCATTTTTCATGCCCAGTAAGGACATTACAGTGCAGGAAACACTAAGGTGTTTCAATGTCAAAATCGCTGTTAACATTTCTTCAGGTGAGGCACTTCATTAAATGTACCAAGGAGAAACTAAATTGCAGTTTAGACTTGACTATCTCACAGTTTTGGTTAACACCTGAATGGTGGCGCCATGGCCAAGGTGCTCTGACTTGCACACCGTGTCTTCCGCAGTCACTGGATTGCAGTCAGGTTAACGATAACCTCTAGCCTTGGCTGGTGTGGCTCAGCTGGTTGGAGTGACATCCAGTGAACTGAAAGGCTGTGGGGTCAGTTCCCCGTCAGGGCACATGACTGGGTCTCCGTTCGTCCCAGTTTGGATGTGTTTGGGGCGACCAGTTGATGTTTCTTTCTCACATCAATATTTCTCTCCCCCCTTCTCCTTTCCCCTCTCTTTCTCTTTCAAATGAATAGGCATGTACTCAGATGAGGATTAAAAAAAGAAAGGTTCTTGCCCACTGACTTCAGTGCTTTGGAATATTTTTGTTACAATGACCAAGATGGACATTTTTGGCAGAAAGAATGTGTTCCCATTTTTGGTACCATCATATTCATATATATTGGGATATAATACAGTATATACTGGACACAGAGGCAATTTTGCCTTTGATCAGGTTTTATTTAAATAAAGAGAATAAAATTTCTTCAAATAGTACTTTTAATAGGAATATTTTGGTAATATAAAATTAAAGTGAAAAAACACAAATGAAAACGAAAACTTTGAAACTGCTGAAAGGTGGCCAGAGACAACCGTTCATAAAGTGTGATTTCCAAGAAACAGTTTGCGCTTTGAGTTTTCAGATCGTTGCCTGTATATTTAAATTTCAGAACTGCTAGTCCCTTCGATCGAGCCAGACTCAGGTAATGGTGGACAAAGCTGTCAGTATGGCAGAGACATTCTAAGTAAGAATGCCCTGTTCTGCCAAGACTGTCATTATGACACTAAAATGTACCCTTTTGCTAAGGGCCAAAATTCGGAGTTTCTCCTTCCAGTTTCTACACTGATTTAGACAACAGATGCTGAAAAGGCGAAGTGGTATTCAGGATCATTTGTCACATGGCCTCAGGGCAAGAGGACGGCTACCTGCCAAGAGCGAGAATTCCTTAAATGTTACTGGGTCTTACGTTTCGAAGCGTAAAATCCCTGGCCAAAAGTTGCCTGGTGCCATGTGCTGTTGCTGTGATGTTTCTGCCCAGCACAAAGCTAGATGGTTGCAATGTTGTGACTGCGGAAGAATCTGCATAGCCTTCACTTGCTTGCAGTCGAGGCCGAGTGCGGCTGTTGCTGTGCGTTTTCTTTTATCGTTGTTTTGGTTGCATTCATCCTCACTATATTTTTTTTCTCCTTTAGTTCTCTTCAGAGCTGCTAAATCTATCCAGCTGGATCACGAATTTTTTTCACAACCTGTCAGTAGTGCAGTTGGTCTTGTTTCAGCTTTTATTGTGTCTCCTGAGTTCCTTTACTTTAGACCTTTTCAGAAATATGGCACCACTTCAAATTTACTCATAACCCATGGGGCCTCCAGTTTATCTAACCTGTGTACTTTTGCCTTTCTCAGGATAATTATTTATTTATTTTTTTCTTAAAATGTACTTTGAAAAGTATAAACATAAATTATCTGGAATAGTAATTCTCAACTATCTTGAAAGGTGTTGGAGTTCTATTTCACAGTTACTATGATTGAAGCAGTAAAATTTAGTTTATAGTTACAATAACTTTCCTTTCATTAGGAAAATATTAAAAAGCTCAACTTTATGATTTCATGACATATTACCAGCCCCCAAATACCATTCCCAATCCCCACCCCTTCACACACGCACTCAGTGAAATGCTGAGAGGAAGCTCAGAGAAGAAGCATAGAGACAAATGAGCTATGCTCTGTTTGACCTCAGCCTGTCTCTGAGATGCTTTAATTAAAATGATAGCTAAAAAGTCTGAATAGAGGCTTGGTTGAAGCAATACAAGTTTAGTCTATATTTTGATTATAATTAAATTAAATTTCATTGAATTTCTTGCTTTATCTGTGGTTTGCTGTGCCCAGATTTTGTCACCAGTCAGCCTGCTTGTCTGACCTGCAATTACCCATGTGTAGATTAGGCCACAGATGTTACAATGTCAAAAGAGAAGAGAGGTTTGCCTTAGAAATCGGGAGCCCAGGATCCAGCCACAACTGCCAGCAGTTGGATATGTATTTTAAGCAAGTCACTTTATTAACCAGGATTTTGGTTCCTTTAGCTGTAGAATGAGGGAGTGGGACAAGATAATCCATTAATACTTTATTGCCTCTGATAATGGGAGATTCTGTGAAATGTGTAGGAAGAGAAGGAAGCCCACAGTTTACAGAAAACCATAGGTAAATGCATAGCTTGTTATCTCTATTAGAAACAGAACTTGGGCTCTGAGCAACAGGACAGGAACATTTCAAAGGAGCGGTGCGGAGCATGGCAACAGTGGTGGCAGATAAAGGATCCTGGCTTAGGCGGCTGAGAAGGGAGGGGCAGTGTGTTTTCCCCCAAATTGATAGTCAGTTGTCCCAATGCAATTTAGTAAGTACTTCCACCTTTACTTATTGATTCGAAATGCTACCTTTATTACATACTTTCTTTATGTGTGTCTATTTCTATATTCTAATGTATTCCATCAAACTTTAAAAATATTTCTATATCAATAGTATACTGTTTCCATGATCGTAGCTTTACTGTGCATTTTGGCATATGGTAGATGTCTGCTTTTACTGTTTTTTATTAAATCCTCGCCTGAGGATACAGTAATTGATTTTGAGAGAGAGAGGAAGGAAGAGGGTGAGAGGGAGAAACATCAATGTAAAAAGGAAACTTTGCTTCGTTGCCTCCCATACGTGCCCCACACCGGGATTGAACTCACAACCTAGGTATGTGCCCTGCCCAGGAGTTGAACCCATAACCTCTTGGTGTACGGGATGACACTCCAACCAACTGAGTCACCTGGCCAGGGTTACTTTCACTTTTTAATAATATTCTCATCTAGGCTCTTGAATTTACTTTTCAAGTTCAAATTTGAAGTTGACAATTTTTAAAAAATTATTGGAAATTAATTTGGGATTGCATTGAATGTATGTATTGGTGTTATCCTTATTATATCAAGTCTTCTCACTCAGAAACATGGTGTATTTCTCCATTTATTCTAATCATCTTTCATGACACAATACATTTTTTAATTATATTTTTTGTTTATGTTATTACTATTGACCCAGATTTTCCCTCTTTGTCCCCCTCCACCCAGCCCCTCCCACTCCCTCAGACAATCCCACACCATTGTCCACGTCCATGGGTCATGCATATATGTTCTCTGGATACTATATTCCCTATCCTGTACTTTACATCCCCATGACTATTCTGTAACTACCAATTTGTACTTCTTAATCTCTTCACCTTTTTCACCCACCCCCTGATCCCTCCCTCTTACCTGGCAACCATCAAAATGTTCTCTGTATCTATGATGCTGTTTCTGTTCTGTTTCTTTGTTTATTTGTTTTTTAGATTCAACTGTTTATAAATATATATTTATCACCATTTTATTGTTCATATTTCTGATCTTCTTCTTCTTAAAAAAGACCCTTTAACATTTCATATAATACTGGTTTGGTAATAATAAACTCATTTAGCTTTTTCTTGTCTGGGAAACTCTTTATCTGTCCTTCCATTCTAAGAGATAGCTTTGCTGTGTAGCATAATCTTGGTTGTAGGTCCTTGCTTTTCATCGCTTTGGATATTTCTTGCCAATCCCTTCTTGCCTGTGAACTTTCTTTTGAGAAATCAGTTGATAGTCTTATGGGGACTCCCTTGTAGGTAACTAACTGCGTTTTCCTTGCTGCTTTTAAGATTTTCTCTTTGTATTTAACTTTGGTATTTTAATTATGATGATGACACAATAAATTTTTATAGTTTTCTTTACATAGGGTTTACATATTTCTCATTAACTTAATTATGAGATATTTTATTTTGTTAGTCTTATTGTTTCTATTGTAGATGACTTCTTTGTCACATTTATAATAGTTATCACTGATATATGGAAAATCTGTTGGGTTTTGTATATTTTTCTTACATCCAGTTGGCTTGTCAAAGCAAACAAACATATCCTCTTCAAATAGAAACCCCTCTTCCCTCTTTCCCTTTGTCCACTTATTATATGCATTGACCAGGTTTTCCAAAACAATGCTGAGTAGTAGAAGTGATGGCAGATATTAAAGGAAATATTTCTTATAATTTTATCATTAAGTATAATGTTTGCAAAATGTTTCTGGTATAATCACTTTATCACATGAAGGGATTCTTCTTCCATTTCTAGATTATTTAATAAGAGATTCTTTCCAACCCCAAACACACACATAACTAAATAGGCTACTGCATTTATCAACTGCTTTTTCCACAATTTTTAAGACTATCATCTAGTTGTCTTCTTTTGATCTATTTGTATAGAGTACATTTACTATGTTTGTCCTTGAATTTTTAGGAAAAATTCTATTCCATCACAACATAACATTCTTTTAATATGCTGTAGTTTTGCATGCAACTTATTAACAATTTTTATATCAAAATCTAAAATTCTATATCAAAATTCTCAAGTTAATTCTGTCCATAATTTTCTTTTTTTTTTAATTCTCTCCTTGCACAATTTTGATATTAAGAATTATCCTGCCTTGTGGACAGATAGCTGGAAAGTATTTTATCTTTCCCTGCTCTGGACAAGTTTAAATGAAATATGGATTAGGTCCTCCTGGTATCTTGAAGGTTTGAAAGAATTCACCTGTGAAATGATCTTGGCCTGAGATTTTGGGGGTCTCTGTTTTTCCTCTCACATTTCCCATTTTCCCCTCTTTGTTATGAACACTTTCCTCAACTTTACCTTTCCAGATTACTGATTTAGTCTTTAATTTTGCCCTTCCATTCAAGTTTTGCAATCTTGTTTTCATTTTTCAAGAACATCTTGTTTTCTTATTGCTCTTTTTTTCATAGCATCCATGACCCCTGTAAAGATCAGAATTTACCCGAATCTTGACTCTGCATCTCTTAATGTCCTCACTCCTTTGCGAGGAGCCCTCTTTAGACAAGTCCCCTAACTTGTTTAAAGAACATTTGTAGCAGCTGTGTGCTGGGGTCAGATGACTCAGTAGTGTTCTATAAACTTAGGAGGAAAAGCATGACCTAGCTCTTTTGATGTCTGTCTCTTAACAGTAACTTTCATGATTTTCCTCATGGGTCACTTGCTGTCTATGAATGGTGCACTTGGAATATCTCCCGTGCTCTGCTCACACTCCATCATGGTCTTGCTGTCCACCTGTTTTGAGTTCTGGTTCTCTGCTTGGATTTCCTCACCAACTTGATGCCATGTGCCTGTCATCTTTCATGAATTTCTCAACTTTCCTGATTTAGTAACGGTGCCCTTTAATGTTTTCAAGTATTGCTACATATTTATTTGTTTTTAAATTTTCATTCTGTAATTTTAATGTGTTTTTGAGAGAGAAGAACATAAACTTATTCAGTTCACCATCTTAAAGGGAACTCTATAACACAGACTTAGTAAATTATTTTATGATAAAGACGCTTCCTTTGTTTCTGACAGTTTCGAGTGGGGATTTGCACACGTTCAGAACTATGAACAGATTCTGAGTAGCAGAATAATTATATACAGAATGGAGCATGGGAGCTCCTAAAAATTCCTGATAGGTTTCATGCACATAAAAATGACACATTACCATGGGCAAGATTTTCCAAAGTACAGTGCTTGAAATAAACAGCTAAATGTAATTTGAATTAAAAAATGCCTGTAATCATAACAATATAATATAGTGTACTTGGCAGTTGTGAACTTTATACATACTACACTTTTGAAATGTGATTAGAATCCAAAGGTGTACTACTTTACTTTGTAGTTAAGCATGTAGGAGAGCATGGTAAAGTAACATTTTTTTCTTCCTTTCCGTAGAAAACTTACATTCTTTGTTTGAATGAGTAGTGTTGGGAATTTTTAAGTAAAAAAACAAAGAGCTAAGAATTCCATTTTTTGGCCCATCTTTCCTTCAAGCAAAATTATCAATTAAATGGAGCATTAAATAATAATGTTTCATACTTTTTTACCCTTTCATATTGGATTACTTTAATAATTTTTATCTAGTACTAAAATGTACTTAATTAAAATTGTACATCAAAATAAAATGATACCATGGGAAGAAAAGGGTTATCATGTTTCAATCATTATATTAATAAAGTACATATAAAATTTGCATATTCAATTTATTTCAAAAATGTCAAAATATCTTGGTTTTCTTTTAATTTCTCTCTCTCTGCCCCCTCTCTTCCTCTCTCCCTCCTTCTTTCTCTTTCCCTCCCTCCTTCCCTCCCATCCTCCCTCTTTCTTTTCTTTTTCTTTTTAAACAATAAACTGCATTGTCTTTGTTCAAGATTCTGCTGTCCAGGTCCTTCCCTGGTTTGTTTGACTGCAGCTGAGCCGACTGAATATGTCACTGTATTTCTATGTCTCTGGAACTGGTGGACTGACCACAGAGTACTTTTCTGTGAGTTTTCTTTCTTCCCTCAGGGATTTGCTTGATTGTCTAGTTGTCAACATGTGGATACTTTGCTGTTTAGACAGCAATAAATTTAAAATGGGCCACCGTTCTCATATTTTTCCTAGAGCAGCACCCTCTTTTACAGGAGCACTAAACATTTCCAGAGCCCTTACTTACAGTAACGTCATTGCCATTGTTTTAGGCAGTACCTGTTATACTGTTGGGTCTTTCCCTGGATTATGTAGCGAATGCTTTGGTACATTCTTTGAATTACTAGAATCATCCTGATGAGGTCAGAAGCTTTCCATATTATCACTAGCTGTTATCCCTGCTGGGCAGGCAGCTAAAGAACAGATATCCAGACCTAATTCTTAGCCATTGCTGCATATCCTATCCCAAGGCTTGTCCTAGAATATGTATGGATTCAAAGAATTTTCTTTTTTATTGATCCTGTACACCCCCTGTTGGAGATGCTAATGAACAACAAGAAATCCAAGCACTTATTTTAAGAAAATATTAAGTGAAGCCCCTGAAACTCAGAAGGGCAAGGGGAGTGCCAGAAGGATGGCTTGAGACTCTGACACATACACAGCCAGGAAAGGACAGCTCGTATGCCACAGTCAGGAATGGTGTAGACGCGTAACCAACTTAACACCACCTATTATCTCAGGTCAGAAGGCTGGCACAGTATGACTGGATTCTCTGCTCAAAGTCTCACTAGGGTGACATCAAAGTGTCCATCACACTGGGGTCTTACTTGGCAGCACTGGGAAAGAGCGCACTCACAAGCTTATTCAGGCTATTGGCATAATTTCTAAGTTTACTTGTGGTGATAGGACTGAGGGCCCCATTTCCTTGCCTCTCTGCTTCTGGAGGCTGCCCCATTTCTTCTCTCTGATCCCTGCATTTTCACACCAGCAACAGCGTGTTGAGTCCTTCTTACACTTGACTCACTCAGCCTTTCCCCTGCACCCCCAACCAAGAGAAACCTCTCTGTTTTGGGGGTCACATGATTACATTTAGCCCCCCACCCAGATAATCTAGGATAATCTCCTTATTTTAAGGTCTACTGATTGGTGATCTTAATTATATCTGCAAAGTCACTTTTAACATGTAACATAACATATTCACAGAGGTGACACTAGGGGAAAAAGTCAAGGGAGAAAATTCTCCCTATCCCAGCAGACATCACTTACCAGGGGAATTTTTAGATAAGGTTTTGCCTGTTCAACCTCTAATGTTTGGACAATAAGCATCCTCACTGGTGTTATCCATGTCTCAATCTAACCCTGCAGGTCTTTGGCTCAGACAGCTGATGCCTGTGAGGCATGAAAACAGCATGGTCAAAATACTTTACCCAAGGACATAATGATGACAATAATAGTAGCTGGTCGTCACTGAGCACCAGGCACTGTACTAAGCACTTGACTTGCTTTTTCTTACTCAGTCCTCTTAACAACTCCATAAAGTCAGTACCATTATTATTCCCATTTCCCACAGGATATTTTGAAAGCAGAATTGGTAAATCTTTAAGAGATTAAATGTGCCAGAGTTTAAAGAAAGCTTCCCTAGCTCCTCTGGGCCATCATAATCCTTTCCCCATTCCAAAAGATTAGGATAATCCATGTGGCTCCTTTATCTTTGATTACAGCCTTCAGTCCAGAGTTTATTTCACTGCCTCCTTCATCTTGCTGCAGACTCTGTCTTTCAGAGTCCCGGTGTGGGCATTTGAGACTGGAGATGATGCCACTGGGATGGAGCCTACTTTGTAGGGCAGGCAATGGCATTCCAGTCTTAGGTCCCCAAGAGGGAGCATAGAGCACCTCTATACAGAGGAGGGGAATCCAGAGACATAACAGTGGCCAGAGGGAGACAGGCTGCTTTCAGCAATCCTCCTAAGCGCTACAGAGTCTAAACATGTGGTGAAGGCAGAAAGAAACAATGGCACAGAACAAGAGTGGAAGGTCCCTTTATCAGAGGAAAGCTGTTCCTTTGGAAGGCACAGCTAATCTCTGGATAAAAAAGGCAGGACTGTAGTCAGATTCCTTCCTGTAGCTTCCTGAGTGGCACCAGAACGCTCAGGGCAGGAGTGGAGGCAGCACCTGCCTGGATCTGGCGCTGGCCTTCACTTACTATCCTAGCTAGTGTGCACTGGATATAAGACTTTTCCTTCAGGCCACTCTAAATCCACAGCAAATAAAGTTGTGCCCTGAATTTCAGAATAGACACCTTCCCAAAACTTTAGATTTAAATTGAATCATGCTTTAAGGACAGTGCAGACACTTGGTATTTTAAAATAATCCTGCCATGTACCCTTTCGTTGTATGAACAATTTAACTCAATTTCTGTGCTTCATAAGTTCAGATTCTAAGATAGTGGGGTTTTCTTAAGGTTAAACAACAATATAAGCTGCCTTTTTAAAAAAATCTATCCTTGTGTCAGCAGTAATGCCTATTAAAATATTTTATCCTGGTCCTAAAATGTAACTGAAATCACTAGACAATAAAATAGTGAGTGGATGATCTGTGAATATCATAGTTTTAAAACTAGAGAAATGTTGTCTTTATGTATGAGTGTTTGTACCTCAGGCTTTTAACTTCCTATATCAATGAAGATTGATACTTTAGGAGAATTTTTTTTTATTCTAAATACTTACTCCAAAAGTGGGACTCAACAGCATTCCTTTAAAAAAAAAAAAAACTTTCACCTTGGCTTTTGGTCGACAATTAAAGCCAAAGTTTTCTTTTAATTTTAAAAGCTTATCCTTGAACTAAAATAACATAGAACATTTGAAAACACGGCTCCAAGCTGCTGTAGATCGTTGCCTGAAGCCACAGAGACAGCAGTTAGACCTCACAGTGCCAGAGAAATTGCAAATTAGAGCTAGCTGAAGGGACTGAGTTTCTGGATGTTGTAGCACCCGCAAGGCTGCTTGTGTTTTGGGAGCTGTTCTCTTTGGGCTCTACTCATGAATGACTTAATCCCTATGTAAGATCGAATGTCATGCCGGTTGCCATGCAAAGAAAAAGCAAGTGAAGCCTCTTTCGCCTTCCACAAATTTGATGCACTGGCCTGCGAGAAGTGAGGCGGTAGACAGGAAGAGACACAAAACAGACATTGTAAAGTGAGGCCAGAACCCAGTGAAACTACAAAGGTTAGGTGAATGATAAAAATATCCTTTATAGGGGGTAAGGGGCATATAAGGACTAAATGGTAATGGAAAAAAATAGAATAAATATTAAATAAAAATATACTTTAAAGTAGAATGCCATTGTTTATGATGGCAAGAATAGGGGATAATGTCCATGATTGAACTGTAAAAATATTTTTACTAAGGTCATTTTTGTACTTACTATTCTGGTATTGGGTTAGTAAATCTCATGCCAGATTAGATCTAATAATATATTGCGTTGCTCTATGTAGTGTAGAAAGTACATGAACATCTGTTATTTTATTTGATTTTCATTACAACTTGGTGAGGTAAAAAATAAAGATAATTATTCCTACTTTCAGTTATTCTCACTTTCTTGCAATTGGGAGCGAGTTACCCACTGATGAGCCAGAAAGGCAAGTTGAGTCTCCAGCTCCTCATTCAGGCTCTTTCCACTCGATTTTACTGTGTTTTCCATCCTGGTTAAGTGTACTGAAAATAAAACATTATTTATGGAGTGGAACCCTCCAAAACATCCTTTTGTACATGTACTGCTTTGAAAATTGGACGAAAAGCTTTGGATCTTTCTCCAGGGAAATGTGTAGTCACTCCTTTCGCCGCCACACTTTTGTGGAACCCAGATGACAACAGATTATCTCTGATCTTTTAGATTACCAACAAAAAGTCACTGCCACCAATTCAATGCCAGCAGGAGTCCCCAAGCTATTTGCTAAAAGGAGAAAATTTATTCAGATAAACAATTTACAAACTAGGGAGACAGAACCTCCGATGTCCGATGAAAACCAAAAGTTCATTGCACAGAAACAAAGAGGAGGCCCATTTACAAAAAGTGCCTACCCTGGCCCCTGATTCATCCGTTCTTATGCAAATGAAGGATTTAAATTTGCACACTCTGGTTCAAATAAACTGTTCTAATTGATCAGAATCACAAGTCTTGATTGGTCATTAAGGAGCTGCTCTGATTGGTTAGTAAAGATGCAAGTTAGACTGTAGCTACCCCCGCTCCTATTTGATGGGGCAGGTCTCAGCTCATTGGTTGAGACAGAATTCCAGGAACTTCTTTATAAGGTTTAGCTCTGATGGCAGGAATGAAGTGTAGGAGGCTTTGCAGCTCAGTCTGTGACTTTTTCCTGAAGTGTGTGAGAGGTGCCCTGTAAACAATAGCTGCTACCCTCTGATTATGAATTTGGGCCCAGTTAACCACGAGGAATCCTTTTTGGAAGGTATATTTCTTCTTGGGGTCAACAAGATCTAAATGGGATTCTCTTGGGCACTTTATTCATAGTGTGGGAGGTTGGACCCTTCTGAAGATTTCTGCCAATAGCTGAGGGTTCTGTCTTTAAAGTCTATGTCACCATGTGCTTTCCAAAATGCTTTCAGTTTATGGGTAGCATCACCATTCCACACATGTGGTTCCCTGTTTTATATCATGTTGATTCAGATATGAAATGTACTCCCTTCTCAAATGCCAGACAATTCCCCCACATGCAGAAGTGTGTATATGTAGCAGACTGAATGGAAAAGTTGGGGGAATGAGGAAGGGCCACACATCATGTAGTTTGCAGGTCACCTAACTTTATATTAAGCATGTTTTCTTGTTAAGTGAGCTTTAGCCACTGCACATGGGACTCTTCCCTGCCTGCTCTGCCCTACGTGGTCCCCAACCTCACAGTATCTCACTGGCTCCAAGATTCCCCATTTCACCCTTTCCTACTCACTCCCTAGATGCCCGGTTGCCTCAAAATCTCCAAGTTCTTTTCACATCATGTAATATAATCCACATCTCTTTAGCTTCAGCTCCCATATCATTCCAGGCCTAGCTTTGATGCTCAAACCCTTGCACCAAGATGCTAAGCAAACTGAAGGGACTTTATTTATAGCCTTCACCTTCTTTGTAAAGCATTTGTGATGTTCAATGATAATTTATTTCAGTTATACCTGTTTTTATAATTTTAGGGGTTTTAAGGATCCCCTAATACCCTCTAGTCATCTCTGCCAGATTTGGAACCCCATTTGGAGATAGCTTCTAGAATTTCTGGTTTTTTAGGGACTGAGTTTAGAACTTTCTTGGGGTTCGTTTTTGCACCAAAGTTGGAAAGTAGGCACAGGGCACACTCAAGACCACTGCGGTGTTGCATCTAGGTTAACACAGCCGGTGTGGAGCTAACAGCTGGGCTTAGGAGCCCAGCCCATTTGCCTGGCCACTCTAGAAACTGAGGGTGGTACCGAAGCTTCTGGGAACAAAGAAGATAAATCAATTAGTTCAAAAAACACACTTTGGTTCTTAGTTATGTTTTCTTTAGAGAAATTAGGAAAAGTGAAAAATATGATACAGAAATAGAAAATGGCATAAAATGGTATTTAAAAAGTGGATAGTGATTTTAAGAAAGGAATTTCTTATTTAATCTGATTTAAATTTGAAACTATGTTATTCTAAGAGATGCATACTTGTTCCCAGTGATGGAACTTCCCGTCTTGGTGATGGTCTGTGATTTCAAAGCACTGCTGCTTGAGGTCTACCTCTGTTTCCAGGGTATTGTGGCATATATAGTTTTCTGAGTTGTGATTGGGCAGTACAAAAAGATTTTCATCTTGTCCTGGCTGGTGTGGCTCAGTGGATTGAGAGCCAACCTGGAAACTGAAAGGTCACCAGTTCAATTCCCAGTCAGGACATATGCCTGGGTGGTGGGCCAGGTCCCCAGTTGGGAGCGTGTGAGAGGCAACCAATTGATGTATCTCTCACACATCCATGTTTTCCTCCCTATTTTTTTCCCTCCCTTCCCCTCTCTCTAAAAATAAATAAAATCTTAAAAAAAGATTTTCATCTTACTTGAAAGCAGTGATATGATTATCACAGTTCTGAAGAAAATTCCCTATTAAGCACTATAATGTGATTTAGAAATATCACTAGTAAACATAAATGTTAAGAAACTGGCAGAAGTGTGGAGTTAATGATGGACCAGAAATGTCATTATACCCACTGCAATTCTGAAGTTGTGTTAAAGAGGTAGAAATCCTCAAATTGGAAATTAGGCCCTGTCCATGTCTCAACTTATCCACTAAAAAGATTTTGTTATTTTTATTGGGTTGTGTTATATTTATGTATGTACATTTCTGTATTGGGACTGTGATATTTATGAATCAATTATAAAAATTAGTATTTTTATGGTGTGGATTCATGATATACAAAAGTTGGTATGTCTGTTCCTGTCTCATTTTGTGGCTGTTAAAATAGGTCTTGCACATTTCTTGTTAAATTTATGCACAGACATTTTATAGTTTTGTTGCTGTAAGTAGAGTCCTTTCTTCCATCACATATTTCTGATTGTTGTTTATATGAGAAAGACACTTATTTCAATGTTAATATTGTATTCTGCAATGACCATAACTTTGCTTATCATGTTTGATAGTTTTTCAGTAGACTTTCTTGTGCAATAATACTGGGTTGGCCAAAAAGTCTGTTACTTTTTTTTTTCTGTATGATGGCTGTAGTAGTGCTTAGTTGTCTTTAACTTCATTCAAAACAATTTTGTTACATTGTATTGTGGTAGCTGTCATATCAGCGAGCATTTAAAAAACCTTATCAAAATAGGTGAATTTTTATGCAGCCATTTTAATATTGAAGGTGCAAGAAAATATGCAACATTTTTGCTTTATTAATTCATGAAAGGTAAAAATGCAACTGAAAAGCAAAGAAAGATTTGTGCAGTATATGGAGAAAGTGCTGGGACTAATCAAACATGTCAAAAGTAGTTCGTGAAGTTTCTTGGTGCTATTGATGTTTTGGCCAAATAATTCTTTACTGTGGGACTGTCTTATGCATTGAAAGGTTTTTAGCAGCACCCGTGGCCTCTGCCCACTAGAAGCCAATAACAGTAGATAGCTGACACACTCAAAATTTCCAAATCAATAATGTTATCAGTGAAAATGAAAAATGTATCTTTTATTTTACAGAAAAAAACTAAACAGACTTTTTGGCCAATTCAATAAAATTACAGTATTTTGCCATGTATAATGAGCACTGTTTGCTCAAATTTTTTAGGAAAAAATAAGGATGCATGTTATACATGGGTAGTACTAATTCCATGTCTATATAAATGTTTTTCATTTTTTTTATTTATGCTTATGTGTTAAAAGTGTAAACAATAATGATATCCATATGCAAAATAATACCCTGGAATATGATAATCAGTTTTATACATAAATAAAAAACTGAATTAAAAAGTTAAAATGAAAGACTCTTTTCCCTGAAAGTCGTGCCAAAACCATGGGTGAATATTATACATGGCAAAATATGGTATAGTGTTTGCAAATAGTGATGGTTTTACCTCCTTTCTGAAATTTTTGCCATGGGTTTCTTTCTCTGGCTTATTTCACTGAATTGTACCTCTAGCACAGTGTTAAATAATAGTGATGCACATTTTTATCTTATTCAGACCTTTGTGGCAATACTTCCAGTACTTTCCCATTAACTATGATGCTGGCTTTTGGGTTTCAGTCAATGCCTTCAGATTATGGTTTTAGGATTTGAAGATCTAGGTTCAGATTTTTTTTTCTCTACCACTAACTGACTCAGAAACATTAGGTAAATCATCTAACTTTTTGATTTATTTCTAAATAAATCAAGAAGTATAAAATAAAGAAAAATATCTTTATATTTGCTGCCTCTCGGAGCAGTTGATAATGATTATGAAAGACTTGATAAGCTCTGTTATATAAACGTCTCTTGTTATTTCTGTTGCCTCCAGTACAGAATGCTTTCCTGCAGAGCTCTTTTAAAGATTGGAAAATGGATTTCCCTTTGTGGCTCTGGGCCGTTTTGTAATTCCATTCACAATACAGTTTCTACATATATTCTAAGTTTGGAAAGAAAAAGCGCTTTTTGAATGATGAGCAAATTCCTTTGCTAACATTGAAATAAAATGTATTCCAAACCTGGAGCTGTTTGGAATGCTAAGAAAATGTTGGTCACCTTCTTGTAAAAAAAAGTGTAATAAAAAATGTTTATGGACCTCAGCACTTCCTGACTGAGCTGGGAGTGAGTGCACTGAGGTGGTGTTTTGTGTTGTTTCAGTTCTGGGAGAAATGAAACCAGAAAATATAGGACGTTTTGGAGATTTTTGTTTGTGAAAGCTTTTCTTTCTTTTTTTCCCTCCCCAATTTGGTTAAATTGAGAGGGCCATATACGTTTGAATCAACTGCAAACGAATTCCTGTCAGTGATCCGTAACCAACATTTTCTTCTGTGTTAAATTCCGTGTTTTCAAGAATGAACTGCGTGTCTAGAAATTCCAATGGCTGTACTTACTTTCTTAGACATAACACTGCCTCCTGGTAGCCTTGACTGAGCTTCCTTACTGGTTTCTGTGCAGAGTTACGTCTCGATCCAATCTGCTGCAATTCACAAATTGATTTTTCCTTTGTAAGAAGCCACCCACAAGTAGCTCCACTTCTGACAGGGTTTGCATTACATGAAGTTTGATGTATCAGCTGCCCCCTTCCTCCATGCTTAAAAAGTAAAATGTGTGGTCATCCACCTCGTGTTTTCTTTTATTAAAAAAATTTTTAAGTATATTTTATTGATTATGCTATTATAGTTGTCCCAATCTTTCTCTCCCTTTTATCGCCCTCTGCCCTGCACTACCCCCCTAACCCTCTGGCATCCCCCTGAGCCTCAGTTCATGTCCATGGGTTGTACATATAAGTTCTCTGGCTTCTCTATTTCCTATACTATTCTTAACCTCCCCCTGTCTATTTTGTACCTACCAGTTATGCTTCTTACTCCCTGCACCTTTCCCCACCATTGTCCCCTTTTCCCCCACACCAACGCATTGATAACCCTCCATGTGATCTCCATTTCTGTGATTCTGTTCTTGATAAGGTGAAGTTAAAGGAGTTCATCATCACCATCCCCTATGTTTTATAACCTCTCTTACCTTCCTCTGCTGGGCGCTGTCTTAGGCTCTTGGTATTAGGCTGTGAGAGTTACTTTCAAGCAGCAGCCTTTTCAGCTGACATCAGAGCTCTGGAGATGCCTTTGTCATGTGGTTGGGCTTTGGGAGAAATGGTTGAAATTCATTTTCCTGGATTCATTTCTCTAACTGCACATCGAATCAGAGGAACCTGCCCTTTCTACAGTGATTGTAGATGCCATTTTGCATTAAAAGCTAACCAGGCCTTAATGTTTCTCGCACAGACACTGGTATAAGGAGGCCGTTCTAGTCTCCAGCATGCGTTACAGATTTATTTGCTGACCTGAAAGGCACATACCTTGGAAAACATATTCCTTCTTTTATTTGTACATATTAATTCATCTTTTGTGAATCTCAAAGCAAAAGCATATCACGAGAAAACAGCGTGGGAATGTGCCATGGGTACACAGGTCCATGCAATTCTTTCAAGCGGCAGTTGTTCCAACAGTAGCAGTACCATCATCATTCACACGCGTTCATTTTACAGAGCACTTGTCAAATCAAATTTAGTAAATTAGAATAAAAGCCAAATAGAAGGCATTAAATGAATCAGTTCAAAACTAACCCCTTTACAGACATAGCTCGAATGGTGAGAGGGAGCTGGCCCAGCAGAGTATTCACAGCTCCCTTAACCCCCAAGCATTCTAAATGAAGGGCTCCACCCCTGTTAGTTCCATAATAAAAGAGCAGTCGGGGAAGAAAATATGGTACGTTCAGTGCAGGGGGGCGGGGCTCTTCCTAATTGTAGAAATTAAAATGAGCAAGCTAGAAAATGACAATATGTATTCAATTTATGATTTTTCTCACTGGGCAAGCTTCAGAGGACAGAAAGCATCTTCCTCTTGTTCACTACTGTATTACCAGTGGTCAGCAAAGTGCAGTAGAGATCTGCTGATTGATTGATCTCTGGGGAATATAAAAATACTTCCACCTTTGAAACAATCTTAGTTTGGGGAGGAAAGTATGTATATCTTTTGTTATGTAAATATGACATCAAGCAAAGTAAATATGATGGGCCAGAATCCATTCTTGGGTAATTGGAAACAGACTCTGTGCCATGCAAATGGTTTACATTACTCCAAAAGCAAAATTTTGCATTTAGTGTAAGATATAGTGGTAAAATATTGAGCTTTTGTTTTCTACTGATAGTGTAAACATTACTCCAAGATACAGTCTCTGGAAATAATTTAGCTAACCTTTATTTTTATATGCATGTTCTGTTCTGAAGACTTGTTATAAAAATTGATGGAAAGTTATTTTCTTTAAGTGACTGTTTACAGAAATTCCTTGAAATCTTGATGGTTATTGAAAAAACTGAAATAAATGTTGCCTGAAGCTGCCTGTTGCTGAGGTACTCCACACCTTCCAAAGTAGTACCATACTCCGTTAGTAAACCACCTGAAATCCAGAAAGGTCATGGAGGTGGCTCCCTCTGTTAAATGAAATATTTATGTTTCAATCCCCAAAACATATTGTGGATCATTTTGGTGTCTTAAGTTGAGGGTACAGAGTAAATTATTCCAAAATTATGGAGGCCAAATGCCATTTTCTCCAAAAGTTTGTGTAATATCTATTTATCTGTGGGCAGATGACTGCTCAGTATAATCAGAGACAGACTTTGTCAAGTTAAGTCTAAGTAAACACAGCTGAACATAAGCAAGTTGGACTACAAGGTTTTTTTGAGCTTTGCCAACAGCATATGACCTTGGAGAATGCAGCTTTTTTACTACAATCTGCTTTCAATGGAAAAAAAGAATTCTTTTTGTTTCACATTAACAAGTGATGATTAGAAGCTTGTTATGTTCTAGTTTTTACATGCAAGACAAATGAACATCATGCACGCACCCAGCAAAAAGCCACCTTCCTGAGGGAAGCTGAATATTCATTCCCCTCCAGGGAGGTGAATATATAAATCTCAAGTGTGGAAACCAGTTAAATGGAGTTTCTTTCTAAAAGAAAACCTTTTTTGTTGTTCATTTGTATTTTGCTTTTTTCTGTCTCTGTGCCATTTCAACAGATTAAAATTTTGGTTCCAAGTGCCACTGGGAAATGAACTTTATTGATTTATCCATTCTTTAAGAAGCATCTGTCGTCAATTGGAAAGAACCTTTGTGGTGACATTAACTTTTGGTTTTAAGTAGAAATTCTCACTAACCGTTTTATGCTTTCCACTAGTCCTTTCTTCTTCTTTTTAAAAAATATGTGTTTCTCTTCAGTCAACTAATCCTGTCTTCTTTTAGTGTAGTATGGAATCCAATATTAAAAAAATTTAAGGGCATTTTATGGTTCACATGAAGTTTCTATTGAATATTTCATGTCAAAGGTGGACTAGCAGTGGGAACTTTGGATTAGGAGAGATTTGCCTTGTAACTGCTGGCTCCTCTGTGTCCTCTGACCCAGCAGCCAGATGGACCCTCCGTTCTTTCTGTTCCTTCACTTAAGGAAACAATTTCTTCCCCCTTCGCCCTTCAGGTGTACATTTTCTTTCAAGAGTAAATGTAGTATGCATTAAGGGTATGTGACTGATAAGATTTTTAAATAATTCATCTTTCAAGACTTTGGTATTTTACACTGTTTTGTTTTTTAAATCACATGCTAAATAATATTAGCTAAGAATACATGAAAACATTTCAATCTATGTGCCAAAATATTATTCTGTAGTTACATTTAAGACCCTTTCTTATTTATGTATTTATTTGTATACCTCTTTTTCCTATATACTGATGTATTTGTATATTAAAATGCGTGCTTTGAGGCAGAAATATCAGAATATTTCTAAAGATGTTGCTAAGTAATCTGGCAATGAAGCTTCCTCTTTTCTGTTAAAGGCAGCATCATGAATCTCAAAGAGTATGGCCAGCATCCACACTTGAAGGTCCTCCAAGCTCTTCTCCTCTCGACATATCAAAATCAAACCCATTATGACTGCCTCCTCCAAAGTGAAACCCGCTCTTCCTCTCTCCTTCTTTAACTCAGTCATCCAAGGCAGAAATCTGAGAGACATTACCAGGTCCTGCCTCCTGCTCCCAAACCCCATCTAGTCTTTCAACCTCTGCCCTCCTAACCTCTCTCAAAGTTTGTCTTCCCATCCATCCCACTGCTGCTGCCTTAATCCTCAGACTCTTTACTTCTCTCTTAGGTTCCTGCCATGATTCTACTGGACTCCTCAAATCTGATCTTCCAACTAAGGCTCCAGGGATCTTTCTAAAATCCAAATCAGGTCATATCACTGTTAAACATTGTTTAGGCATTCCCCATACATTTCAGGATAGAGTTCACATTCTTCTTCTTGGCATACAAAAGCATAAACCCCTCAATGCCTGGCCTCCACTCATCTCTTTTGGTTCATTTCCCAACAGCCCCTTCACACACCTCATGCATTTCAGCTTCACCAAAAAGAGTCTCCCGGAGGAGTCATGCAGTGGCATGACACTGGCTTTCATACAGCTGTTCCCTCACCTTGGAACGCTTTTCCCCACCTTCACCTTAGTACCTCCTGCTCATCTTTACCTCAGGCCTACACTTTTCCATCTTTTCCAGGTCTAGGCATCCGGATAGTAAGTTGGTTGGGCATGCTGGCATCATGGAGGAGGCTGCGTGCTACTGGAAGCAATTGCCCAGGGCCTTTTCTCCATGCTGCCCCAGGGATGTATGATCTCCTCATCTCCTTTGCAGCTCCTTTTCAGAACCACCCCCACCCCACCCCCTGCCCTTGTCCTTGCTCCCTCTCCTGTATGCTCCCATAGCACTTACCACACTGGGTTTTTGTCATTTTATTCCCAAACTGCAGATTGCTTGGTGATGAAATCCGTTTGTAATTTGTATTTCTAGCAACTGTCACAGTGCCTGCTAGATAGGATGCATCCACTAAATGTTTGCCAAATGAATCCATGAACCTGTGAATAAGTCAGTGAAGACAACATGGAGAAGAGCGAATTATATTGCACTTAAAGTTGGGAGATCTGGCTTCTACTCCTGGTCCTCTTGTTTACTAACAATGTGGCTTTGGACCTGTCAGTCAGCTTTTCTAAGTCTCAATTTTCACATCACGTCACATAAGATGGAGAAATGATACAAGTGTGCACAAAAAGGAAATGAGATTACTTGCACATTTATGACTCGCAAAATACTCCATAATTATTGCTATCACTATGAATTAAGTTAACCTGGTCCTTAACTATGCTCCCAAATGTAGGGTGGGAGGGGACAAAATGCTGTGTACAGATTGTAGTTTTTCACTCAACACTCACAGTAAGATAATTCGGCTTTCACTTGGGTAAGCTCTGATTCACTGCAATGTGTTTGCCCATTTTCTACCAAAGTACCAGGCATCCAAAGATGGCAAAAAATATTCCCCCAAAAATTAAGTATTCCTCCCATTCTGCTATGCATTAGGAAGAATGCTTTAATAAGTGTCAGCCTTTTTGTAAGGTATCAGGAGTTGAAATAATCTATTTATTCTTGCTTTAGACAATCTAATAATTTAGGGCTACAAAATACAGTTGTTTAGAGTAAAGCAGTGACACAATTAATGTCTTTTAAGTAATATATGTTCTTAGTAGTTATTTTACTCCTTGTGAAAAGTGGGTATACCAGTTGGTTAGATCTTCATAGGAAAGTCTTAATGACAAGGATTAGAGAAGTAGCTTTTAAAAACTGGGAAATTCCAAAGCTGCTCTCCCAGATTCAAATGGTGTATTCTATCTTGAGAGAGGACCTTCACATTTAAAACTTTCCCCACACAATTAAGAGAAAATGCTCTAACATCTATATGATTGCATGGGCAATGTGTAAACCTCTAGTCCAACAGTGGTTACATGGGCCAACCCTGGAAATGAACAGCAGAAGACCAGTTGCTGACTGGTATTTGCCATGGTAATCCTGAAATTTGCCTTGGTACTTATTCTCATTTTCACTCTCATTGAAGATTCCATCCTAATGTTTGCATGTTATGGCTACTAAGCAATTTAAGTGACCTTCTCTGAGCCATTGCAAAATCGATGCCTCCATAACATGCTGCCTTGCTCTTTTGAGGATTTTTCACACCAGAACTCCATAGACATAACATGGCTGCCCTTGACCCAGCTTAGACAATTCAAATGCAAAAACTATTTTTGAATTGTTGTGTTACATGTTATCTGTTCCATTCCAAGGTTCAGCATTCAGCAAAGTTTGCTACCACTACAGAAAGAATATTTGCAATTGTAGAGTAGTTATAGTTGCTATTTATTCACTATTACTGGGTGTCTGGTGTTTTGCAGTGCTTATTACTAATTTCTACAGTAGTCCTTACTGTGCAGTATTTTTGTATCTATTTTACAGGTAAGAAAAAGTAAAAGAGATTCAGAAATTAAGTAACTTGCCCCAAACCACATGCTAATAAGCATCAGAACTGGGATTCAAACCTCAAGCTCTCTGGTTCCAAATCTCTCCTCTTTTCGGTGTACCTCACTGCTGGAGGAATCAAGTGTGATTAAGCCAGTCAGTCCAACCTCCACCATTTGAGCTGATTAGTAGTGAACAGGTGTGCTTAATTTCTCAATTCAAAAGAAACAAAAAGGACACGACTCCCATTAAAAGCAGCTGTAGGAATTTGTCATTAATGGGTTATTTTCTTTCTCTATGTCCTAAAGACTACCAAAGTTATCATGGAATTCTATTTGAATAATTCTTCAATTAAGCATAAAATATGACTCCTGTTTCTAAAGCAACCAACCCTGGCCCCACAGAACTCCCATTACTTTCTTTTTTTCTTCAGTATAAAAATCATCACTTTTTTTTCATTTCTGGGCCCACTTGTTGCTTTTCCTAGCCCTGTCAGTTATTTTTATTATGATGTTTGTGAATAATTTTCACAAATGATGTATTTTCATACTTTCACCTTCCTCGTCACTTATCTTTCATTTCTTTATTCTTCTGTGAGTTCAGATAAGACAGCACATATACAGATTCCTTGCTCCTCCAGTTCGAAAATATTTTTTCTGCATCTTCTTGTCCAAGCAAGAGTTTATATATTGCATTGTCTAATAAACTAGCTTATAGGATGACTTTTATAAACCTCTTAAAGGAAGCTGAAGACCAGCTGGATAATGTATATAATTGCTTAGAATTTGGAAAATAAATGCTTTTTCTAAAAAGCCTTACTAACCAACTCCACCTTCCTGCCTATTCTTGTCTTATTCTGAGGGCTGTGTACTGAAATGCTGCCCAGAGGCCTGAGACAATGGCTTACTTCTTCATATGTGTTCTGTAAAGTCTTGTGTTAGGAAACCATTGTGGGTGGCTTTGGAAGGATGGTGTCTCCTCCCATGGGAGGAGGATGGTTTCTCCTCTTTCAGTTCTCTTGGGCTTGGACCCATGTGTAAACCGTATGGGTAACAGAGAGTGACTCACTCATGCTAAGCATGAACTGGGTGTGTGTGTAACTGGGTAGACATCTGAAACAGTAGAGGGCATCATGAGCAATGGTGTGTGGTACATCTCTAGCCTGAGGGACCCTCACATCTCTTGGTTTCTTATAAGAAACTATTCTGCCCACAAATCTGTTACTGGGCTGGCTATACCAAACCCTCTTGCTTGCACCTTCTGAGTGTGGAAAAGTGACAAGAACTACCCCACATGCCTACAAGAGCTGGGGGATCTTTCAAGGCTGGGCTGTCAAACTCATTTTCACGGGGGGGCCTCATCAGCCTTGAGGTTGCCTTCAAAGGGCCGAATGTAATATTAAAATGGTATAAATGTAACTACTCCTTAACAGTTAAGCGAGAGATCAGCACTGCCTCTGGGTAGAAACAAGGTGCTGGGCTGGATAAAAAAACAAGGTGGAGGGCCAGATTCAGCCCGCAAGCTTTGTGTTTGCCACCTGTGTTTCAAGGGATGTATGATTTTTCCTGGCTACTATTCCCTATCCCATTCTCTGCCCCACCCCCTGGCAAAAAAAAAAAAGTTTAAAAAAACCTGAAAAAAGGCAAGTTTTTTGGTGCTTCCATGATGAAAATATGTAGTTTATTTACTCTTGTCTGTGACAGCCCAATTCTTGTGTATAATACTTTGATTCAAGGCAATAACTACTATCTTATTCTCAGTGCTCATTCACCATCTATTTCTGGGTGTCTGGAGAGAATTTAGAACTGGAGCATTTGATTTTTAAATTACTTTTGAGTATGCATAGTATATTCCATCACCAAAACCAAATATGTTGGTAAGTGGATTCAGTTTGCTCTGGAACTGTAATTTTTACTTTCTTTTCTTTTTGCACAGCATTCTGCCCCCCACCCCTGTTGTTTATTTTTAAATTGGTTTGTGTTATCAATTGTTAAAATATTACATTTCTCTCTAAAGTCATCAAGAAGTATGGGAAAGGTCCCTGGCTGGTGTGACTCAGTTGATTGGGCATCGTCCTGCTATGCAAAAGTTCACCCCTTTGGTTCCTGGTCAGGACACATGCTTGGGTTGTGGGTTCATTCCCTGATCAGAGCACATACAAGAGGCAACCGATTGATGTTTCTCTCTCACATCAGAAATCCTTCTCTTTATCCCTCCCTTCCCCTCTACCTCTCTCTCAAAAAAAAAGAAATAGCTTTCTTTAAAAAGGTATGTGAATGGTAGAAAATATAAGAAATAGCAAAGGATCGCATTTAGTCCAAAAATACATTATTAGGTTCATTGCCCCTTTCTCTAAATCAATAATTTTTAATGATGAAAATAAATATTTTTCTTTTATTTTTAAGGTATCTTATTTACTTATAATAACATATGCCATTTATAACACAATATGTATGGCAGCTGCTGGGCATTTAAATATATTTAAAGCATGTCAACATACCATTCTCTTGTATTTAAATTTCCATGAAATGGTTTGCAAGAACTTTTCTATATGTTATACTCATTTTTCTTTCCTGGTAGTCATTGATATCTTTTTTTTTAATCTAAGACCTTTAGGGTGCTTTCTCTCTTTTTATAATTTCTTTGATTAGTGTTTAAGTACTATGTCTTTAATATCTTGTGATGCCCACAAAATACCCCTCCTAAATATTACATTTCCTAAGACTATAGCTGTGGAGCCTTGCTGTTTAGACTTGCTCCATCTAATTTGGGTGGCTGTTGACAACAGTAGTCCCAGCCCAGAATGGCTCCGTATGTTCCCGGGAAGAACCATCTCAGCTCACTCTTCCACAGACACCCAGCCAAGAGTCATTTGCAGCTCTCAGTCTGTCACTGGGCCTTTGGGTGGCTTTGAGACAACTACCATTAGCATTCTGGTTCTCTTCAGCCCTCCAGTCCCAGATGGTATGACCTTCTGCTGTTGTGCAAAAGCAAAGCCATCAGCAGGCCAGATAGGACGCTCTCAATGCTCCTTCCCAAGTAGATTCAAAGTCATGACCAGTGAGCTCTGTTTCGGTAGCTTTGGTCTCGGCGGTGGCCGCGTGGTTTGCATGGTGATTCTGTCTCTTATTGCCTTGTCCCTGTTCCTCTTTAGAGATCACATAGCTCCATCTACCTCTCGAGGCTGCTGTAAAAATAACAGATTAAAACTAACCAAAAACTGTTTGTAAAGCCTCATCACTCTGTCGAAGTATAAAAACAATGCTCTCTTCTTTCTGAGGCAGGCCTGAATAAAATATTCTACTGAGAGCAGCAGAAACAGAGTTTACTTTAGTTTATAAAAGCTTATTATGCTACCCTAGAAAAAATTCTGTTAGGTTGAATAATTAGTTTTTGATAACTCCGCATGGATTAATATTTGTCACCCTATTTTCCCAAAGGAAAGATAAAAAATGCAAGATTACAAAAATGAAAGGCCTCACCATCACAGCAATAAAGAGCTGGGCCAGCCTGTTTATTTTCAAAACAGAAAACAGATCTTATAACAGTCTATTATTACCATGGCTGTTTCAACTAGAAGAGAGAAGGTGATTGGATTATTCCAAAGTAGTCTGTAATATAGTACAATAAAAATCTTGGGTTCCCTCATTCTTAACTTTGTAATGGCTGTCCCTGAGTTATATGTCATAGCATAGAAAAAAGTGGTAATTACTGGGGGAAATAATGCAATTAAAGTGAAGTGATTTATCAAAAAAGTGTTTTTAGTGATATTATATTTGTGTTTAAACAAAAAATAGACAATGAAAAGTATTTTTGAAGCAGCATTCTGAGCAATATTTCCATATAATGTTCTGAACAATCATTTCTCTATAAAATTGTTGTATCTGCTAGTCACGTGAAGAGAGAATCAAGAGCTTGGTTCATTCAATACAGCCCTAAGACTGTTATTTAACCCTTGTTGGAATACTAGGAATCCATAATAATTTTCAAAAAGTTGCAAAGAAATACTGCCTGTGCTGCCACCGTTGAGTGAATACCCGGACTTGCAGCATTTCGGCACCCTTTACTGAAAGCAGTCCACTCGGATGCTCCACCATAGTTCTGCTCACGGGGAGGCCCCTCTACCATCAACGGCAGAAAGCCCGCGGAGCTTCCTCCGCACCTGTCTGTGATCTCCGTCATCACCGACTCAGAGATAGGACAGGAGCCTGCCCTTTTGAGAAGTACTCCTGTGGATTTTATTCTCTTTTCTACAGCATCTTGAGAAGACGGGTTAGAAGTTAGGGTGTGCTAGCCTCTAACCCACCTGTGTAGGGCGTAGTACATCCAAAAACCCTGGAGTGGCCCCAGGACTAACGGAGGCCGACTGAATGTCCCCACTTCCCTTAAGGAATTGTAGCGCCATAGCCTTTGCTCACTTTGTGCCAGGTAGGGTTCCAAGAACTTTACACTTAGTATAGCTGGTCCTCGAATAACGTTGTTTTGTTCAATGTTGTTTTCTTATAACGTTAATGAGAAAAAAATCAATTCTTTCCGGACCCACTGCCCGTGTGGTTTGGCATATTCTCCCCGTGACTGTGTGGGTTTTCTCCTGTGCTCCAGTTTCCTCTCTGTCCCAAAGATGTGCACAGGGGGTCTCCATTGCCCCAGACTCAGTGGGTGTGTGCAAGTGCACCCTTCATCAAAAAGGTGCCTCGCCCCAGGGTGAGTCCCACCTTGCACCCTGAGCCGCCAGGACAGGCTCCCGCCACCCAAGATTCTGAACTGGAATAAGAGGGTTGGAGCAGAATTCTCGTACTTGTTTTTATTCATCTTTGTTAAATGTATGTGTAGCTCACATTGAATTCAATGTTTAATATTGGAAGTGCTTTGGGTCTTTACTTAGAAGTGTGGTGATATTTTTGTTTCCAGAACATACCACAGAAACTTAACTCTTGTTTCTATCTATTAGCCTATGGTAAAACTGGTTTCCTCACATGTTGTTTCACTTAAAGTCGAAGTTTCCAAGAACCTATCCAGGACATTAAGTGAGAACTTCCTGTACATCATTTACTCCTCACAGCAACCTGGGGAAGTAAGTGTAACTCTTACCCCCATTTTATAGGAGGAGACACTTCGGTACACTGCATAAATGATTTTCCTGAGGTCGCATACCTAGCTGCCGAGTTGGCTAACATTGTCCTGTGCTCCTAAGACACATCCCGTATCTTAGACAAATTATTGTACAAAAAGGTGGTTTTGTGCCATGAAATGTTTTTGTTTTCTCCCTAAACATATCAACTTGTTATCCTTAAGGAACTTATCCCCCAGTTTTTTCTAGATCACTTGTATTCTAAATGTAGGTGATGATGGTGGAACACGATCTGTATGCCACTGGAGTTTAATAAATGATTTGGGATGCTGATTCCTCTGGCAAGATTTGAAGTAGAGAGGGGTTATTTGGTTTTCTCTTGGTCAAAACAGGTCATCAGAAGCCTCTTGACTGGGAGTCCTCTTGGACCTCCACCCGCCGCCAAGGCAGGGCAAGGCACTGACTCCATCTTTATCCTTAGCTCCTTTCTAACTGCTCCCACCCGTCGGTGCCATAAGCAAAAATCTTTCCAATTTTCATTTCAAAGTCCCTCCCCTTCCCAGCTTAGACTCTAAATGACTGTTTCTGCAATTAAAAGCAGAAAATCACAGAACCTTTAAAAGTAGAAATGTGTGAACATAGAACACTGACATGCCAAGTATAGTTTTAACATCTTAAGTGTATTAAGAACATTGAAACGTATTTAAAATGGGGAAGAAAGACTGGTAATATCTCTCATCTTATGTCTAAAATATGTTTTTTGTTTCTATTAATAAATACAGCAGATGAACTGTGAGTAGGGAAACTGCCATTTGCTACTCTTTGGAAAGAGCCAAGAAGGTTGTGAACATCATCTCTCTTACTGTGTCTCTCTGGTGTTAATGCAGTCAGACAGGTTCGACGCGAAGATCTCCTAGGCTGAAGTGTCATTTCTCGAGATGATTATTTGAGGAATTTGAAAAGTGTGGCAGCAATGTGAGCCAACTCAGAGATATGCGGCTGTTCACTCATCAAAGGATGGTTTTTCAGAGACACTAAAGACCTTGTCAAATACGTGGATGGAGCCAGACTTTCCAGCCAATTTCTAGATTGTTATGAAGGCATATTTTTTCATTTAAAGGGTCTTTTTGCTGAATAGAGTCATATTAGTATTTTGTAACTGAAAACTATTCAGCTATATATTTATTGAACAAGTGAACCTTCTAGAACTGCAGTGTGGCAGCTATAAAGTTGATCTCAGGAGAAATAGTCCTCATTAAGCTTTAGCTAAGGCTCAGCAAGTCCATCCAGTTTTCAGACATAGTAGCCCAACTCGTCTGTAAAAAGGACTGCTTTTATAAACAATTAGTGTTCCTTGTAACACACAAGCACACAAAAGTTATGCATGCATAGTTAAGAGGTCATTTTCTGAGACTTGGGCTGAAAACTGAGCTATCATGGATGAAGCATTTTGGGAAACATCTCCAATAGTCCCCTTGAGAACATGAAGTAACAGAATCCATTAGACACTTCAAGGTAGTAGATATTCTTTAATGTGGCTCCAGTGCTCTTTGTCTTGGCATGTTATAGTACTTTGGCACAAAATAGCATCAGAAAGCCATTTTGTCTTTGAAGATGATAGATTCTGCGCACTTAATCCATTCATCCGAGCTGATGGGCTTTGCCCAGCATTGATGTATTTCATCTTTACATAATGATTTTCATATTAAACCTCTGAACAATACAAACTTTTCTGGTGACTGCATTCAACCCCATATTCGAGAGGTAAAAAAAAAAAAAAAAGACAAAGCTAACTTTGTTTTGTTTTATAGAATTTATATAGTACTAGATATATGTGCTCAAACTCTCTTCTAAATCTTTTACGAAATATTAAGTCATGTGTCCTCATAACAAGACTGTGCATCCAGAACTATTCGCCCCATTTTATAGGTGAGAAAGCTGAAGCACAGAGAAGTCCAGCCGCTGGGCCACCGTCACACAAACAGTCTGTGGTGGAGGAAGGGTTCAGCCCCTGCTGTCTGGTTCCAGCGTCTGAGCTCCAACCGCTGCGAACGCTGCCTCATGCCTCGCACCAGACCACACTCAGAGTTCATAATGATGAGCTAATAATAGAAATGAGAATATTTAACATTTCCAGATCTTCTTCTGGTCCCTTGCCAACAATTTCCTCCCCATAGACCTCATTCTAATCTTCAAAGTGAAATTTCAGACTGAAAGTTTTAGACTTTGGGAAGATGGAGCCTTTGAAATCACAGAGGAGCAATCTTGGTAGATGGCACTATGCAGAGTAACAGTATCAACAATATTTAATATATTTAGTGGAAAAGATTGAAAGTGACATTGAGAAATTATAATTGGGTGGTACGCTGCTTATTTCAAAGTTTTTTTCTTTCAAGTTATAAATTCCATTTCCTACCTACTCCTCTAGTCCTCTAGCCCAGACTGATGAGGTCAGGGTAGCTGTGTATTTTACCAGAGCAAAGGTACAGCTGGGACTTAATAAGAAGCCACCAGCCTCAAACTTTTGTACTCTGCCTAACAAGGAAAGCCATCAAAGCCATAGCTCCCTAACTGATAAGGAACCAGGCAGTGCACTCATAGGTTTTACCCACAGACATGGCTACTCAGGAATAATAAAGGTGTTGTGCTATTGGTGGTGTCAGTGGAAATAGAACCTATTCTGAAAGCTGTGAGATGTCAATTTTCCCCATCCTGACCAAGGAACTCTTCTCTATCAGTCCAAAATAGAAGGGTGTGGTTTCTAATTTTTATTTTCTGGCAGGAGATAGAGAGGATGGTGCATTGACAGAAAGGCAGTGAAAGGTGGGATCCCGTGGATCCAGGACATCTGGGCATCATTAGCTATGGAGAGGCCAGTCCACATGCGAGGCAGTAGGAAGGAAAAGAAGCTTTGGCCAGAGGGTGGAAGTCATGGCTGGAGGAAACACTGGCTTAATTTTTGGAAAAGATTGTTCTTCAAACTCTGAAATGCTTTTGGAAGCCACCCATTCTTTAAGGCCCCAGAAAAATAATTTAGCTAGTACATTACAAAAGGAAAAAAATACTAGAGCCATCCATGAAGATGAGGTGGACTTTATTGAATAATTCTCACTATTCAGAATGCTTGCAAAGCTCCCCCAGCTCAAAGCTCACAGAACTCAAGCTCCAGTAACACTTCTGAGAGCAGTAACCTAGATGTTCACCGAGCTAAGCTGCAACCCCTTCCTGAGGTTTTAAAGCGGAACTCATTTCTTTGGTCAGCAGAACTGGAAGAAGCAGGTTAGTCATCAACAGGTGAGTGTTACAGGTTATTGGGTGGTTTTCTCCTCTTCCTTTTTGGGAAAAAATCACTTAGAATGATTTCTCTTTACTCATTCAAAAGTTCTAACTACTCTAAAGAAAGGATAACCACAAAAATGTCCTCTAAAAGTGTTGCACGACAGCTGCCTAGAAATTATTTAGCAGTGATATATTGCTAGAAGAAGTGATTATACAGATATCACATCTATTACAATGTCACCAAATAAAGTGTGAAAAGGAGCTCAAGAGAGTGTATTTAGACTCCCTATTCTGTGATTTGGAGAGATATTTTGATATTACAAATTAAGTTATAAGAGAACAAAAGTCTTTTTGTAGCTCTAGGGTCTAAAATACTAGCAAAAAGAACAGAAAAAGGTGTTTAGTAGGTTTTTTATAGGTTATCATTCCACAGACTTTCTGTGTAAACAATGTGTTCGGCCTTGCCAGGGTCCTTGATAGTGGCTTTAGCAACTGAGATCCCTGGGGCAACGGGATGCAGCAGTGGAAAACATGACCTTCGGAGTCCCACAGCCGCGAGCTGAGGCTCACAGCCCGGGTTGCCTACCACTGAGTCCTTTGCGAGTTTCTGGACTCCTCGAAACTGCAGTGTCATTTGTAAATAAGGGGCATGATGCTCTCTCAGGGTTATTGAAAGCATTTAACCAGAGATAACATTTGTAGAATGCCTGGCATAAAAATAAGCATTCAATCAGTGTTAGTAATTCCTGTTTTAAAGATCACCCCTTCTCATAACGTTGGAGTCTCTCAGTATTCACATTTACTGTAGATGAAGCTAGATTTCGAATTCTTTCGAGTTGTTTCTATTTCACAGGCAAAAACCACCACCACGTCAGGGAAGACCAAATGGTAGATTATTATCTTATTTGTTAAAGGGTAAGGCTAAAGTAGAAGTTCAGTGAGAAAAGCAAGTTATAAAACATATACGAATGACCCCATTTTTAAAAATGTCTGTAAATGTGCTTGGAAGGCCATATATCTAAATATTACTATGAGGTATCCCTAAGTTCTGTATTTTCTCTTTAACACTCTTTCCCAGATTTCTGCAGTGAACTTGCATTTTCTTGTCAGAGAAAAACAACATGTGCTGCGTTTAAAAGGAACAGAGAGCCACAATGGATCCAGTCCGTGGGTGTGTGCGCGCCCAGGCTGGATCTACTGTGGGTGGCGGTAGAGAGAGAAGCCCTGGTGAAGGGAGCAGGGAGCCGGGTGATCGCTCAGTCCACTTGCGTAAGGTCCTAAAATTTGGAGCAATCAGTCTCTCAGAATCTTCAGCGAGGTTTTGTATCTGCTCTCCTCACCAAGTCTTGTTTTTAATCTCACTTGTTCCAAGTATGTAATGACTCCAGAAACTGATCTGTTGTCTTGGGGGCTCTTGGGACCTCTGAGATCAGAAACACACCAAAGCCCTGGCTGTCCACACCTGCTGTCACCAGTCATGGCCCCAAACTGACTCAAGTGTGAGGAAACACAGTTGCCAAGCATCTGGAGCTCTGACTCTCTCTAGTGTAACTTAGGGAAGCGTATTATATGACTTTTAGACTATTTAATTAAAAATACGCATATTCTTAATCAATTTTACTTCTATTTTAGTGGTATGAGTAATACTTTGAGAACATTTTAAACCATTCCTAACTTTAGGGCTTATTGATTAAATTTTTAAAAAAATCTCAGAGCAAAAGATTTGGCTATATTTTTGTCTCTTTTTATGATTCTAACTCTTATTTCAGGAATATATATCAGAATTAATGTGTTTCTAAACTGGCATTTATCAAACTTAAGTGAATGCTTTGCCCACAGAGCTTTGTGCTAACCCATCTTGAGTTTCAGCAGACCTGAATTTTCTGTACAATTGTTTCTCTACTTAACTGTGTAAGAAAACACATGTCCAAACCAAGGATAGCCCCACTGTAAGTTTCAACATGCTTTGGGTTTTACAGCGTTCAAGATTTTCCTAACTACACACCTCTTTTTTTCTTTCCTTTTCTTTTTTGGTCTTAAAACACGCTCTTTTGGCTGGTTTAATACGTTGTTACTGCCAACCAGTTGCTTTTATGGTAATTGACAGCGTAGCTGATTTTTGGAACCTTAGAATCTAAAAAGGCATTTTAGCTCAGACTTTGGAGAGGCTGAGCCAAGCTACTTGCAGAGTGAGAGCTACAGCTGAGCTGAAAGTAGGGGGCAGTCAGACTGAGGTCTGTGCATGCTAATTAACAACAGGGAAAGTCTGCTCTAGCTCAGACTTACAGTTTCTCTCTTTTCAGCAGCGCTCAGAATCCTTCCTCCTCCTGTCAGACTGAGCTACTGGGTGCCACTTGTGGAGAGGAGGCGGTGAGACCACCTGCCTGTAGTGGGCAGGAGTGGCATGAGCCCCTGGTGATGGGTTAACACCCGCCACTCCTTAAATGCTGACAGTTGACTGAAAAGGCACAAGTATTTGAACCGGATAAGAGCCAACAAGTTTAAACTTCAAAGGAAAAGAGCATAAGAAAAAAACTTTATATTTAATACAATTATTTAATGTAATTTATGAATTGTAAATTTTCTGAGTTCCCCACAAATGAAGCCAGTTCTCTAAAATACCTGGGGCATTTCCCCAGATTTTATCTCAGCATAACAAATAGAAAAAAATTTCCCCAAACTCCCACATCTTTATAGTTCTTTGCTTACCTACAAAAACACAAATATTTCTGAGTAAAAGGCCCCTGTTTGCTATCTCCCTTCTGCTTAGTTCTGGAAACTAGAAACACTACACGGCAGGAGGTGGCTCTTAGATACATAATGTCCTAGGGGCAACGGGCAGCCCCCCAGTAGCAGCAACAGGAAGGAATGCCCTTCTAACACCAGTTCAGATTTGCAACTGAACGGCCCTGGACACGGAGACCCCCAAAAGCTGTAGTACTCAGCTTTCTCTTTCCTCTTGGTTTGAAATGTTTGACATGGAGCTTTGTTATACACTGTTTTAGCATCAACTGCTGTTGATGGAGAATCAAAATGCTTCTCCTCTACATGACTTCTCATGAAGACTTTTCTTCTGTTGCTGGGAATGGAACCTGATCCCATACCTAATGACACTGCATGTGCCCGTCTGCCTTAGAAATGAAATAAAGGATTCAGTCTTTTGAATACTGCCGAGTACATTGTTGAAATTTGTGAAACTAATTAGGAATACCCAAGTGGGGACTGGAGTCTGTGTTTTTGCACTTCAAAGGTATTTTCATAGGCACCAAACTGTAAAGCACATATACCCAAAGAGTAAGCAGAATTTTATAATCTCACAGGAGGCTGTAGTAAACTTGTTTCTCTGTGGCACAAGTTCAAGGAGGCAGCCCCAGGGAGCACAGCCATTCAGGGGACTGCAGGACCTACAAGTTCACTCTTCATCTCAAATAGAAGCTCTCCGCGGACCTTAAAAGTGAATTACATGTTCCCCTTCCACAAGCAGGCTGCACTCATTTCTGGCATTTCTGGGCTCTGTAACCCATTACATATTTGATAGCCACAGGCTTCTTTCTTGCAGTCGGTGCCATAATCACTCTCAGGTTGGCCATTCAGGTGGGGAGTCTGATTCTGGCCCTGCATGTGTGTGAGACTGCTTGCTTTGTGAGCCAGAGCATCGGTTACATGGTCTTTTCTAAATTATGTTTTGTTATTTCCCTAATGTTATTTAAGCTTCATGGAACTTATTCTGCTTTTGCCAAGTCTTTCCATTGAATAAATATCTCCATAACCTATTGCTTCACTCTGGCAACAGAATTGTTGCAATTTGTGGGCAAAATTGAGCAAAGGCCTAACTCTTTTTTCCCCCTCTGTAAAATGTCCAATGTTCTGGCTTTCCTCCTCCTAAACAAAAACCTTAACTTGTTCTGTGTTCTGGTAGCACCTTGGGTCTGGCGCTCCTGCATCAAGATTCACAGATACCAGCACTAAACAAAGAATGATTTAATGGATGTAATGCAGACATGCTGTCCACATACAGGGGCACTAATACTAAATAAGTTAAAATGCAAAGTGCTTAGAATAGTGCCTGACACATAAGAAGTGATCTGTGAACTAGGATCTTCAGAGTTCTATGAATTAAAAGTTCCTCCATTTACGTGAGTAGTTTTGTAATACTAACATTTTCAAAAGCAACAGCAGAATACCTAACCATCCAGGCAGAACTAACAGGAGCCAGAAGATCCAGAGGCTGACCATCCAACGGCTCACTGATCCATTTATTTCCTTCAAAGGCCCTAACATGAACAAAGGAGTCCAAATGAACTAATACCACTTGTTATTCCATTTTGGGTTAGACATGCATTATCTCATGGATTCTTCCTAACAACTTTATCATTTATTTACTAAATGCTTTTGTTTTGCTTGCATTTTTATTTCTTTAAGATCCCAGGATCCCCACGTGAAAGACTGTGCAAGAGCTCACAGTGATCCATTATTGTCTCCCTGTCTACACTGTAACGCCTGACTTAGGATGTTAGTGGGCTTTCCTGATTCTTTAGCTTCATAGAGGGCTTTGAGGTTTAGCTGCCTTATCTACATGGCTATTTAGTTATATTCTCTTGACCACATCTTGCCTGGGAAGTTTGCCTTGGCTGAACAATATTACGATCATGTTGATGTTTTTCTTCTAGTTCTATGACTGTCTTAGATCTCAGAACCAGAAATTATGCTTCTAACCAGCCTTAAGCATTGCAGAGAAAAAAAATTGCTTTCAGAAATATTGATTGGGAGTGGTAAAAGAAAGGGAAAGGACTGAGAGCAGGAAGAGACAGCTTTCCAAAGGCCACAGAGCTAAAGGAGAGCCTTGAGCAGACACCGTTTTTCATGTTTCCTGTGTGCGGCAGAGTACCTCATTCTGTAGCTATTCAGTGATGTTTGTTGGGGGTGATGCTGGTGACTTAACCACTATCTAGTTTGGGGGTCTCACAGGCTGATGGGGAGTCCCAGGCCTACTCTTTTTACCCACCTCCCTGCCATGCTGGCAGCCCCTCTTTCCCGCTATCTGTCCACTTTTGTGTTCCCAATTCGTTTAGCCAGAGGAACTGTCCAGAGAGATTTAATCAAGACCAAGAACCCATTTTGTCTTTCATTATATTGATGTGGTACTGGTCGACATTAGCGTTCTGAATGAGGGAGCAGCAGGAAAAGAAGTTCTTTTGCAGCCTGAAGACTAGTGCCTGCTTATTTTAATATGCCAGGGACTCCTGTGTTGCTGTCAGCATTGGGTCTATTACTCATTCGCTACCCAGCCAGAGGGAACTAGTTGCCAGTCCTTTTTCTGAGGTGGAGGTTTGATTCCCATGAAATCATAGAATATTGAGCCAGAGGCACCCTGAAGATCTTCTAGGAACATCCTCATTATATAGTTGAGAAAACTGCACCCCTGATGTGGTGGGGCACCATATTCTGGCCAGAGGTACACTGCAGGTTAGTGGTGGGGTGGAACAGGAACCACAGCCTGGCTGTCTCATTTGCTTCCTTGTGAGAAGGCCCAATTTCTCAGGATAAATTAACCTCAGATTTTTGTATATCTATGAAAGCTACTTTTTATTCTTTATTGCTTGTCTTCATCATATGCTTGCTTCTTTGTAAAGAGATGTTTTTTGCATCTTAAACTACTTTATCTTTGTGTGAAAACTAATTTTCAGCTTCTTTTCTTTTTTAGTTATTGTTATTCAATTACAGTTGTCTGCATTTACTGATGAATTTTTCTTAAATTTTTTTTTTTTGAGAGAGAGATCAATTTGTCGTTACACCCATTCATGCACTCACTGGTTGATTCTTGTATGTGCCCCGATCGGGGATCAAACCCACAACTTTGGTGTGTCCGGAGGACGCTCTAACCAACTGAGCTCTCTGGCCAGGGCATGGTGATCTTTTATTCCTGGTAATTGATGATGAAACTCCTGAGATTAAAAAAGAAAGGAAAAAAGTAATTGAATTTTTGCTTTTCTTTACAGACACTTTGGAAAATGGATCCAATAAGGGCGACAGGTGAGCAGTGGGCTTCCATTTACTGGTGCCATTTTTTATGTACATGCAGTGAGTTTGATCATTTTCTTCCTCCTTTTGCTTAAATTCAGTGCAGCCAATAGAAAGGGAGCGAGCAAGGATGACACATACTGGAAGGAGATCAACGCGGCCATGGCCTTGACGAATCTCGCACAAGGAAAAGACAAACTGCAGGGAACCACCAGCTGCATCATCCAGAAGTCATCACATATAGCAGAAGTAAAGACGGTCAAAGTGCCCCTGGTTCAGCAGTTTTAATAGTTTGTCGCTTTTCAGATCGATGGCTGTCCTTCACACCAGTGTTTTTTCATAAGTCCTCATCTTAAGAGCTGAAGCAGGAGTGAAAATGACTCCCTTTCAAACCTCTCTTTATTTTTAAATATCCTGAATATATCATTTAGTTGCTTCTGTAAAAGACATATAAATTATAAAAAAACTCACTTTAATCTAAAATATTAACTTATTTTATGTTACTCAAACTATGCATACAATGTCTGCATTGCCATCACAGTAAGTGCCTTGCTTCCCCAAAATAAGCTACAACGTGGGCACAGCGAGCAGCTATGCCTCAAAATGACAACGCCGTAATGCTTGCTAGTCTGTGTGTCATTCCAGATGGACCTGACCAGTCCAGGACTGAAACCATAATTGCCAAAGCCCTTGAAACATATTCAATAAGTCACATGTTGAAATTTGGAAGTCTTTCAGCCCAAATGAAATGTTCCTTTAAGAAAAACGTCTGCCGTATGTAAAATTGTTCAGTGTGCTTTTCAGAGAGACAGTGAGACTTTTATGCATGCATCTTGCTGCATATCTGATACATTACAAACTTCCAAAATGAAAGGAGCAGTGATCACATAATGTGTACATTTAAGAAGAATCGCAATGACTACATTGTGATCAGAAAAACTTTCCAAGCACTTCTGGAAAGTACAATGCCCTTTAGAATCAATTTGGATTGTCTTTTTCTCAAGTTTTGCTGAAGCATTTAGTTTATCATATAGATAACAGGAAATTTTCCTTTGTAGAACTAAACTTATAGTTTAGTTTTAAAACATAACCTTGTTTGCATTAAAGTTCAGTTATTTCTGTGAAGCAAATTGTTTTTCATAAAGACTGGGTAAAAACCTTTTATTTGGTTCACTTCAAATTACAATTGCTGATAAGCAATTTATTTTGCAATGAGAACAAGATAATGAAAGAAATGTATCTCTGTGAATATACATATACATACATAAAATTGATTTTAAAATTTAAAACATATGGACAGCAAAACATTGAACAGTCTCTGAATTATGCCAAGTAGGATGTTAAAGTAAAAATTAAGTGAAATTGTGCATTAAAAGAAAGAACATTTTGTTTTTAAATTAAGCTATCAGTGAGTGAGAATAATCAATATCAAGAAATAAGACTATCTTTTTCAGTCAAATGATAATATTCTAATCAGCTTGGGGAGACTTGAAACTTGAATAAGCAGTGGAGATGCCAAATATAACAGCGTTTATGTGCTACAGAGAAATAAAAAGGATTTGACTCTCTTATGAGGGATGGTTTTTTTGTGTATGTAATGTATTTTGTAATTTTTTTAAAAACTGGAAAGCATTTTGTGAGTGTAAATGAGAGCCAGTAATGCAGCCATTTGATGACTTTTTTTTTTTATTTTGCAAAATGCTTTTAAAACCAAAGGCTGCTCTAGTTGTTATGTGGACAGTATCAATCTTGACATAAATTGTAGGACACTTTTTCATGTAACATAGCATTTGGGAATTGGGTTTATTTAGTGTAATTAAGATAATTTGATATAAAATATTTTGTATATATATATTTTTACTTTTTCTAAATTGCTGTTTGCAGTAACAGTAAGTGCAAAGCAAGATATGTAAGTTATGACTGTATGATCAGATGAAGTACATGGTCTTTTAGTTTACATCCTTAAGTACTTGCAGATCTGTGATAAAAACTGTTTCATCTTTGTAAAGCAATTTTGCCACAATGGGGTCATATCAATGAAAACTAAAAACAAGTACTTCACTCTTTTTCATACTATTATAAGTTATTCTGGTATTAAATATTTTAATAAAATCATTTCATTTTGACATATTCCTGTTAGATGAATGGATGCTGGTTGTTTTTCATTTGAATTAGCCATAATTCATTTTTGCCATTTTTTAAAAAAAGAATGAACAAATTTGTTCTATGTTGTAAACTATGGATGACAAGCCAATAAAGGACAGCTATTCACATATTTTTTTTTAAAATACAAACGTTTGGAGTCTAGCCTATAAACACATCAAGAAGTTTTTATAATTAGCACATCCTTGGCAATATCTCCAATTATAATTACTTTTATTTTTTTTCTCTTGCTGCTTTAACATTCTCTGGAAACTAAAGTCCCCCCAGTCCTTTAAAAGAATCTTGAACAATGCTGAGCCAGCAGCTGAAAATCTAACTCATAATTTATGTTGTAGAGAAATAGAATTACCTCTATGCTCTGTTTTGCTATATGTAGTCATTTTAATAAAATTAATAACTGTCAGGAGTTCTTGACAGATTTGAAATAAAAGTTAATTTCTAGACCTCATATGAATTTTGTTTTCCTTTGAGAATTGACCAGGTGGAGAAAGAAGTAGAACAGAAGAGCCCATTATATGCTGTGATTCCCCTGGGGTCCTAAGGGATGTGATATGGGAGTGCTGTACTGGTGCTGGGTTTGATTTCATCACCTTAGACCACCAACCCACCTTTTCAGAGCTAAGGAAAAGAGCATGGTTCTAACTGTTAAACTACATTACTACTTTAGAATGAACATTTTCACTAAATACCTTCTTTCAGTAGCTAATACAATAAGCATTGTTTCTGGGTGCCATGTACTGGAGAGAGCCTGGGCTTCAAAGCTAGACAGATCTACGTTTGAACCCCAGCACCGCCACTCACTCCTGTGAAACCCAGGGTTGGTCCCTCCTGGCTTCAGTTTCTTTATCTGCAAAGTGAGAGGAATGAAGTAAACCTTGTAAAACTCACCACAAACTTTAGAGATAATATATAGTTTATAAAGTGCCTGCCACAGTGCCTGGAATTTTTTTAATAAGTGCTCAATAAATGGAAGGTATTATCACATAATTATAACTCTCTATATAGGGTTTGGGTGAAACAAAGTAGAAATATAAATGGCATGAGATATGGGTAGTTTAATGAAGAGCCTTGGGAAAGGAAAGATATCTGATATGAGAGACTGCAATGAAACAGTGAAAGTTGGTATCAGTTTAGACCTTCAAGGACGATCATTGTATTATTAGTTTGAACTTCCTGGAAAAAAGTATAAAGTAGAACACAGAGAAGAACAGACATTCCAATAGAAAGCCCAGCATGTGCAAAGCTTCCTTCATTCAGATCAACCAGAATTGCTTTTCCCTCTCTTGGTCCTGCTTGATCTTCCTGTGCAAGATGACTAGGAACTCAAGCCGCTGTCTGTATTCTCTGCCCACTGCAAGTAGCAATGCTTAACAAACAGTGGCAACAGCTATGGTCTGCTTTTAAACTCATCTAGCTCAATGCCATAACATCATACAAATAAACACAAAGAATAAGAGCAAGTCACCCAGGGTCTTCTGTCTGGGGTGGCTTAGGTTGGCCACGCCTTGGAAGGCAGTGAGGAGTGGTGGTCAGAACTGAGCTGGCATAGCCTGGCATTGACTCTTCACCCCTTAGTGATGTTGGGGAATACACATAAGTCTCCTAAACCTGCGGTTTGCAACTGTAAAATTGAATCTATGAAATCTACCTACTCCAAAGATCCGTTGTGTAGATTAAGTAAGACAGCGGATATAAAAGCCCTTCTTTGCACACTGCATGGTACTATACAAATGTTAACGATTATTAATGTATTCCAGATGCTCTGAAAGGGCTAATGTGCCATAATTTCTGGCAATATAAATTGTGGTTTCCACGAAGCATATAGGACCCCTTGATTTTGTCAAAAACATGTTATGATCTATCATTTTGAACCTTTTTGAGCACAATGCACCTTTGGTCCTGTGCTTCTTTGAAACAATTGTGATCAGAATTAGGTGATGCAGGTAAAGGATCGTAACTCCACCACTTCCTAGCTTTGAGACAAATCTTAGAGATGGAGTAAACATTTGGTTTGGGAGGTGTGTGCATTGCCTATAATAATTTTTTTAAATGAGAAAACCAGATTTCTCAGTTTGGAAAAACAAGCTCATGTGTTTTTACGTCTTTATACAAATGACTTCATGGAAATTCATGTAAAGATTGTCTCAATAAGTCTTCTAAAATAAATTTCACCCCAAAGCCAGTTTCTGGAAATTTGATTTGTATTCATTACTTTTAAACAAAATTTTAAATTTTAATTTCTGCTTTTAAAAAGTATAGATGTAACTTATGCTGGTTGTAGAAAAGTGTAGACAGTACAGCAGAGCACAAAATAAAAAGCCCCACGTCCTGTCTCTACGGGATCTCAGCCCCCCAGCCCAGAGATAATCATGGCTAGCAATACCTTGTGTGTGCTTCCAGGAACTCTGTGCATATACAAACTTGTACTTTTCATCTTGCACTTCTGACTATACTTATCATTCTTCACAATATTTTTCCATTCCATCATGTATATATAGAGATGATATATATATCAATATGTAGATTTCATTTTTAAATGAATACATAGGATTTTTTTATCTATTATAAGTGATTTACTAAATAACCCCTTGATAGACTTTTGGGTCATTTCCAATTATTAGTTATTATAATCTAATGGTATCCAAAGCGCTGTTTCACATTGAGATAAGCAGCTTGTCCTGGAATATAAATCAACATACTGCTTTCTTAATCAATAAAGCCTTTCTATGAACAAAAAATTATCACTTGAACTCACAGTGCTTTTAGAAGTGTAGTTGATTTACATTCTGGCCCTTTAACTCTTCACAGACTAATAATAAGCAACTGGTGGATTGTCATCACTGGGCAGACCATATTGGAATAGCACTGCTATAAATACTAATGCAGTGAACATAGGTGCTTTATGCCACTTACACCCCCATGGAATGAATACACAGCAGTGGAATTAATGGCTCAAATGATAGGTATATTAAATGTTTTGATGGATGCTGCCAAATTACTGTTTAAGCTCTGGCTGGTGTAGCTCAGTGGATTGAGCGCAGGCCTGTGAATCAAAGTGTAGCCAGTTCAATTCCCAGTCGGGGCACATGCCTGGGTTTTGAGCCAGGTCCCCAGTGGGGAGTGCATGAGAGGCAACCACACATTGATGTCTGTCTCCCTCTATTTCTCCCACCCTTCCCCTCTCTCTAAAAATAAATAAATAAAATCTTTAAAAAAGAAAAACAAATTACTGTTTGAAGATTCTACCAATTTATACTTCCACTAGTAGGGTGTGAATGTCTTTTTTTAAAAAAATAACTTGGTCAAAACATTGAGTATTACTAAACTTTTCAATACTTGACAATATGCTAGGAAAAAATGATGCCTCATCATTGTTTTAACTTGTACTTTTCAAAATGAGTGACATTGTGCATATGCTTATTGGTCATTGGTATTTCTCTTCATTGAACTATTTTTCATTTCCTTCCTTCTTTATTTCTTTTTATCCATTTCTTAGTGATATTTACAATCTATTTCTATATTAAAAAATTCAGTACCTTGTCTATAGTATATGTTAGATAGCTTCCTGGTTTGTATTTTATATATATTTTTACTTCTCTTGTAATATTTTAAACTCAGAAGCTTAAATATCATCTGTGCATATACACAGGGAGTATGGGAGGGGTCTGCATATATTTGGTCAGCATAGACGCAGTGTAGTTCAGAGTGCAGATTTTGGAGCCAAACTGCTGAGTTTCCAATCTTATCTCTTCTGCTTACAAGTTCTACATTATTGAATAAGACACTTAACCTATCTACCTGCAGTTTTATCATCTATAAGATACTGATCATTATAATAATGTATTTCTTAATATCGTTGTGAAGATTAAATTAGTTATTATATATAAAGCACTTGCAATAATAATACCTGGCATAGATAGTGCAAAGATTGTAAAGAGATTCATCCATCTCTTTTCCAATTTGTATTATGGTATTATTCTTCTATTAGTGTTTTTGTATGCTTAACTCACATCCATTGACAATTTATTTTTACATAAAAATGAGCTAGGCACCCCCCAAAAGGAAATGCTTATGTATAAATCTAACAAAATATATACAAGATCCAGATATAAAAACTCCAAAACTTTGATGGAAAAAATCAAAGAACTAAATAAGTAAAGAGATATTCCATGTTCATGGATGGAAAGACTCAATATTGTTAACATGTCAGTTATTCACAACTTTATCTACAGATTCAACACAATTCCAATCAAAATCACAGCAAATCACTTTGTAAATATCAACAAACTGATTCCAAATTTATGTGGAGAGACAAAAGACGCCGAATAGCCAATACGATATTGAAGAACAAAATTGGAGTCCTAATGCTCTTAACTTCAAGACTTACCATATTTTGCCATGTATAATGTACACTTTTTTGTCCAGATTTTTGAGAGAAATAAGGATGTGCATTATACATGGGTAGTGCCTGAAATACCTTGTATCTATTCTTGTGTTTTGTGATTATTTGTTACATAAAATTTCTTGTAACATAATATGTTCAAAAATAAATGCTAAAATTCATTTATAATACAAAAATCAAGTATCTAAATAAATAAATAAATAAATAAATAAATAAATAAAATTAAAAACTTAAAACAAAAGATTTTTTTTTCCTGAACGTGTGGGCCAAAAATATGGGTGTGCATTATACACCGCAAATATGGTATTTTAAAGCTACAGTAAACAAAGCAGTGTGGTGTTGGCAAAAGAATATACAAATTCAACAGTGGAACAGAATAGAAAGCCTAGAAATAGACCCACACAAATATAGTTAACTGCTATTTGACAAATTAACAAAGGCAATACAAAGGAGAAAAGATATTCTTTCAAAAAAATTGTACTGGAACAAATGGACATCAACATGCAAAAAAAAAAGAAAAAGCTAGACACAGACCTTACATCCATCACAAAAATTAATTCAGAATAGATCACATACCTAAATATAATACATAAAACTATAAAACCCTTAGATGATTAGATAAGAGAAGACCTGGGTGACCTTGGATAATGCAGTAACTTTTTGGATGCATCACCCAAGGCTTGTAATAGTTGATAAACTGTACTTCATTAAAACTAAAAAACTTTTGAAAGACAATGCCAAGGGAATAGAAGACAAGCATAGACTGGGCAAAACTACTTGCAAAACACACATCTGACGAAGGACTATTATCTAAAGTATATAAAGAACTCTTAAAAATCAGCAATAAGAAAACAACCTGGTTATTTTAAATGGGCCAAAGACCGTAAGAGACACCTCACCAAAGAAGTTATACAGGGGGCAAACAAGCACAGGAAAGATGCTCCACATGACTTGTCATCAGGGGAATTCAAATTAAGCCAATGAGATACCACTGCCCATTAATAAATGGCCAAAATCCAGGACACTGACAACATCAAATGCTGACAAGGATGTGGAGCATTAGAAACTCTCATCATTGCTGGTGGGGAAGCAAAATAGAGGCTTCAAGGGCCTCTCTTGGGATGACATTACACATCAAATTCTGCCCAGTTAAGATTCTATTTTTATGGGGGGGGGAGTGGTGGGGAGAAAATGCAGATGACTGTAATTGAACAACAATTAAGTAATATGTGAAAAAAATTCTATTTTTTTAATTAATTTTCTAGATGTATCACTTGGATTCCCTCCTCCTTTTTTCTATGCCCCCTTGCCTTCCTGCCTCTCAATTTTCTCATTAATATTACTTTGTCAGTATTTATGCTACTTAAATTTTTCTCTGAAAATATAACCCCCACAGTTACTGAAAAGGTTTAATGCTTACTTTGAGTCCTTTCATATACTACTTCTCCTTCTTGAGTTCTATATTTTATCTTTTGATTTGATGGCTTTCATCATGTTTTTTAAAGATGAGCTCCTAAATGCTGTATTCCTCAGGCTGAAGCTATCTTCTGTTCCTTTATACATTCCTAACCCTAACCCTAACCTACATTGGTCTGGGGTCTCACTTTCACCCTCAGGACTCTTGTTGTTGCTGTCTTACTAATTGATTAGTTGGATATTGTGTGGGAAACCCTGAGGTCAGCCTTATGTGTTGGAAATCCACCAACACAGTACTTACTACTTTTTTGCCTGAATTCCATACAATTCTTTATGTGTACTTAAAGTTCAGTGACTTAACCAGATGAGTCTAAGGGTTATCCTGGAACATTCTGTGTCTTCTCCATTTACGGTTTGAAATCTAATTTAATTCAGGAAAAAAATTCTTATATATAATTTATTTAAGTTCCCTTTTTCTGTTCTCTTCCTCAATATTGCCAACTTGTCATATTAATTTATTCAACTTATTACTTCTTATGTACCAATACTATGCCAGGCAATTTCCTAGGTGTTAGGTATTATAATATAAACTGAGTATATCAGAAACCTAATTGAATCTCCTGTGTCAGTCTTTTATAGCTACTTTTAGCAATACCAAGTTTTATTTTTTGTTTTCACATCTATGTGTTTTGTTTTGTTTTGAAAATTATCTTCTATTTCTTTCCTGCTCTGAAGAGGCTCACTTTCCACTTCCTTATCATTCTCTTCTCTGTGATCGTGATATCATTTATATCCTCTTTGAGCTTGCTTTTCAAGCTCTTTAACTTCTTTGGGTATATTGAATCGTATTTGTCAGAAGTGTTCTTCTTTTCCTGGAAAATGTGTGTGTGTGTGTGTGTGTGTGTGTGTGTGTGCACAGGACGATGCTCCAACCAACTGAGCCACCTGGCCAAGATGAGAATTTCTTTTGTATGCAGGGTCTTCACTTGCTTTTTGCTTGTTACATTTGCTTTTCTCATTTGCAAGAATTACACTGATGTCCCTTTTTTGTCCTTTATACTTATTACTCTTTGCTAAAGACTGAGTGTGGGGGCAGAAAAGGCACAGTGTCTCTGGCAGCTCTAGTCCAGGTATGTGCTTTAGAACAACACCATGTTCTTATTCTTCCCAAATCAGCTGTGTCTGTATGAGGACAAGACTCTCACCTCCAGGATGGGCAGTTCTCCCAGGCTGGAATGGAGAGGCTCATAGTAAAATATGGCCATTCTCGGAGATTACTTCTTTGTTCAACTGACTCAGGTCAGCAGTTATAAACTAGATCATTGTTTTCTCTCCAGCCCTGGCTCACTTCTAGTTCGTTTCTGATAGGAGAAAATAAGTCTCCCAGCCCCACTTCCCTTCTAGTTCTATGTTGTGAAACCGAACTCCCATTGGGATTGACCTCCCCCCCTTTCCTGTGGTCTGCTCCTGATCCATGTGTTTGTCTTTTTAAGTGAGGGACTATTAGTTGACTGTTTTAAAATATCGGTCACTGACTTTGAGAACCATGTATACCTTCCTTAAGATGTAGAGAGGTATACACCAACTTTTTCATTATCCCTCGATTTGTTCAAAACACCACTACATAAAACAGATATTCTTTATATTCTGAAGTGGGTCTGAGCCAAGTTTTATCAAAAATGGAAATTTACCCTCATTTTCCTTTCTTGTTGGTACTGGTAAGGGGGGTACTAGCAAAGAAAGTAAAGTATAACTTTGTGCTACCATCTTCTACCAGGAGTCTCAGCGAATTACATTCTTAATATTTTTATTTATTGTGGTCTTAAAAATTTCTATTCTGATATTTCATTTTTTAACTTTCTTTTTTGCACCTTTGCTAGATTTGCACAACTCTCTAACCCTCCCACCTGACAATATCATGTTACCTAGAAGTGATTTCCTCCTTTAAATAGCCTCAGTCTTGCCTTTCCTAGTGTGTCATAAGACCCCCTGAAGTCAATAATGAATGGAGTGGCTATGAAGAAGTGATAACCTCTATTTCCTGTTCACTTTCTCACAGGCGGTTAAGCTTAAATGTGTGCTATAAAATCTCTCCAACCAACAAGCCCTACCATTTATCACTATAGTCTTAACTACCTCTGCTTTTTGGATATCTTAATTCCCCAAAGGACTGTCAATTTAACCATAACTACCTAACAACTGCCAAGCCTCACTTTATGAGCTGCTGTTGAGAGTTTAGTTATTTAAGGCTGATTTTTAAAAATTTTTATTGGTACTTCATGGCATTTGCTTGATTTACAATGCTTGCTGTAAATAACCACAAATTAGGAAAGTTTCTTTCCCTTTAAGGTGTAGGCAAATATTAAAATGAGTACTGAATTATCTTTCTCCATATATTTAACTCCTTGGCAGGTCATTCTCCCACGTTCTTCCAGCTTGTAAGGTTGAATGTGGTCAGACCTTGATGGGGAGGAGACCTCCGTGGAAAATGACTTCATGCATTTCATCAAGTACTCGGTGTTTTTGCAAAGGTATCCAAAGCGGGAGAAATCTAGTGGTTAAAAAGAAATATTGAATGTTTTTCGGCCATAAGAAGGAATGAAATTCCGACACATGTTACAACATGGATAAACCTTGAAGACATCATGCTAAGTAACACAAGCCAAACACAAATATTATATGATTCCACTTAAGTGATGTACCTAGAATAGGTGAATTCACAGACACAGAAAGCAGATTAAAGATCTCCAGGGATTGAGGGAGGAGCAATGGGGAGTTATGGCTTAATGCATAGAGAGTTTCTTTTGGAAATAGACAGTGGTGATGCTTTGAACAACATTGTGAATATAATTAATGCCACAAAATTGAACACTTAGAGTGGTTTATATGGTTTTTTAAAAGAAATATATTACTTCATATTTTTCAAAAATGTCTGAAGGTAATGTCAGAACTCTCACCTCCTCCACCCTTCCCTCTTCAGAGGGTCCTGCCTGGGGTCCTTTCTCCTCACTTAAGATACTGCGGCCCTTTGCTTGTGTCTTGGTGAATCTCTCTCCATCACCTGCCACAGTTTCTCCATTCCTTGTCCTCTCTCCAGGAGGGGACCACTCGACTCCTATCTCCTACCCTCTCCTTCTCTGAACAATCTGACCCCAAGTCCCTCTGCCTCATTTTCGAGGCTGAGTGACACTCCCTTCAGCATTCATCTGGTCTGTGAGATTTAGCAAAACTCACCCAATTCTGTGCTACTGCAAAGACCTTCCGGGCAGAGACCACTATGGCCCCTCTCCCTCTGTAGGCCCTCATGAGAAACAGAAGTGCCTTGCGACAGAGTTGTAGTCTCACAGAGTGGCCACGACCATGAACAGCCACAGCCTCATCCTTGTTGTCTGCCCAGAAAGCAAGTCAGAACACTGGGAGCAGTGTTCCAAGTCACCACTTGGGCTGTTGAAGAGTTTGACCTGTGCACCTGCCCTAAATTCTGAAACCAGGTGGCCATTTTGCTGGGTTTTCACTGTCAGCAGCTGGGGGCAGGTACAGGCATGTGGCAGGAGGAGTGTCACCAGAGCAGCTGCATGACACAAATCAGCAAAAATGGAGAAGGCCCTAAACAGGATTTAAAAGAAGGATTGCCCAGGAAGCTCAGAGAGTCCCAAAGAAGTTGGACCCAAAGAGGAACACACCAAGGCACATCATAATTACGTTAGCCAAGGTAAAAATGAAGGAGAGAATCCTAGAAGCAGCAAGACATAAAGGGACAGTCACCTACAAAGGAGTTCCCATCAGACTGTCAGCTGATTTCTCAAAA
>CM052538.1:47695664-47755706 GCA_028533065.1 Trachops cirrhosus
TTGATTTGAGTCCCAGTTTCCTTCCCATCACTGTTGGTTCCCTGTACATTTTCCTTTACTTCACTTTGCATTGCCTTCACTTTTCCCTCTATTTTGCAACCATACTCAACCATTTCTGTGAGCATCCTGATTACCAGTGTTTTGAACTCTGAATCTGATAGGTTGGTTATCTCTTCATCACTTAGTTCTGTTTTTTTCTGGAGTTTTGATCTGTTCTTTCATTTGGGCCATATTTTTTTTTGTCTTGGTGCACCCATTACATAGTAAGGGGAGGAGTCTTAGGTATTCACCAGAGTGGGACAACCCACATAGCTGCTTTGTGGTGCTGTATGTGGGAGAGGGGTCCAAGGGGAAGTAGCCCTCGGTGGGCTTTCAGTCACTTCCTCCACTACCCACAAGCAAATTGGGCCATTCTGATGCCGATTCCTTGGTAAGCGGGTTTGTGTATGTTCTAGGACCCTGTGGGTCTCTCCAATGAACTCTCCTGTGAGGCTGGGAGTTTCTCCTACCACCTCAATTCCCACAGGTTTCTTTAGTTAGAGGTTTTAAGGCTTTATTTCTCCGTACTGGAACCCTGAGTTGCACTGTCTGTCTCACTCCTCACTTGATCCTCACAATTTATCCTCACACAAATGTGGGCCTGCCTGCTCCTCCAGCCACTGCCTTGCCTCGAGTCCTCTTCACCCCAGCTGCCCTACTCCACCCCTCCTACCAGCCTGGATGAATGTTTCTTCTTTAATTCTTTTGTTGTTGGACTTCCATATAGTTTGATTTCTGGCCGTTCTGGTTATTTTTTGTTTTTAAATTTGTTGTTGTTCTTCTTTTGGTTGTGCGAGGAGGCAAAGTGCATCTACATGTGCTTCCATCTTGGCCAGACTAGACTTTTATTTTTACATAGGTAACATTTTAGCTCTTTACCCATGTTAAAGTCTATCTACCATTGTAGATCCCTAAAACTCATTAGCATACTACACTAGAAAAGGGATATATTTTTCAAATCTTATGCTTACCAGCACCAAAGTATCTGCATGTAATTTTAATCTTCAGTCTTTCCCCAAAACTTTCTCTATATGTTGAAAAGACCAATGCAAAGACTGTCTGTCCTTTCGACATGACATACTCTAATTATTTTTTCTTTATATATTTCTGTTTGTTCTATAGGAGGTTTCCATTCAATAATATTTGAGCCTAAATTCATGATAACAATCAAGCAAGAAATCATATCTATTCATTGTCCCTCTCACATGTAAAACCAGACATTAACAGCCTTTTACTTCATAGCCCCCAGCTCCAAAGTACTGCCAATTAATCTAAGCTTTTTAAATCCAAATTACTAATATTAATTTGTAATATTATATTTATTAGCTTTCAAGTCACCTTTATCAATCTTCTCAGGAGTAGCAGCCTAAAAATATTAGGATCAGCCACATAAATATTGATGTAGATTTCTCTGTTATGTATTTATTTGGTTATTTCAATAGGAACTTGGAAAAGAATGAGAAATTACCTACATGCTCAAATGCAGAAGAAGTTATCTGCACCTTAAACTAAAAATTCATTCATTTACTTTTATGGAAGCAAGGTCTTAACATTAAAATCCATTGCTTAAATTATTTCATGTGCAATTGTTAAATATAAGTCCACGTTCCCTCCCCTAATCTTATCTAATTTACTTCAACATTCTCCCCACACATTGACCCTCTCATTACGCTCTAGGGTACCATCCTGATGCTTGCCTACTTTATTCAAGGAATGCAAATTTATTTTAATATTCACCCCAGTCTGTTTTAATTTTAAAAGGCCTATTACATTTCCTTGCATAACACAAAATTTATTCCTAAAATTCTGTTTAAAATTGATTTTTTTTGTAAATTAAATGCACCTGCAGAGTTGTTATTTAAAGGAAGGCTTCAGTGAATCATTTTGCAAAGTACAGAATTTTTATGCACAGTGAATAAACTCCTATCCCAACCCATTTCCACCTCCTCATTCCACTAACAACAATAACAAAAAAATCTGGTTTATAAATTTGGATTTCTGAATAGTAAAAGGGCTTACCACATTTCATTTAAAAACCAAATATAATAAACATTTACATGGCTCCCTCATCTGTATAAATAATTATGCATTCTCTCTACTTGAGAACTTACTATTTCTTTTCATTGCTTTCGCTTTCTCTCTCTCTTTTTTTTATTTTCCCCCAGACTGTGCAGATGTTTAAAGGAAGCTAGAAATGAGAGGCAAGAAAGATTAAAGAGAAATAATGTTTTTCTTTGTAAAAATTACAAACCTCTTAATTTTTTCTTCCTGGGCTCAAGCTTCCTTTAACTTTGTTCTATCATCATTATGGGCCTCTCAGAGAAAAAACAAATGGCCTAAATAGCCTGTACACACTGGCAGGTTTTTATGTTTACTGCTCTCTCAGGTAATGAAGGTAGCAGCCTACAAAACTCCACTTTTTTTCTGGGGTTTAACTTTCTGGCAAAAACCACCACTCCAACAATAATGTCCATTCCCATTTCAGGAATTTCTTTGTGTAGTACTTTTTCTCACACTGCACTCTTGACGTAGTTAGTAATGATGACTACTAAGGGGACAAATCTTCCAAAAATGAGAAAACCTTTCCGTGAAAGATAAGCTTCTGCAGTTGTCCAAGAAACACCATAAAGTTGTGTTATTGAGCTGTGGTGCTCACTCATAGGACCTGCTTCTGATGGTGAAGGGAGAGGGCTCAGTAAGCTTCATGGTGAAGTAATTAGAAGACTTTTTTATTATATTCTGACAAGTTCAATAGAGAGTTGTTTGGTTACTTTCTACTGTTGCAACACACATGGAAAACACATGTGGCATGGATTGGAGTTTGTTCTACTTTAGAGGTGTTGATAAAATAATTTTTAAAAAGTAATTCACAAGCCTGTAACATTCCTCAACCATACATGACGTCAACCTGTGTCCCAGTCAAAGGGTGGAGTCCTTGCAGAGAACCCCATTGCTACCAAGCTGCCGCTACCACCCCAAAACAGCACCATCCTGCTCCAGCTCAACCCAATGTGGTGACATTGGCCTCAACCCAGGCCACCACTGGGACCCAGCTCAACACAGGAAAGTTCTGCATTCCAGAGATAGAAGACTCTAGGCTGGAGGCCTGGTCTCATTTTCTTTTTCCAGCTCTTTCAAGGGTTCTGTGATCCTGAAACCCAAGCACCAGGCTGCCAGCAGAATCCAATGTTAAATCTTAGAAGGCAACACATATATGACTAATAAACATAAAATAAATAAAATCATCATGTCCTTGTGATTCCTTCCTTTCACTGTTTCTCATGTCTAGAATTCATCCATCATCACTATCAGTCTCTTAACCCTGGCCATCATTTTCGCTACCTTTTGGATCAATGCAATAATCTCCAAAAACATCTCTTGCATCTCTTGCCTCCAGTAGTCTTTTCTTCAAACCATTCTTGTACTACAGCCAATGTAAATGCAAATGTGATATTTCATCCTTCTTCAAAAGCCTTCCTGGCTCCTTGGGTTTTCAGGATTGAGATCATATTCTTTGGCATGGCTTGAATGGGGTGACCATTCAAAATGCCAGGAAGGCATTTTTATTTGCCCAAACCAATCACTATTGAGAGTGCAGAAGGGGTGCAAGTGATGGTTATGCTGGAACAATAGGTGTAAATAGGGACTAGTCCAGGGTAAACTGGGACATAAGGTCAATGAGAGCACAGAGGACCTTCATGAACTGACCCCTGCTCATCTCTCCTACCTCACCTCCCATCCTTTTCCCATTTTCGCACATGCTGTTCTTATCATCTGAAGTTTCATTCTCCTTACCATCCACCCCGTCACCTGGATGGCTCTGCTTGATCCTCTAGGTCCTTACTTAGTCTCCTCTTCTTCTAGGATGCCTTCCTTGACTTCTTAAACCAAGCTAAGTGCTTCCTTTCTATAATCTCCTTTCCCTTGTGCCAACTAGCTTTAGTAGTGACCACACCCTATTATTTACTCGTCTCTCTGCTCCCATAGATTGCTGAACTCCTTGAGAGCAGAGATCCTGGTATTGGTTAACTCTCAGTTTGTTTGGTATAGACTGAATGTTTGTGTCTCCACTAAATTCATACGTTGAAATTCTAACCCCAAAATGATGGTATTAAAAGGTGAGACCCTTGGGAGGTGATTAAGTAATGAGAAGGGAGCTGTCATGAATGGGATTAGTGCTCTTACAATAGAAAGCTTTTGCATTCTTTTCACCATGTTAGGAAACATCATATCTGTTGGCAACTTGATCTTGGACTACCCGGCCTCCAGAACTGTGAAAAATACATTTCTGTTGTTTAGGAGCTACCCAGTCTATGGTATTCTCTTATAGCAGCCTTAAAGGATAAGATAACATATACAATGAGTGAATTTACAAATTCCAAGAGCCACTAGAATTGAAGCAGTAGAGACCTGAGAGATTTCCAGGAGATGATATTTGGGAGATGATGGGGATGGTGCCATTAGGAAGTCCGAGGGAGGTGAGGGCACAGTCAGGGGCGCCTGAGGAGGGCTCTGGAACATGCGGCATGCCCCTACTTGAGCTCATTTTGCCATAAACTTCTGGCACAAGATAAGTTATTACCTTTAGTGGCTGACAAGAAAATGTAATTTAAAGTATAGTGACTAAGGGGGAGAGAGCAAGGCCTCAAGGGAGCTGAGTGAAGCTTCTGGTTGCTTCTGATATTCTTTCCTGTGATCCAGATGCTGATGACATAGATGTGTTCAGTTTGAGAAAATCCATTGAGCCGAGATATGCACTCCTCTGTATGTGTGTGTTTTTTTAAAAAAAAAAAGCTTAAAAATCTTAAAAATAAGAGGAATACTTTCTTTCTAAATCCCTTTTCCAAATTTGGGAATCATACGGTGTTAAGTATAAAAAAGTCCAGTCTCCATCCTGTCTCCCCCCATTCCCCCAGCCATAGCATGAATCTGGAAAGCCTTCCATAGGGCTAAGTGTCCCTGAAATCTCCTAGATTTCCACTACCACCACAGCATTAGGATTTGGTAACGTGGGCCCTACAATCGAGCAAATCAAAATGAACTGGCTTGCTAATTGCTTGGGTGCAAGTTCAATGTTCCTAAGATATGCTTTCATTTTTGTTAATTGTGCATGTGTTTCCAATGAAAATTCCAAATGTGTATTCGAGCGCTCCGCCCTTTGGGGGATGTTCACAAACATGCTCCAGTATACCCTGTGTGTGCGTTAGCGTTCAATTTGAAACACAAACTGCCCAGACATGCATATTTATGGCCGGGCCTCTCTTTCCCCCCTCGCCCCTGCCCCCGCCCCTCATTTCCATTCTTGTTTTCCTGGAGGCTGACTTGTTTAGGGCCGCCTGGGATTTTCGTTGGCCCATCCCCGTGGTCCAAAATGACACGGGCTGCTGACATCCAGTGGCTGCCCCGCTTCATTACAGATGTGTATGCTGTCTGGTTAGGCGGGACCCGGTCCTTCGGAAGGAAGCCGGGCCCAGAGCGGTGACCGGACCGGCCAGGGACAGAGGAGGGCCGCCAGTCCACGGGAGCGGAGGCTCTGCGATGCGGGGACCGTCCCGCCCGGCCGGGAGCCCCCAGCTGGAGGCAGGGCTCAAGACCCCGAACCGGCCCCTCTCGGCCTGTCTCCCGTCTCCCGGCCTCCTTCTTACAGGCCTAACGGGGAACCGTTTCCCGACAGAAAACGCAACTTGAATTGTGAAACAGAAGCCATTTTAAAAGAACCCGGCTCCACGTTTTATTATTTTTCCAGGGAAAACAGACTTTGCCTCTCCCCGGCCTCCCCGCCCAGGGAGGATGTGAGCAGTGACAGGCCCGAGGCTCGCGGAGAGCAGTGACCGTGCAGCCGCCGCCGCCCTGGGTCCCCGGGGGGGGGGGGGGGGGGTGCTCTGGGCAGGCAGTGCTGGCCACGGCGCTCGGTGCACAAGTGGCTGTATTTCAGAGGAAATCATTCTTTGTGAGTCCGAGACTGAGAGAGAGAGAGAATATAGGCAGGAAAAAAGTTTGGTTTCAATATGTGAAATTGGTTCCCCCGGGGGGCAACTTTAATTCTTGTCAAATGTTTCGGGAGAATGCAAAAGGGAAACTTCACGTTTGAGACGCATTCCAGGGGCTCCACCCCCTAGAGTCTGTTGGAAGCCTACACCCTGATTCGAGGAGCTTCTGGGGGTAAAGCCCCCTGGGGTGGCCTGGAGGAAGGGGAATGAAGGGACGTCTGGCAAAGCGACCAGGTGCAGCCACAGCCAGCAAGACGTGTCTTGTCCTGAGGCTGGAGCGAGAGCGGGCACAGGCTGGCGCTCAGGAATGGAGTGGCCCCTTCCCAAGACGGACACTGCTGAGAAAACTCTTCGCATACAATTGCCTTCACAGTCCTCTGGCTGTGCGGGCGCTGCAGGTCCCTGGGCCAGGAGATGGGCGTGCAGCAGACGGTGATGTCCTCAGAAAACAGGATGAGAAGAGAAGTGCCCTCCACTGATCTTGTTGGGCCGTGTAGATGGAGTCGTGGTTACAGCTGTAAAAAACACATTCCCCAACCCTAGTACCTAAAGTCCAATGCCCCCTGGCCTCCCTCCCCATCCACGACCTCTTAGGGGGGCTCACTGGGGGCTCTTAGTTTTGTGCAGCCAACAGTTTAAAGTGAAAGTGAGTTTATTGGTGAAGCAGCGAGACAGAGAATGGGCTCCTCCACAGACAGAGCAGCCCTGTGTTTTGTGGGATTTTCTCCTTTTATTGAGGTTCATTTAATGGAGGATTTGGTATTCAACGAGGGGGAAGAATATTAGGGATTTTTTCAGGGAAAGTGGTGGAGACTTCTCAGAAGAGCTTCGAGGGCCATTTGGTGTCTGCGCATGAGCTGTCCATTTTTCCATGGCGGTGGCTCCGGGGGGTGTCCTGCGACAGCTGGCTTCTCTTAGGCTTTTAGGTGCACTCAGGTGATCACTGTTTGCATGTTACCTCTCACATCACTGACCTTTAAACTGAGGTATGCCCTTGTTGTTCCCATCTACCCTCTCACTCTGTGGTTTATATGTTTAAAACCTGTCTGCCTTCTTGAACTGGCAACTCCTTGAGGGTAGAGTTCTGCTATATTACTCACTTCTGAATCCACCGTGCCTACCTCAGAGAGTCACATAGTAGGTTCTTAAAGACTCTTTGTTTAATGAATGAAAAAGTGAGCCCTGCTGCTCCCCGCTAATGAAGAAGAGTGTGGGGCAAAGAAATGGAAAAAAAAGAGAGAGAGATGGAGGTTTTTAAGACCCCAACTGGTCTAATTTGGATAGGATGATTTAGAAAAGAGTTTTAAAGGCAAAATCCCTTGAAGCTATATTCACTATTGGCTAAGAGAAGCCTGGCCTGGGGCGCAAGGAGGATTCCCAGTGTGAAACCTGTCAATGGATTTGGTTGGTTGCAGGTGGAAAGTGGCAAAGTTTTCAGAAGCATAAACAAGGAGAATGTGGAAAGGGCCAGCTTTAGAGAGCAAACTGCCACCCAGGAGGTGGTATTGCCACAAATTCCCCTTCCTCTCTCTTTAAGGTTGAGTTACAGAGGGCTGCCATTGAAATGCAGGTGATTTTTTCAGGACAACCCAGCAGGAACTTCGGGAATGGGTGTGGAGAGCAGGACCACTAAAATGGCATTGGTCCAATCAAGATAGCATAAAGTATAAAACAAAGTGGAGTCACTTATGTCAACTAAAATGGCTATCAGTCAGCCTTGACACTTTGGTTCAAGAGGAAAATTACCTAAGTCAGAGTAAACACATCTGGCAAGGAGACATATCTGCCCACGTGGTCAGAGTGGACACGAGGAGACACTCATAAGATATCTTGCACACATGGTCGGAGTAGCCACGTCTGCGGAGCAGGACCACCCATAGAGAGGCTCCTGGGCAAATTCCATGTTTGGCATCAGGGGTGCCAAGACATTTATCTAAAAGACCCCAAGGGTGGAGTACATCACTCTCAAGGTATAAATGAGGCAGGTTCCAGACCACTGCTGAGACAGCCAAGCTTCACGAACCAGAGTGCTGTTCTGTGCACGCTGATCTCCCTTGGCATTGGCTGCCAGAGGCTCTGCCCTGCCAGACTGAGGATTTCGCCTGCCCTGCTGCCCACCAGGCTCTGGAGATCCTTCCTTACAAGATGCTGACAACCCCATCGTGCTATCTCCCAGACCTGCAGATTGAGACTCTGGAACTTGGGTTCATTATCCCCCAACTGATTGCTCTGTGTGTATGTGTTATAATTCTCTTAGAGTTTGAGGAGGATATTAATGTATGTTGATGTTCTACTTTGACTAAACCTGCATTCAATAAAAGCTGAGTGAATAGCCTAGTTCCTGTGTGTGACTCTTGTCTGTTCCTTGGTGCCCCGCGGCTCAGCAGGCAGCCAGCCGAACAGTTGCCCGGCTGACTTATAGGAAAGACTATATTGTGAACATATGCTTGTGACAGTGGGTCAGATCAATTCTTTGATGGTCAGCTAAAGACATCTTGGTGCTCTGAACGAAAAAGAAAAGGGGCCCTAGAGTGGAACCAAGGAGGATGCTAGCAGCAAAGGCAGCAAAGCAAACAGGTTCCTGAGAAGGGTGTGTAGAGAGGAAAGCTGCTACTGTACAGCCAACTGAGGTGCCTGTGTGAGATTCAGTTCCATTTGAACAGCATCTCCAGCAGATGGATGAGGACACCACAATGGACAGTTTGTGCAGTGATTTCAGCAAAATCTGTGACAAAACATCCAACAATATTTTATAGAAAGTATGCTGAAATACGGGCTAGATGATAACAAGGCTAGCTGAATTTGGAAGTGGCAAACTATGGAATCTGAAGAGTGATTAATGGTCTAATAACATCTGGAGAGTTTTTTCTGAACTTAAACTTTTTTTACCAGTGACTTTTATTATGAGAGAAAATTATCAACATTGCAACGGAACAGCAAAATCAAAAAAGATAGCCAGTGCCATGCGTAACAGATTCAAGGTTCAAAGTGTCATCAACAATCTCAAATATTGACTAAACATTGATGGGATGAACCTTAACACAGAAGAAAGGGAAAGTCTTAATATTTAGTCTCCAAAAATAAATCACAGAAGAAGAGGATATAGGAGATTTAGGTTGGCATAAATTCATAAGAAAAAGATTAGAGGATTAAGAATAACCAGCAAATAATCAGAGGAGGAGGGCTGATAGAGGAGAATTCAAAGAAACATGACAAATCACTGAAAAGATAGGATGCATTGCTTGGAAAAGATGGTCTGGAGAAGTGTGAGTGCTCTCTTCAAATATTTAAAGAACTGTCCATCAAGGAGAAGCAGGAGTTTCTGCAGCAAACAGGAGCGACGGGAGGCAGGCTTGTGCAACCAGACAATGAAAGCTTCTTAGTCCACTCTAGGAAGTTCTTGGTGGAAACATGACTTCAGTGACTTCCAAAGTCCCTCTCAGTCTTTTGATTCTGGGTCACTTTTTGCGATCCTTTTCCTTGCCTTGGTCTTGGCAAGGACACACGTCATTAGGTCGCTGAATGTTCTTTGTGAATCACTCATGGAACAAGCAGTTGCTCTGTCATGTCACAAAATAATTTTCCCTTTAAGGACATAAAAAATTTGTGTGAACACAGAAAACCCTGACATGCTGTCCGCTCACCAGCAGTCCCAGAAATTGTCTGAAAGAAAGAGTGGGAGGAGGGTGGAGGGAGAGGGGTGTTTTCATACACTTCACACACAGGGCTCCTCTGGGCAGGTCTTATTCAATCCATCTGGCTCATGAAACATTCTATTTTGTACCTTCTGCGGCTGTTGAAGAGGCAGAGTGGAGATTTATAACAACAGTTGTTCATTCCAGCCCAACTGGTTTGGCACAGAGGGGAGCTATGTTTTTCAGAACAGCTTTTTGACATTCCTACATGAGCTAAAATGCATGAAAATTTCGGTTTTGAAACAACCAGATGTTTTTGTCAGGGAAGAAATAGATGACCTAAAGGAGGTAGGGAAGATAAACGTGGGGCTCAGGGAAGAAAATGGTACCATAGGGAGCTCATGTCTCTCTCACAGCTCCTACCAGCCACTCACCATGATTGGCCTACTTGTACCAAAGCCAGACCCCACTCAGCATTTTCCATCCCATGGTCCCCACTTGGCCTGCAATGCTGCTAAAGTTCTGGGAGTTAAGGAAGAAGTTTACTGTCTTCCTCTGCAGATGCTGTTGGGGGAGGGGGAGAGGGCGGGTAGACTGCTAGGAGCAGAACCTTCAAGGCAGCACAGACCCAGATGAGGCAGATACACAATGGGCTGCAGAAAGTATTAGGAGAAAGAACACTGAGCTTAGAAATCAAGTTCTTGGGTTTCTCAGCCATGAACTTGTCATTTATTTGAGACCCAGTCATATCATTTATATAATAGGGATCTTGGAAAAGATGATCCCTAACATCTTTTTAGCCCCCTGATTCAATGTATTTCTGATTCTTCTCTTCCTTAAAAAAAACAGATAATACATTTAAATTGATACAAGGAAATAACTTTTCCATTACCAATTATCAGATGAAAGATAGAAAGTTTTTTTTAATAAAGGTGGCATTTTTTAAATTTGAAAAGCCCAAGTACTTCAATAGATTCATTAAATTAAATTACTTCAATAATTCATCGAAATATCTTATACAGTGCCACAGTCACAGATTTTTCAAAACTGTCTTGATTTCAAATTTTCTGACCTGCTATCACACCATGAGCTCTAGTTTTCAGTTAAGCAGATATAGTCAGGTACTTACAAATACTGGTGGGAAAATGGAGAGAGGCTGGAGGGCATAGAGTTATTATTTCATATGACTGTTTTGATCCTGAGTATAAAGTTTTCTTGTTAGTTCTTTATGTTTTTCTGGATAAGACTTTTTGAAAGTTCTTGAGAAGCACAGAAATCACATAGCTCACCCACCCCCATCCTCTTCCCTCCCCAATCCCTGCCCATACTCTTAGGAGTCCTGACTCCTCTTGAGCATTCTAAGACGTGGAGCTACTACACAAAGTATCTATCTGCTGCTATAGCCAAAGGCCAAGAGCTCCCGGCATCCTCACTGATTCTCCTTGGCAGTCTGGCACCTGCTACCATTTCTACTCTTGCTACCTCTTTTCCTCTGCTTTACCAAACCCTGTTCGGTTACAAGAGGAAAAGGGAGTTTGAAAAGTGGTGCAACTGAGAGTGATCTAGGCAGAGGGCACTGAAATTGCCTAGCTTCGTTCAAACCTGCCATCTGCCCTACTGGTTTGACTTCCAGCACCACACATCAAACTCCAGTGCCGCCCTGTGCCTGCCCAGCCCTGGTTCCCATGCTTTCCAAGTGCTACCAGCACCTGGGTGATTTGTTTAACATTACTCTTGTAAAGTTGCTGCCTCTCCTAGAGCCGCGTCAGCATGCCTCCCTCTTCTTCAGAGAGAGCCAAGAGAAACTATTAAAAATGTGTTTGAAATTACACATTCCCCACTCTCCTTGACAGAGGAGATTTGCAAAGCTCGTTAAGAGAGCCGGAGAAAATTCCACAGCACATTTCTGGGTTTATGGTTATTATTTTGCATGTGCTGCTGAGCTAATAGAATGTGACTTCGGACATCCATGATCCAAGGGAAAATGGCTGCCCCAGTCTGGAGGCTGTGCTACTGAACAGCAGAGATGGTTAGCATTTTGGCTGTTCACCCCCACCGGCTCTACTTGCAGACTTCTTGAAAAAGATGAGAGCCAAGGAGACAAAGACAAAGAGGAAAGGGATAAATTAGGCGGGTTTTGAAATGAGTTCTTTTTCTCTCCACCCCCTCCCTTGCCCTTTCAAATGTTGGATGGGCTGATTTAAGCTTATTTTACATCTTTTCTCTGACTCTGTGAAACTGAGCTCCACCAGAGTGGAACTCTGACACTTGTAAATAATCTACTGGAGGAGCCTCACTAAGTGGAAGCAGCCTGTTCAGCTCAATTTTCTCCTCCAGTTACCATCGATGACCTCCAGACATCTCAATTTCTTACATAATCCTCAAGCAAGCAAAGCCACCCCTCCATTGCCTCTGTTGGAAAGAATGTTACTCCTGACCTTCTCCCTTGCTGGTGCGTGAGCATGACAACGTGTGAACCAGCCCAGCTCAGATCAGGGACCACCACATTAAAACTTCAGATACAGACCTCATGGTCTTATATCTTCTTGAGAAGATTTGAATGCCTGGTGAGTGTATTGTGAAACAGACACATTAGAAATGAAGTTCACTACCACCTCATTGAACCTGATCCTTTGCTATAAAAACAATGGAGCCCGGTGAGGTTTGCGTCAAGCAAAATGTGAAACAACACCATTTGACTTTAGGCCATGTAAATAACTTTAACAAGCGAAAGCCAAAACATACTGACGAAAAACATCTAACGAGAAACATATATTGAGAAATCTAGCATGTGGGAGAACTTCAGCAGAATTTTAAAAATCCATTAAAAATGGGAACTGAAGGGCTCAGAGATACCTGATTTCCAGTTCCTGACACATTTCTGAAGCAAAGAATGGAAGGCATTCTTAGTGCTTGCATAAATATAACTTCATCTTAAACTAAGAGTTTAGAGAACAGATATCACCCTTTCTATTTACCTGTAGCCTCAGTTCTTGATTTCAGATATCATTGTTAAAGAAGCCAGCTGTCCCCTGTTGGATGGGCACCATTGTTTGTTTTTCATTTGGATTGAATTTAGATTCTTTCAGTATGAAAAAAAAAAAGGGGGAAGAGAAAGAAAATATTCTTATCCCATTGGATTAAATATATCTCTTGATAAAATAATGCTGAATTCTTAACATGAGAGTATATAACCAACACCAAAAGGATTCTTCATTCTTCAAAATTTTAAGCACAATTTCAGGTCAACAAGTTAAAAAACAATTTCCAAAAAAATGATTCCAAAACTATATCCATCTGTCTAAAAAGACCTTATTTCTAAAACCCTGTTGTAAGTTTTTTTGTTTCCCTGGATCTGTTTTTCTTTCCATCTCAACTTTTACCTAAAGCAAGAACAAATCTTTACTCACAATATTTCAGGAAAAATTTTCATACCACAATATTTTCTCTTCTGGATTTCTGGGCACTCTTACACACGAAGCAGGATCTTTTTGTTTCTGATAATCACTGCCTACAAAGATATGACCCTTTTTACCTGAAACTGTGTGTTTTTCATTTTAACATCAACTTTTATTCAATTAATTGTTCAAAGTTCACAGGCTTTGAACAGTCACCTTCATCTATCCATAGCTGCCATAGAGAAGGAAAGGCCTAGCATGCAACCCCATAGTCCCTAAAAGGGATATTTGTTCTTTGTATTTAAGAGGCACTTAGGGTACTTGGTGTCCTGAGACCTTGGACCATCTGGTAGATGGCACACAGCACAGCACATTCCTCAGATGCGGTACTCCAGTGCGCCCTCCTCTGCCCAACTGGGGGATTGCACTTGCCATATGAGCTCAGAATCAGTCTTGTTGAAACTTGAACTATTGTTTTGGAGAACTAACTTTTTCTAACTGGCTGTAACTGAATGAAGTCTCTCTCTGATTTGGGTCACGAAGTCCTTTCCTTGAAATGTGCGGGTGATCCAGGGATGGAAGGCAGGACTGAGTCTCCTCAGTACTTCATTCACTTTGAGGTAGAGACCACTCCCACAGTAGCAGAGCCCGGAGAATGACGTCAGGAACATTTTCCCAAGTGGGAGCATCTGAAATCTCAAGCAGCTTTTCGATTGCTAGGCTCCGAAGAGCAGAGAAATTTGCTAAGCTTGAAAGGACTCTTACAACCACCATTGTCAGGAGCTAATTTACATAAAGAGGAAGCCCGCAGGAGAAATTCTCTTTGAAGTGCACACAGTGTAAGGAGGACAAAAATGTACCTGGCACAGCCTGGCTGGGTTGATTTGGCATCCACCAGCTGGCTTCGCCCCAGATGACAAACGCTGGGGGTCTCCGCGTCCTCCAGCCAGTCTGTCGCGAGGTTGCACCTGTGGGACACTAGGATAAATAGGACACAGGGCTGAGCTCCACTCCAGTCATGCATGGGAACATCACCATCTGGCAAACAGAAAAGATCAAAACGTGCGGAAAAAGACATTTTGAAAGAGATGTGTCGGAAACAAACAATGGGGGCGTGGAGCTGGGGGTGGGGCCACAAATATGGGCTGAAAAAAATCAGTTTATTTGCTGAGGAGAGTTTCTTAATGCTTTTCCAAAAGGATGGAAAGAAGTAAAGGGGGAAAGTTAGTGAATTCAAGTGTGAAAAGAGTGAAAAAAAAGTCCACTGGACTTGGGGAGACTCAGCAGCTGTTCTAGGGGCCACTCATCTCACGTGGCTTCCCTTTCTCACAGTTATCTTATTAAATCCAGGCTAATTAACAAATTAATATCAAATTAGCAAGTGGAAAATTCTCTCATGCTTCAGATGATAGCTGCAGATTCCACCTCCTCAGGGAAGCCCCCCTGGATCCCTCCACTAGACCAGTCTCCTGTTAGAAGCTGTCAAACGCTAATTTACTGTGTCCTACACTGACCTGCAAGCCATGTGGAGGAAGCGGGTGTCAGTTACTGTTGATCCTCAGCCACCAGTGCCTAGCACATTCATTCATTCATTCATACACTCAACATATGTTCACTCTGCTCCATCTAAATATGTAACAGGATCTGTGCCAGGCATGAGGATACCATGAGGCACAAGGCAGAAAAAGCCTTGTTTGATCTCATTAAGTTTAAATTCAGAGATGGGGCCACGGGGTGGGTGAAATGGGTGAAGGGGGTCAAAAGGTATAAAACTCCTGTTATAAAATAAGTCATGAGGATGTAATGTCCAGCATGACAACTATAGTTAATACTGTATTGCATATTTGAAAGTTGCTAAGAGAATAGATCTCAAAAGTCCTCATCACAAGACATAGAAAGAAAAAATTGCTACTACAATGTATGGTGATGGATGTTAATTAGACTTAATGTGGTGATCATTTCATAATATATACACCTATCGAGTCATTATGTTGTACACTTGAAACTAATATAACATTATGTCAATTATATCTCAGTTAAAAAATAAATAAATTCAGGGATGGGGTGGGGATGGAGAAGAGAGGCCAGTGTATAAGTAAACAAATGAACAAGAGAACTGCAGAGAACTGGTAAGTACAGTGAAGAAGATAAAAGATGTTTCTGATGCAGCGCTGCAGCGACAGACTTGTGCTAGGAGGCAATGGAGTTGTCAGAGAGGTGATGTTTGAGCAGAGATGAGAGTGACAGAATGTGGCCAGCTCTGCAAAGATCTTGGTGACAGAAGATTCCACACAGTACATAACAGTGAGCTGGCCATGTTCATGGAGGGGAAAGAAAATCATTATAGCTGAAGCTTAGTGGGATCTGAGGAGAAAGGTTGGGAATGGGTGGGAAGAAAGGCATGGAGATCATGTGGGTTGTATAGGTACATGGCAAGGAGTTTGCGTGTTGTTTTGAGCTCACAAGAAATCTCTGGAGAGGTTTAAGAAAGCAAGACATCAGCATAATTTAATAGGTGTTTTGTTGTTTTAAATCACTGGATCTTGCAGGAGGGGTTCATGAACAGTGTAATGGAAACTAGGGACACATGCTCTGACCTGAGGTAGGGAGCTGGGAAGGGAGGAGATAAGACTGCCTGGATTTTTAGCTGGTGCGCAGTCCTGTATGACACACTCTCTCTCCAGCGTGAACCCCCCGTACTTCCTGCAGGACACTTGGGTCCAGGGCTAATTCCATGACTGCCCTACCCATCAGACCGACCTCTCTTCTTGCTTACTTCTGATGAAATGCTGTAAGCTAAGCATTAGTAGAAGAAAACCAAAAGATCCCACATCTTTTTATGGTGGTTTGGATGAATCGTCCATGAAGTTCACGTCAGTTTTTCTGTTATACAAAATCAGTTCAATTTCTCACTTGCCGAGCCAACACCACCATCCAGCCAAATCAGCCATCAACTGTTATCTTTTCTCAACTTCAAATAATGAAGTAATCTTGTTTTCCTGAAATGTCTTGAAAAGGTTACTTCCAGGCTGACACTCTACTTGCCAACTTTTATTTCAAAACACATTTTTTTAATATAGTCACTTCAATGCTCAGGGAGAAAAGGGCCAAGAAAAAGTCAATGAAGCAGCGGCCGAGGTTGCTCCTCATCCGTGAATCCCTGGGCCCTGATTAAACCTGAGCCATGTAAACAGCTTTTATGGGCAGTACCACTGGCCAGACCCCCTTTCAAAAAAGACCCTTGTTGCCCTGGAGGGTTTAGAGTCAAAAAGGAAAGCTTTCAAAGCCATCAGAAAGTGACCATTAATCTAAGTGCATCCTTGTAGCTCAAAAGTGTCAGAATCCATAATTAGGGGTCAGAAGTTTCTTTGCAATAGAGCAAAAATAAATAAGCTCACGTGAGCACCAATCCAAAGGCAGCCGGTGCATACACACTCCAAGTGTCAGCTTGAATTTATTCTCCACTTGGAAAGGACAGACTTTGAAAGCTGGCTGCCAGTCTGAGGGAGCCTCCTCAACTCTTCTTCTGGCCCAGACAAAGGTTTGAATGTTGTAGAGAGAAACCCAAAGAATAACACAGGACACTTTTGACTTCTTACATTAAAAAAGAGGTTTTTTTTAAAAAATTACAGTTTACATTCAATATTATTCTGTATTACTTTCAGGTGTACAGCATACAGGTTAGACAATCATATACTTTACAAAGTGTTCTCCCTGATATTTCCGGTAACCACCTGGGACCGTGCATAGTTATTATAATATTATTGACTATATTCCCTATGCTCTAATTTACATCCCTGTGACTATTTTACAACTACCAATTTGTGCTTCTTAATCCCTTCACCTTTTTTGGTCTGCTGCACCAATCCCTTTCCCTCTGGCAACCATCAGCCTTCTCTGCGTCTATGAGTCTGTTGCAAAGTTATTTAAAAGGGGAAGAGGGAGGAGAAAAAAGAGAAAGAGAACAAACCTCATCCTTTTCTTTTTAAAATTTTTAGGCTTTATTTTATTTTTTTAAAGATTTTACTTATTTATTTATTTGTAGAGAGAGGGGAAGGGAGGGAGAAAGAAAGGGAGAGCAACATCGTTGTGTGGTTGCCTTTCATGTGTCCCCTACTGGGGACCTGGCCCACAACCCAGGCATGTGCCCTGACTGGGAATGGAACAGGTGATCCTTTGGTTCACAGGCCAGCACTCAATCCACTGAGCCACATCAGCCAGGGCCAAACCTCTTCTATAGTAATCTCCTCAGTACAATAATCCACAATGCTTGGCGCATTAAAACCAAATACCAACAAACAAAAATAAAGTCTGATTTCCAGTATGCTGCTGTTTGACACATCTGGAAGGGGTTTAGCAAAGACATTGGCATGTCATTTTAACTGCATTGAGAATTTTGCTATGACAACAAAGAAATATGAATGTATTTTCACACAATTTGGAGTATAGAAGTCTGAGTACAAAACCATCTCCCTTGTGAATAGAAACGACATTATTACAGCATTTGAAGTAGAGGGGATCAATAGTAATAAAACTTCTGAGAGTTCCACTGAAAAAGGGTAATGGAAAACAATATCCATGAAACTGATTACTTGTCAATAGACTCTGCCTCATCAAAATAAAATTTTCCTCCTTCTTCATGTTATTCACTTTCAGGCATCCAAACAGAAACCTTTAAATTAGCTAAGTAAAAGTCACTCTGGGAAAACGTCTTCTTTAGCAACCTTTTGACATTAGAGCCAGGGTTAGAAGTTGATGAGCTGAGTCAATATTGATTGTACAAGCTGCCCATCTGTTGGGTCATACAGAAATCAGGCCGGGGGTTAGTCCCAGGCTCCTGGGGTTACCTGTGAGCTTTTGTATCTCAGTGTCCCTCATCTATTAAATAAGAAGACCTTTTTTCCTTCTTGAATCATTTTTTTATGTTTAAGATAAAATGGTTAAGATATTGAAAGCACTTTTAAAGTATGAAGTACCTTTAGTGCATACGAAATGTATTGTTCTCAAATTATTCTAAACAGACTGAGCAGAAGATAGAGGGCAGGTAGTTACCTGCACAAGCTGTTCCAGTTTCTCTTCACACCAATATGGGATGGAAGGTAGTAGGTAGAAAAAAGAGTAGGTGACTCTGCTCTGGGTTTTATGCAGCCAGCTGGACTGGCAGGACTGGAGTTTGAGGGCATGGCGGGGCTTGTCTAATACATCCTGCTCCTTCCAAGTAAGAAACTCAGAGAGAGTCGGGCTTGCTAGAATTACAACCTCACTTTTCAGACTCAACTGTCTCCCATTGTCGAAAAGAGTTAAATAAATTGACTGGGTTCGGTCAGGATGGCAGCATAGGCAAATGTAGTACTCAGATCCTCCTACAACCACATCAAAATTACAACTGAACTATGGATCAACTATCATTTAGAGCCACCTGAAATTTAGCTGAACAGAAGTCCTACAACTAAGGATATAAAGAAGAAGCCACATCCAGACTGGTAGGGAGGGTAGAGATGCTGAACAGGTCCCACACCTAGATGTACCAGTTAAAAATTAGGAGGGATATCTTGGCTGTGGAGGTATCCCCTGAGGAGCAAGGGGTTCCTGTCCCACATTAGTCCCTCCATCCTAGGGTTCCAGCACCATAAAGAGAAGTTCCCATAATTTCTGGTGATAAAAACCAGTGGGCATTGTGGCTAAGAGAGACTGAAGGCAGCTGGAGTCCCTGACAGTTCCTCTTAAAGGCTCCACATGGACTTACTTGGACTCACTGACTCTGAGATCCAGAGCTGGGGCAGCAGCCCAAAAGGAACCAGGAACACACAGGGAGGAACTGAACTGTCTAGCATCAGGCCAAAGCTGGGGCAGTTTTCTCCCAGACAGAAGTACTGGCAGAGGCCATTGTTCCTTTTCTGAGTGCCCATTCCACTGAGCTGGCAGGTGCCATATCTAAGTCTCCATCAACCTGGCTATCCCTGTTTCCCTCCCTGTGGTGATTCCCTGAGACCCCACTGTATCGTAATATATGACCCACCCAAGCTATTTCCAGTGGCTTTTCCACACAAACAACTCCTTTTGGCTTGTGCTTCAGACTTTCCTAACATCTCTCAAACAGGCAACATCTGGCCTCAGCGTGCCACATATCTGCCATTAAGTGGCCCCAACATAGCACTAGGAAGAGGCCACCTTGCTTCACCATGTGGACTCTCTTGGGCACCTCCAAACCCAGCACAAGCAGCAGCCATCTGCAGATCACTTTGTAGCTCATACTGGGTTGTCCCAGGAGGGACACAGGCAGCAGCTGACCTTGGCGTGCACCTCTTGGGAGGACTCAGGGACAGTGCACTTGGTGGACAGCTTTAGATTTTGCTGAAGCACCAACCAACCTCTTCCACAAAGGACACACTCCATGGGAAAACTCAGTGGGCACCAAAGCTCCACTGAATTAAAACGGGTCTATGGGGTGGGTCCCTGTAAATGTGATTCTCCCCAGTGGTCACAGCTAGTCCTTGCAGCCATTGGCTGGAGGTGAATCCCTCCCATTGAGGTGCCAACAGCAATCAAGGCTCAACTATAAGAGGAGGGTGTACACAACCCACACAGCTCAGCTCAGGTGATCCAGGAGGCTGTACCATTGGACCTTATAGGACACTGACTATATTAGGCCACTCTACCAAGTCTGGGAGACATAGCAGCTCTACCTAATACATAAAAACAAATTTGGGGGGGAACCCAAAAAGAGGAGACAAAAAAACATGTCCCAAATGAAAGAACAAGATGAAACTCTAGCAAAAGAACTAAATAAACACAATGAAGACAAGCAGTCTACCAGAGGAAGAGTTCAAAACACTGGTTACAAGGATATTTGATTAACTTCATGAGGACTTCAACAAAGAGATAGGAAACATAAGAAAGAAACTAGAAAACATAAAAAAGAACCAGTCAGAAATGAAGAATACATTACTGAAAGGAAGACATTGCAGGGAACATATTACAGGGGATCAACAGTGGAGTAGTTGAAGCAGAGGATCAAAACAGATATTTGGATGATAGGAGAAGCAGAAAACACCCAATCAAAACAGGAAAAAGAAAAAAGAATCCAAAAATGAGGATAGTATAAGGAGCTTTTGAGACAACTTCAAGGGTACCAACATTCGCATCATGGGGTGCTGGAAGGAGAAGAGAGCGAGAGCAAGGAATTGAAAACCGATTTGAAAAAATAATAACAGAAAACTTCCTGGTGAAGAAACTAGACATACAAGCCCAGGAAGTGCAGAGAGTACCAAACAAGAATGACCCAAAGAGGCTCACACCAAGGCATGTCATAATTCAAATGACAAAAGTTAAAGACAAAGAGATAATCTTAAAAGCAGCAAGAGAAAAACAGTTTTTTACAAGGAGCTCCCATAAAACTGTCAGCTGATTTCTCAACAGAAACTTTGCAGGCCAGAAGGGATTGGCATGAAACATTCAAAATGACTAAAAGCAAGGAACTACAACCAGAATTACTCTACACAGCAAAGCTGTCCTTTAGAATCTAAGGACAGATAAAGAGCTCCCCAGACCAGAAAAAGCTAAAGGAGTTCATCACCACCAAACCAGTATTACAAGAAATATTAAAGGGTCTTCTTTAAGAATAAGAAAAATATGAATAATAAAATGACATAACTACATATCTATCAATAATTTAATCTAAAAAACAAAAAAAATAAGCAAAACAGAAACAGACTTATAGATACAGAGGACATTTTCACAGTGCCAGATGGGAGGAAGTTTAAAGGGGTGGGTGAAAAATGTGAGCAGATTAAGAAGTACAAATTGGTAGTCACAGAATAGCCACAGGGATGTATAAATACAGCATAGGGAAGATAGTCGATAATATTGAAATAACTATGCATAGTGTCAGATGGGTACAAGATTTATCAGGATGATTACTTAGTAAGTTAATGTTTAATCATTGGGTTGCATACTTGAAACTATTATAATATTGTATGTCAACTGTAGTTGAAAATTTTTAAAAAATATATTTAAAGTTAAAAAAAAGAAGTTGGCCTACATTTGGAATGATTCTTTGGAATGATACCTGAGCCTTTGACTACACTTTCTATCATTTCAGATGAAAAAACCCATGAACTTAGCACTGAACCCTATACATACTGTTTTTTCCCCCTGTATATATACAAGTACATACATTTTCAGTTAAAGAAAGCCCTTATGGCTTTTCCTTGTAATATCCAAATTGCCAGCGTCATTACTCTTGTGCTTTGGGGAAATTATTAAGTAAAATAAGGATGACTTGAACTCAAGTACTGTGATATGTTGGCAGTTGATCTAATAGCCCAGATGACTATGAGGTGACTGACAGGCAAGTCTATAGTGCAGAGACTCTGGACAAAGGGGAGACTTACACTGAATGTGGGATGGAGTAGGATGGTAAAATTTACAACAAGAATTGTTTATTTTTGGAATTTTCCATTAATATTTTTAGAGCAGCAGTTGACCATGGGTAACTAGAACCACAGAAAGTGAAACCGTGAATAAGGGGGGACTACTGTATTAGCAACATAATGCAAGCCAGTGTTTGCTCTCTTGAGCCTGTGTCATGAGAAGAGCATGTGCCAGGTAACTTGACAAACCCCCAAAATGAGAAACTCCTGGGACATACTTGTACTGCTGAGTGGAAGAGTGAAATCATCTGAGCTTCCCCAGTTAGCTGGAAATCCGAAGCTAGCTGGCCCCAACAGACCTGCAGACAAGTGAAGCAGAATAAAAGTTTATTTTTTGATGCCACCATGTTTGGGGGTGGCTTGTTGTGCAGCCTTCTGTAGCAACAGCTAACTGATATTGATCCCCATGGAAAGTAGGACAAGTTACAAATTACAAATGAAACCCTGATGTTTGGTGTGTAATACAGGATTTTTTTTTACAGCTGCAAAATTCAGAGATTGTATTTTAGCAATGTGACTTGACCGATTCTCATTGACATTTGGTTGGCATCCTAGACTCCTTCAACGACTGTCACAGTAAAGTAAGTGGGACAATAGAAACTAGATCTTTCAAAAACATTTTCCAATTTTTACTACAGACATGTTCAAACCCAAACGAAAGTAGATTAATGACCCTCACAAAACCATGACCCAGCTTTAACGATCATCAGCATTTTACAGAATTTGTTGCTGCTAGCCTACCCACTGTTTCCTTGATCTGCTAGAATACAACTTCTTTGAGTTCCTAGAGTCAATTAAAGTAGAAGAAATTCTCTAGTACAGTTTCCTAAATTTAAGTTCAAGTGCCCAGTTATCTTTAGAAATTTATTCAAAAGTTTGTGTATGTAAATTTTTTGAGGGTGAGGTCCATGATGTCCACCAAATTCAGAAGATGAGATAAGTTTAACTGTGCACACACACACATACACAGCAAACACCAGCCATTCTTGCCTTCTCTCCCAGCCTTGCCAGACGCCAGTATCTCCCACCCTCTGCACACAGCAGCAGGCACATCCGTGTGAGGGATCAAACCGCCTTGGCCTAGGGGAACCGCAAATTCCCCAGGTGGCAAATGACTGACATGCTTATGGAGGCACAAAAATAAGAGAGCGTCAGCTTTAATTTTATCAGTGCTAGAAGTCACAGTCCTTTAAATAATCAGGAAGAACGTCTCTGTCTTCCAGTGAAAGTGTCTGGGGTGGCTTAAGGGCTCAATTCCTAAACTTCAGCTGTCGAACAACTTCAGATGCGCCTGCCAGCCCACCTCATCAGCTGAGAAGAAGTACCTCCAGGTTGGTAGATTGAGCATAGTGCAGTGGTTCTTACATTTCAGAGAACAGATTAATCACCTGGAAGACTAAAATACTTATTTTTGGTTCCTATTCCAGACCTACCATGAAATCTGCATTTTTAACAAGATCCACAAACCACACGCCAGGAAGTACTGGCTGAGGGTTGCCCAGGTCTAGAGCAACCATCTGAAGCTTAAAGTAAGTCTTCCTTTCTTGAATTTACATTTCCCTTCAGTCTGTAAATGGGGTGGATTAAAAAAACAAGGCTTTAAACCTTCTACCTGCCTAGAAATTTGCAATATCTAAGATTTCCAATTTCCTTTAGGGCCTGTGTACCTCTCTTCTACTGATTTGTAGGACTCCTGTTCCACTGGGCTGGTTTGAAAGGTTTTGGGGGAATTCTCATCAGTCCAAATTGGGGAGAACTGGCCAGAGTCAGACGCCCCCCCAAACATATCCAGGCGACACATGTGGCAGTGGGGGGCTTGGGATATAGAGTCAGGAGTTATCTGAATTTCTGAACCGGTTCTTCCCAGAAGAAATGTCACACAAGCAATGGGAGCTCCAGAAGTCCCCTTCAACTACAAAAGGGAACAAGAATGTAATGAGAAGCACAGAGGCAAAGGAAAGTAAATACAGCCACCCTCCCCCTCGGTGTTCAACATCAAGGCCACTGGTGCAATGTGGGTTTCATTAATGGCTCAAAGACAATATTTCACAGAGTTATAAGTTCAAGATGTTATTTAAAAACCCATATTGTGATTTTTTTTATCCCACCCTCCCTCCCCCTCCCCCAGGGTTTTCTTAAATCATTTCTTAAAAAAAAAAAAAACTTTTTAACATGGTTCTACCTCACTGGTCAAATTTCTAAGGGTCTGGGGCAATCCTCACTAGGGCCAGCGAGACCTGAAACGGTTTGGTGGAAGGATGATGCCATTTCCTCTGCCTCTCTGGGGGAGAGGGGGAAAGCTGTGAACTCTTTAAGTATATAAGCAGGATCGTGTGGGTGGCCCCAGAGAGGGACACCTGTTTTGCTACTAAATGCGAGATTACAAACACAATTTTTCCATAATACTATCCTATCTGAAGCTCAGCCAGCCCTGCAAAGCCAAGGGGATTTCTAGAGAAATTGAGAGCAAGATCTCACAAGGTCTTAAAGGTATAATTTTGGGAAAGAGTCACAGCATTAAAAGAAAAAGCCTTTGGGCATTCTCTTTCATAGTTGCAGGCTATTCCACAATATGGCTATACTGGTTATTGGTGGACATGCAGGTTGTTTACACTTTTTTCTATTACAAACAATGCCAAATAGATAAATAAATATATGTTCATATATATTGCATATATTTATGGAGGAAGAATTTCATAATTAATGTTGATGGATTAAGAATAATCACCAGCATGGACATTGAACATTTAATAAATATTACCATATAGGGTGGGGCAAAAGTAGGATCACAGTTATCTGTATGGAAAATAATACAATAATTAATAAATAATAATGCAAGAATAAATTGTGTTGCACACACTCACAACTATAAACCTGCTTTTGCCCCACCGTGTACTATTTTCCCACAAGTGATACTAACAAGCCTCATCCCCATCAGAGGTAGGGACAGCATCCGCTTTCTCACACTTCTGTGAGCACAGTTGTTTCTGTTTTCCCCACTTCGGTGGACATAAAATATTATTTTTACTTGCATTTCTGTGAGTTGGGTCGAGCATATTTGTATATGTTTATTGGCCATATAATAAGCATGTTCTCTTCCCTACTGGCCTGCTCTACCCCTTGTCATAGTAGGTTCTTTTTCTTATTTATTTGCAGAAGCTGCATAACATTAACACTTGGTCTTGCACACATGTTAATAATGTTTTCCCCAGACTTGTTTGTCTTTTAGCTTGGTTGCTAATCTTGCTCTTGGACATACAGAGACTTTAAATTTTTAGGTAGTTAACTCTTTACAGATTGTGCATTTCCTAAAGTCTTAACCCACCAAGGTTATAAAATCTTAAATTTCCTCCGAAAAATATTTACAGCTAAAAAGAACAAGAACTTTAAATCATACATCTTAAATTTATTTTTGTGTCTATTATGTGAGGTTCAGGTCTCAGTTTAGATTCTTCTGATAAGTAAAGCCAGTCATGACAACGCCTCCTAGGAAACATCACCCTGTCCTCTGGTGAGCTGAAGTGCCCCGGGGCCACATAGTGCCTTCCAGTGAATCTGTGTCTATGCTCTCTCTCTCTTTCAAATGCCTGTGACTCTGCTACATTCTTTTTTTACAATGCTTTCACAGGAAGTTTTAATATTCTCTACCTTTTAAAAAATTTTGGCCAACTCATATATCTATTTTTATACACAAACTGTAAAATAGTTTGTCTATTAAAAAAAACTACTCACCGGGTCCTGTCCAGTGTGGCTCAGTTTGTTGGAGCATCCTCCTGAAACTGCAAGGTTGAGGGTTCTATTCCCAGTGAGGGCACAGACCTAGGCTGCGCGTTCGATCCTGGTCTGGATGCATAGGATGCCCAGTTCAGGCACATATTGGAGGCAACCAATTGATGCTCCTCTCACCCATCGATATTTCTCTCCCTTTCTCTCTCCATTCCTCTCTCTCTAAAAAAGCAATTTTAAAAAGTCCTTGGGTGAGGATTAAAAAAAACCCAAAAACTACTCACTGGAATTCTGATTGAAATTGCATCTTATGTAATTAAACTTTTGCATAAAGAAACATGGTATGTCTTTCCACTTGTTCAACTCTTATCTATTGCCTTATAATCCTATTTTATAAGTCTTCAATTAGGTTTTCCCACCACAATTAGAACTGTGTTCCTAATATGGATAAAATTTTGCCATGCAGGCAGCCTTCATTGTTCACAGATTCTATGTGTTTGCAAATATACCTAGTTGCTAAAAGGTATTTATAACTCACTGCACTTTCATGGTCCTTAATGGGCATGTGCAAAGTTGCAAAAATTTGAGTCACCTGATATGCAAGTTCTCAGCAGAGGTTGAATAAGTAGATGTTCCAAAATTTTGTTTCCGCTCTTATACTGTAAACAAGTATCTCTTTCATAGTATATTCAGTGCTATGTTGTTTGCACTTTTTGTTGGTGGTTTCACTCTAAAATGGCGTCTAAGCGTAGTGCTGAAGTGCTGCCCAGCGTGCCTCGGTGTAAAAAGACTGTAATGTGTCTTAGGAAGAAAATACGTGTATCAGAAAAGTTTTATTCAGGCATGAGATATAAGCATGAGTTGGCTGTGAGTTCCATGTTAGTGAATCAACAATATACAGGGGTCAGCAAAAGTAGATTTAAAGTTGTGAGTATGCAAAGCACAGAGTTAATAAAGCTATTGTTTTTTTAAAATTTTTATTGTATTTTTTCCATTACCATTTAACCTCCTTATGTCTCCCTCCCTGCCTGCAATCACCACACTGTTGTCCATGGCCAAAAGCGAGTCGATCCCTTCAACTCCCTAACCTCCCCCACCAATAGCTGTCATCCTGCTCTCTATCTATGAGTCTGTCTCTATTTTGCTTGTTAGTCCAGTTTGTTCATTAGATTCCACATATAAATGAAATGATATGGTATTTGTCTTTCACTGGCTTGTTTCACTTAGCATAACATTCTCCAGGTCCATCCATGCTGTCACGAAGGGTAAAATTTTCTTCTTTTTTATGGCCTAGTAATATTCCATTGTGTAAATGTCCCATAGTTGTTTTTTCCACTCATCTACTGATGGACACATGGGCTGCTTCCATATTTTGGTGATTGTAAATAATGCTGCAATGAACATAACAGTGCTTATGTTCTTTCAAATTAGTGTTTTGGGTTTCTTTGGATATATTCCCAGAAGTGTGATTGCTAGGTCAAAAAGCAGATCCATTTTTAATTTTTTAAGGTGTCTCCATACTGCTTTCCACAGTGGCTGCACCAGTCTGCATTCCCACCAAGAGTGCAAAGTGTTCCCCTTTCTCCACATCCTCTCCAGCACTTGTTGTTCGTTAATTTATTGATAATTGCCATTCTGACAGGCGTGAGGTGATATCTCATTGTGGTTTCAATTTGCATTTCTCTGATGATTAGTGACATTGAACATTTTTCATATGCTATTGGTCATCTGTATGTCCTCTTTGGAGAAGTGTCTATTCAGATCCTTTGCCTATTTTTTAATTGGGCTGTTTGTTTTTTTGGTGTTGAGTTTTGTAAGTTCTTTATAAATTTTGGACATTAACAACTTATCAGATATATCAGTGACTATGTTGTTCAATTCTGTGGGTTGTCTTTTCATTATGTTCATGGTTTCTTTTGGCATGCAAACACTTTTTATTTTGATGTAGGTTCATTTGTTGATTTTTTTCTTTTGTTTCCCTTACCTTGGGAGATATATCAGATAAAATATTGCTATGAACAATGTCCAAGATTTTACTGCTTATGTTTTCTTCTAGGATTTTTATGGTTTGGGGTCTAATATTTAAGTCTTTGATACATTTTTAATTTATTCTTCTGTGTAGTATAAGAAGGTAGTCTAGTTTCATTTTTCTGCATGTATTTGTCCAATTTCCCAATAGCATTTATTGAACTATGTTAATAAAGCTATTGTAATAATCATAACCTGTGTGTCTTTTTCCATGTGAACAAGTGTAAACCTATTTTCACCTACCCCTGTATGTTAAACAAGGTGTCTCCAAACAGAAACACACATTCAGTGAGGGTATGTATTGATTGGTTGATGAAAATGTTATGATCAGAAACTTATAGGAACCTAACCCTGTATTTCCTGATTCGTTGTTTGTGGCAACCTCATAGAACATAAATATTGCAAATAAAAACAACTGCTATATATCTGTAACTGCTATCTTCATATCATATTTTAATATTAAGACTATGCTAACTTCATAAAATGAATTAGCAAGCTTTTTATTCTTTAATATGATTTGAAAAAGTTTAAATACAAAAATTCCTTTCTTTGGGTTAATCTGTACTAAAGATTGAACACTCACTCCTTCCTATTTTCCAACCCAATTACATCCTGCCACATTGCCAAAGGCTCTTTAACATTATTTCAGTATTGTGTTAGTATTAAATCCTTTATTATGTAAATCACATTCCAATTTATAAATTGCTTCAAATTTGCATATAAATCCCCTCCCATTATTAATTTTCTCCTGAGAAATTGAAATACAAAGATTAAATCCCAAAGAGATCAAGATCCAAAAATTATTAAGTTATAGTCCAAAAGATATAATAATCCCAAGTTCTTGCCCTTGTGAGCTAAAAATGCAAAGAAATGGAATGTTCCTCCTCTACCGTAATGTATGTATGATTTTGTTCAGCATCACAAGATGGTCCTCCATGCTTGGGTAGGTAGGCTGAGTGTTGCTCAGGGCTGCAGATCAGGCTAACTACTGGAAGGGTGTAGTTCATTCCGGACCACAGAAGTTGAACTAGCTGCTCATATACCCTGCCTTTTAAAAGTCCACTGTATTCAAAGAAAGGTGAGACTATCACAACATTGGCTTTATAGCTACCAAACTTGGGAAGCAAGCCAATTTTCAGACCCTAAGTGCAATTATCCCAGACAAAATTATGTTCTCAGAACCGAGAGCTTAGTGTTGCCAGAATCCAAAGCAAAAATTCATTAGTGCCTGAAAGAAGGAAAGAATGATGAAAATCTTGCTTCATTTCCCCAGGATAATGGTTAGTCTACATCAGTTGTCCATAGAGTCCACAACCCGGGAATTTAAACTCCATTGGAAGAAATCTTCCATCAAGAGGTTGAATTTGGCACCCTGCATTAACATATCAAGGGGAGAAAACTATCTATGGATCATGCCTCCTTTCAGAAAGTGGCATTTTAAAAAATGCTATGTTCTTAATAATGTTTCTGCAATGATGCCGTTCCAGGCACTAGGTTTTATTTGTGGAGCCTTCATTTTTCAGCCAGCATTATTCAGTCTTCTTAGTTTCTCATTTTCCTGTTGGATAACCCGATGTTGTGATGAGCTGAGCAGGGCTCTGTCCTGCCTGTACTTTGTATTGTCGTGTGGACAGGCATTTTCAGTGCTGTGCTTCAGTGGCTCTGCTGCTGAAGCCTGTGAAACTTGCCTGCCGGGGATGGTTTCTCTTTCACTCCCCGTCTGTTTCAAATGGAAGATCAAAGCTGCTCTTGATAATTGTGTTGGTGTCCTAGAGCCCTAATGAACACCATTCTTCTATCATGGGCTGCTACTCCATACAGCACACTGTACAGTTTGAGTCCTGGGCATTGGAAGCTATATTAAAAACATGTTTACTTGATCCACCTAGTATAGGGTAGCTGGATAAAATGCAGCATGTTCAGTTAAATATGAATTTCAGACCAACAAAAAAACCTTTTTAGTATATCTCAATATTGCACGGGCTATAACCTAAATACTAAAAAGTTTGTTTATCTGAAATTCAAATTTAACAACCATCCTATAATTTTTAAATTTTATATTTCAATTACAGTTGACACTCAATATTATTTTATATTAGTTTCAAGTATACAGCAGAGTGGTTAAACAATTATATAAAAGTGATTCCCACCCCCAAAATTCAAGTACCCACCTGGCACTATGCATAGTTATTATAATATTATTGACTGTATTCCCTAAGCTGAATTTAAGTGCCCATGACTATTTTGTAACTACCAATTTATACTTCTTAATCCCTTCACCTTTCTTACCCAGGCTCCTAGACCTCCCTTCTGGCAACCATCAGCCTGTTTTCTGTATTTAAGAGTCTGTTTCTATTTCATTTGTTTGTTTTGCTTTTTAAATTACACATGAAAGTAAAATCTTATGGTATTTGTCTTTATTTGACTGACTTATTTTACTTAGCATAATACCCTCTAGGCCCATCCATATTGTCACAAATAGTAACATTTCATTCTTTTTTATGGCTGAGTAATATTCTGTGGTATATATGTACCACCACTTTTTTATCCACCCACCTACTGATGGGCAGTTGGGCTGATTCTACATCTTGGCTATTATAAATAATGTTGCAGTGAACATGGAGGTGCATATATTCTTTTTAATTGTGTTTTGACTTTCTTCAGATATATTCCCTGAAGTGGAATCACTGGGTCATAAGGCAGTTCTAGTTTCAATTTTTTGAGGTAACTCCATACTGCTTTCCATAGTGGCTGCACTTATCTGCATTCCCACCAATAGTGCATGAGGGTTGCTTTTCTCCACAGTCTTCTCAACACTTAATTGTTTGCTGATTTATTGGTGCTGGTTATTCTGAAAGGTGTGAGGTGATATCTCACCGTGGTCTTAATTTACATTTGTCTGAGGGTCAGTGACATTGTGCATCTTTTCAAACATCTGTTGGCCAGATATCTGTATGTCTTGTTTGGAGAAGTGTTCTATTTGAAGAAGGTCCTTTCCCCATTTTTATATTGGATTGTTTGTTTTTAGTGTTGAGTTTTATAAGTTCTTTATAAATTTTGGATATTAACCCCTTATCAGATATATTGGCAAATATCTTCTCCCATTCAGTGGGTGGTATTTTCATTTTGTTGATGGTTTCCTTTACTGTGCAAAAACTTTTTAGTTAGACATAGTCCCATTTGTTTATTTTTTCTTTTGTTTCCCTTGCCTAAGGAGATATATCAGAAAAAATATTGCTAAGAGAAATGCCACAGAGTTTACTGCCTATGTTTTCTTCTAAGAATCTTATGGTTTCAGGTCTTACGTTTAAGTCTTTAATCCATTTTGAGTTTATTCTTATATATGGTGTAAGAAGGGGGTCTAGTTTCATTTTTTCATGTATCTGTCCAATTTTCCCAACACCATTTATTGAATAGACTATCTTTACCCCATTGTATGTTTGTGCCTCCTTTGTCATATATTAACTGACCATATAGTTGTGGGCTTATTTCTGGACTCTCAATTCCATTCCATTGATCTATGCTTCTGTTTTTATGCTGGTGCCATGTTATTTTGATTACTATGGGCTTGTAGTATAGTTTAATATCAGGTAGCATAATACCTCCAACTTTGTTCTTTTTTCTCAAGATTACTGTGGTTAATTGGGGTCTTTTGTGGTTCCATACATTTTTGAATTATTTGTTCTAGTTCTGTGAAGAATGCCATTGATATTTGATAAGGATTGTGTTGGATCTATAGATTGGGTAGAATGAACATTTTAACTATGTTCATTCTTCCTATCCATGAACATGATATGTGCTTCGACTTATTTGTATCTTCTTCAGTTTCTTTCTTCAGTGTCTATAATTTTCTGAGTATAGGTCTTTTATCTTCTTTGTTAAATTTACTCCTACATATTTTATTTTTTTGATGCAATTGTAAATGGGATTATTTTCTTAGTTTTTATTTCTGATAGTTCATTGTTGGTCTATAAAATGCAACTAATTTCTGAATATTTATTTTGTATCCTGATACTTTACTGAATTTATTTATCAGTTCTTGTAGTTTTTTAGTGGAATCTTTAGTGTTCTCTCTATATAGTATCATGTCATCTGCAAATAATGAAAGCTTTACTTCTTTCTTTCCAATTTGGATGCCTTTTATTTTTTCTTCTTGTCCAATTGCTATGGCTACGACTTCCAGTACTATGTTGAATAAGAGAGGTTAAAGTGGACATCCCTGTCCTGTTCCTAATCTTAAGCATCCTATATTTTGATTTGCTCAATCTGGCAACCTTAATGTAGAGCTAATGTACATAGTGGGGGTGACTCCAACTTGAGAAGTGCCATTTATTCATAATTGGCCTCCTTATACTTCCTTCCTTGGCCCTGAATAAACCATGACACTTGGAGCTAACTGATATAGTGCTGCCTATATAGGTCTGGCAGCCACATTAACCTAGAACCTCACTTGTGCTCTGTAGAATACACTAAACTCAGCTCCCTTGCTGTTGAAGAGGAATAAATATTGTTCCAACCACAATCCCACCTGAAGTCTAATCCCACCTCAGTCTTTTGTTCCAGTGAGAATCAAGATCATGCTGCAGCAGACTTAGTCTCAACCCCCCTTCATAGCAGGCTGCACACCTGCTATCAGGCTCAGGTCCACTGGCACACACATCAATTGCACTATGTAATCTCAGTCCCAACAGACGTTGTATCGCTCATCTGTATAGTGTTCCATGTCTGTGCTGAGGGTAAAAACACTCTAAGCACAGTAAGCCGCCACAGGGTAATGCCACATGACAGGCTCTTGAGAAACTTGAGCCTTAAACATCCCACCTAGTTTGTACTTAGGGTGACTTAATGAGATTTCCAGAGTCAGAACTGAAAGGTGGGAGAGGGAAAGTATCAAATCATTGAAAGGGAAATAAAAGTTAAATAAGGTCAATATACATACGCAAAAATGCTCAGTTTCATTTATAATAGTTTTTCAAACTAAAGAAAGGAGATATCATTGGGGGCCTACATATTTGATAAGAATTGCCAAGATTTAAAAGTATCTGGGGTTATCAAAGGTATGAGAAAATTGGTATTGTCATATAGTCAAATGTCACTATTTGTATGGTCTTGTTCGACAGTAAAATTGCATAGAAGAGGTATTTTATAATAAAGAAAAATAAGAAACACCTAAATATTAACTAATAGGAACTAATAATTATGTTACACTCTTATGTGAAGGAGAGAGATTATATACAATGGCAGGGAAATATCTGTGATATATTAAGAAAAGGAAATCATAGGATTGTGTGCATGTCCCTCTTTCAGTTTTTAAATCATCTGGATTATAGACAACTAGATAGGCTGGTAGATATATATGTTCCAGTTGGCCACTGAATTACCTAGAGTAATGAGGACAGGTAAAAGTACTCTTTCCCAAATTTGAGTCAAATATATGTCCCAATTAAGTGGTGACTTCTAGGCCAGTTTCAAATGATCAAAAAGACAACTTGGGGGTTACCACTTTAAGCTCCTACCCCTGGTCTTCCTTGGATTGTCATGGGGGCAATTCATTCTGAGTCTAAGCAGTTTCCCTCAGGAGATGGGCCAACCAGGTTTTGTGGAGCCTAACCATTAAAAATTTCAGGTCCCCTTTAACAAAAAGCTTTAAAATACCTTGTGCAGAAGTTGAAAATCACTGACCATGTAAACCCACTACTAAAGTACCCCTCAGGGCCAAGGCAGTGAGAGACCCAGAGCTCAGGCTTAGCAGGGTGTGGCCGGTACTTAAAGAGCAGAGGTAAAGTGGGGAGCCCAGTCCCCCGGCACCCTCCAAGTGTGCAGCTATGCGAGGTGGCAAGTGAGTAGCACTCAACTTCACTGCCCCTCCATGGGGGAAGAGAGAGGTTGTGCCCCTACCCCATCCAAGTGAGGGTATTCCATGAAAAAATACTCCAGGAGATTGGTGGTGTCTGCTGCGCAACTGGAAGAACCTGAAGGTAGGAGGCATTCTGGATCAGCCTGCACATGAGGGCAGAGGCTGCAGGGGGCAGTCGCCCAGCAGTTTGCACTTCTCTCTGTTTGAGGCGGGTTAGCAAGTACAAATTCCCTGGGCCAAAGGATGCCATGGCCGGCAACTGCACATGAGAGATCTTGAAGGGACCCCACCCAAGGACTTCTAATCTAGAGGAAAAGGTTAAAGAAAGAAGTGGGGGTGTCATGCCAGGGAAGCAGGGACTAAGATAAAGATGGCAGGGACTAGCCAATGAGCATCAAAGTGTGGGCAGAGGTCTGTGATGAATCCACTAACAATCCCCGCAAAGAGCCAGCATTTAGAGGTCTGCAGGATGGAAGGCTGCAGAGAGAATGATAAACAACACTACCTATGTGAACAGAGCTGTACTCCTCTATCCCTTCTCCTCACCCTTGCTCTACCTCCACCTAGGAAATCACCTGTGAGTGAAGAGAAGTGGGAGACCATGGTGGAGCATGAATAAAGGCACAGACCCACCCCTCTAGCCACAGCGGATTCCTGAACTATGCCTAAAGGGGCCACAGAGGAAGGAGAGGAGAAGCTGGGATTGGGGTTGAGGTTGAAGTTTTGTGTCATATTGTATTGGACTTTTACTCTCTGAAAATGTGACCGTTCTCAGAGACAAAAGTGAACGATGCAATCTGCCAGAATTGCCATCAATTACAGAAAGGGAGATGAGAAAGAGCTGGTTGGAAGGCAGTGGGGAGAGAAAAGTATGCTCTTTCTTGATTGTTCCCCTACTCTGTTCAGCCCATGAAGTACGTCAGTTACACAGGATATATTTCTCATTCAATTTTTCTTTCTCACTTTGTTAAGACTGCTTAGAATGGAGGACCTACCTACTTCATCATAGCAACACTATGCACTAAGACATGGTGATTTGTCATAGGATTTGCAACTCACACACATGACACATGATCCCCTTGACTCACATTCAGGGTCTCAACAACCATCAGCACAACATTTTAAAAGTTCTCATTCATTCTATCCCTTGATTTCTGGCCCTTCCATTTCTTCCTAATTGAGGCAACCAAAATGTGTAATCATAATTGACAGTGATTTCTTTTTGGTTTGCTTTCAGCTGAATGACGTGGGCAAGTCTGGGAATATTTAGGGCAACAAACATAAAATTGAAGACGTCAGCACTGGCCAAAACTTTTGTATAAGTTTCAGATTTGTCTGTCCACATATACCATTTCAAAATATCTATAAACAATATTTAAGACTCATGAATAGATTCTCTCTTCCTTTTAGCAGTGTTTACATACTTTCCTGTTTAGTAATAATACACCTAGACCATCTTAAAAATTTTCTTCTATTTTAGTTTTCATATCACTGGGACACTGTTTCACCAGTCACTCAAGTTGATGCTCTCTTCTCAAGTTCACATATTTGTCCCTTTCAGTGCCACTCCCAAAACATCTAAATGCATCACTGCCCCCCCAGCAGAATAATTTCATTTAGCAAACAATTGTTTGCACATTAATTAAGGGCTAATCTGGACATTGGGAATATAATGAAAAATAATACAAAGTTCTTGACTTCACAAGACTTTCATTATGTTGGGGGAGTAGTCAACAGCAAATTGGGAGATATAATAGTTGGGATTCTCCAGGTAACAGAATCCATAGAACAGGTAGGTAGGTAGGTAGGCAGGTAGATAGACAGATAAAAGGAATTGGCTAACACCAGTACAGAGGCTGGCAAATCCGAAATCTGCAGAGCCAGTGTTGCAGTTTCAGTCTGAAGACAGTAAGCTGCTGTAGAACTAGGAAGATGACAATGTTCCAATTTGAAGACCATCAGGCAGGAATTTTCTTTTACTTGGGAGGCAGTCAACCTTTTGTTCTATTCAGGCTTTCAACTGATTTGATGGGGCCCACCCACATTATGGGGGGCAATCTTCTTTACTCAGTCTACCAATTGAAATATTAATCTTATCCAAAAACCCTTTAACGGAAACACCCAGAATGATGTTTGACCAAATTTTGAGCACCTCATGGCCCAGTCAAGTTGACACATAAAATTAACCATCAGAAGATATAAAAACAAATAAATAAGATGCTTTATGACATTTAGACTACAGAGAAAACAGATCTGGCAATCTCATGACATGGTGATATGAAAGAAAGTGACAAGGGAAAGGGAAGAGGTTAATATAGGCATGTCTTTAAGTTATGACACAGCTCAAACTTTAAATACATCAGTATCCAAATGCCATCTTGTGGCTGGTTATTCACATGAAGTTTCATTTATTTGGTGCCATTCATCCCACATCTGTTAAGATACGGTAAAATGTTTGGAATCAGTGGAATTGCCAAAGGCTCCAGGGTTTCTGCTCCTGTTTCACTTGTATTTTAGTAGCAAACCCATGCTTGGTGGGTTCCAGATACCAGCGGCCACACTAGTTTCACATGATGTCCAACTGCCTTCTTCGCTTGTAATGGATTTATTGCAAGCGCACCATAAAACACAATATTCATGATATCTTTGCTTGGTAACTTTATGCAGTCTAATAAAAAACTTATTATAGAAAATGTCTTGGGCATGGCCCATGATCCATAATTTCTCTTGAAGACATACTATCATTATCATGTAGGTCAAATCTTGACATTCTTTTCACACATACCACCACCGCTCCTTACATCTGTATCTCTCAGAAGGCCCACAGAAGCTGAGAATTGCTGGCTTTCTTTTTAATAAATAAGTGTATGTATGAAACCAACACACTGTATACCTTAAACTTACACAATATTATATATCAACTGTGTCTCAATAAAATAAAAAATTAAAAATATTCTACAAGGCAAAAATGGTTATTAAATGATAAAATCACATGAAAGAACATTTAAAACATATGTAAAAGGTACAACTATAATAATTTAAATACCCCTGGTGCTCACTTTGGCAGTACATACTCTAAAATTGGAACGACATGGAGATTAGCATGGCCCCTGTGCAAGGATAACACACAAATTTGTGAAGTGTAAAAATTAAATAAATAAACGCCCCTGTGTATTAGTTTCCTATTGCTCTATTGCACATTACCACAAACTTAGCTGCTTAAAACAACACCCATTTATTAGCTCACAGCTGTGTGTGTCAGAAGTCTAGCATGGCGGGACCGAGTTCTCTGCTGAGGTTGCCACGCAGCTGCACTCAATGTACCAGTCAGGCTGAATGCTCATTGGAGGCTCTGGGGGAGAATCAGTTCCAAGCTCATTCTTGCTGTTGGCAGACTTTAGCTCCTTGCAGTTGTAGGATTTAAGTCCTCCTTTCATTGACGTGTGGCCCCCTCTATCTTCAAGCCAGCAATGACATGTAAGTCAAATCCTTTTGATGCTTTGAATCTCTAACATCCTAATCTGCAACCCTGGAAAAAACTCTGCCTTTAGAGAGCTCGTGTGATATGATTAGGCCCACCCAGAAACTTCTCCCCTTTTATTAACTCAGAATCAGCTGATTATTAACCTTAATCACATCTATAAAATCCCTTTTGCACATTAATCACAGATGTAACACAACGGAACAGAGATCATTAGGGCCTTTTTAGAGTTCTTCTTATCACATGTTGTATCCAGCATCAATGTAACGAGATGGAAATATTACCAATCCTCTGTGGGTACCTTCATGGTCTTACCCCCTTCCTGCTATCCTGAACTCTGGGTCTGGCTATCTCTTGCTTTTCTTTACCCTTAGCACATGTGCATGTAACATTAAGAATATATCATTCCAGAGTACATAATTTCAAAGTATATCTAGATGAAATAATATGAAAATAAACTTGGTGGTAAAGGATGGTCTTTTCAACAAGGGTACGAGAATTATTGGATATCCACAAGCAAAAAAAAAATCGGTTTTGTCCCACATCTTGCACAATGTACTAAAATTAATTCAAAATGGATCAGAGATCTAAATGTAAAGGCTAAAATTATAAAACTTTTAGAAAAAAAGAAAGTGTAAGAGGAAATGTATGTGGCCTTAAGTTAGGCAAAGATTACTTTTTCTTTTTAAAGATTTTTTTAAATTTATTTTTAGAGAGGGGAAGACAGGGAGCAAGAGAGGGAGAGGAACATCATTGTGTGGTTGCCTCTTGTGCGCCCCCTACCAGGGACCTGGCCTGCAACCTAGTCGTGTGCCCTAGACTGGGAGTAGAGCTGCTGACCCTTTGATTCACAGGCGGTGCTCAATTCACTGAGCCACACTAGCCAGGGCAGGCAAAGGTTTCTTAAACATGATACCAAAAGCACAATCCACATATGTACAGATTGATAAACTGGGCTTCCTCAAGATTGAAAACTTCTACTATTCAAAGTAAATTATTAAGAACATAAAAAGACATGCTACAGACTAGGAGAAAACATTTACAAATATATATCTGACAAAGGACTTGTACCTGGGATATACAAAGAACTATCAAAACTACATAATTTTTAAAAATCTCAAAATCAAAAAAACCTCAAAAAAGATTCTAACAGATACTTGTCCATATAAGATATATAGATGGCAAATAGATACATGAAAATATACTCATCCTTATTAGTTATTAGAAAGATGCAAATTAAAAGTACAAGATAAGATTATTCACCTACTAACATGGATGAAAATAGAAAGATGGGTGGGTAAAAAAATTGTGGTATATCCATACAATGGAAGACTATATGACAACAAAATGGAATGACCTATTTGTAGGAGACAGCTATGAGTGCTGTGGGCCCAGTTCCCACTCAGAGATGCACAGGACCCACACCCACAGATAGGTTCTCCCATGGGAAATCAGGCCTGCAATGTACCTAGGCTGCTTTGAGACTTGCTTTTGCTAAAAATCCCTCACCCTGAATTGAGGCAGCAAACGTTTACTGCAAAGTAACTTCCTAAAATCCATGCTAAACCTTCCAAGGACCAATGTAACCAGTTCAACTACTTTTGGCTTTTCATTGCAAATATCCCTCTTCTGTGATATGATTAGCAGCACTGGCTCCTTTGTTTTCTGTAAAAGGTAACCACCTAAAGCCAACATGTGCATAGTAAATGAGGACCATCGTGTAATGTGCTGAGAAACCCAATAAAGGCTGGTCACAGCAAGGGCCGTGGCTTTTGCTCCCCTTGAGAGAAAAGCCATGCTCACCCTTTTCCTCCACAGGACTCAGTAGTCCGTGTGAATGTCTCATGTCTCATCCACAATGTGGTGGACCCCACAAACTAGGGTCCTCATCACCTACTGATACATGCACACAAATGAATCTCATTATTGCAAATGAAGAAGCCAGAAAACATAAGTACATAGTACAATTCCATTTATATAAATCCCTAGGAAAAGCAATATAATTTATTGGGAAAGAAAGCAGGTCAGTGGGTGTTTAGGGTGATGGGAAGAATCAGAAGGGAGGGTTACATGGGACAGAAAACTTTTGAGAATTGTGCTATGTCTGCTATCTTGATGGTGTGATGGTTTCCTGTATAAGTATGTGAAACTGCTAAAATTGTTTATATATGTGCAGCTTATTATATAACAACAATTCTGAATAAAAGACAAAGAAAGCAATTTACTCTGAACTTTATATATTAAAAAATAAAACTGAATGAATTATTTACCAGCTGCTTGAGCACGTGCAAATGAAAACATAGCACAGAGGACAGTCACCCACAATTGTGTCTTTAATTAATCTCAGGGGAACAAATGATTTTAATAAATAAAAATCTTTGGTATACAATACACTATCATCATTGGTTCCTGAATAATATTATTTATTTTATTTGCTTCTATATTTATCATAATATTATGAAGAGTCATGAGTACCTGGCCAAATAAATAATTCTGATCATCACTTTGACCCATTTTATACCCTGGCCTTCAAAAACTCAGCCTAAAATTACCAACCACCTTGAATTTCCTATTTAACCTTCTCTTGATATCTTAGAATATTTCATTTAACATGCCTTTGAAAACTTGTTTAGTTCTGAATGTTCTTTAAACTTTTTTGAAATGGGTGTCATGCTCATAGCAGCACTATTCACAGTAGCCAAGAGATGGAAGCAACCCAAGTGTCCCCTGCCGGGTGAATGGATACATAATTGTGGTGTATATGCATGCAGGAGAATACTATCCAGCCTTAAGAAAGAAGGAAATTTGGACACATGCTACAACATGGATGAACCTTGAGGACATTATGTTAGATGAAATAAACCAGACACAAAAAGACAAAAACTGTATGATTCCACTTATTTGAGGTGTCTAAAGTAGGCACATTCACAGCAGCAGAAAGTATAAAGGTGGTTACTAAGGAGTCGGGAGAGGGGGGCAGGGAGTATTTTCATGGGTATAGATTTTCAGATTTAAAAAATGAAAAAGTTTTTTAGATATGTTTCACAGCAATACACTTAAAAACATATTGAACTATATACTTAAAAATGGTTAAGATGGTAAATTTCATTGTTATTTATCATATAAACCATTACAAAATAAATGTAAGCACTAAATGCAGTCTTTTTCCACTAAGATTACTAAATTATTATTCATATTATTGCATGTAACTATATTTTCACTGTTGTAAAATATTACTTTCCTTATTCCTACTTTCTTTGGCTTATTTTGATAGTTTATTTTCCCTGACATTGATTTTCAGCATTTTTAAAAAAATTTATGGATTAGTGGTTACACATTTTCTGCAATATGTTTTAATGTAGTAAAGATAATATAACATGTATTTTAATAACATGTATTTCTGTTATTGTTTAGAACATTTTCTAATTTTTATTATGATTTCTTCTTTGACACATGGGTTATTCAAAAGTATAATTTAAAGACTAATTAGATTAGGATTTTTCTAGTTACATTTTGTTCATTGTGTTCAGAGAATCACAATATATGGATCATTTAAAAAATATTCACGTGATTGAAAAGAATGTCATTCATTTTTAAGTCTTTTCAAATTTGGTCATCAGATTTTTAGAATTGTAGGTTGTTTAAATCTCCAAGTAGTAAAAAATTTTAATGACTTGTTTTTGTCATTAAATTCTGATATATTTTGTTCAGTATAATACCTATCCTTTGAAATTTGTTGAGATTTTCTTTATGGCTTACAGAATGATGAATTTTTATAACTGTTAAACTTGTATATTAAACCAAGCTTATGAATAGTGACATTCAAATCTGTGTTTCTAACTGGATTTTTTAAAATATATGAACAATTACATGTTTGCTAAATTCTCTACCATGGCATTGGATTGGTTGATTTCTTCTTGTAGATTTATAAACTTTGCATATTCAAATCAATTTAGTATTGTTTAGAATTTTTAATGTAATTTTTACATCTTATTGGTGAATTGAATATTTACTATTATGTAATAAACATAATGTTTATTATGTTTAAGCCTGCCTGTATCCCTAATAGTGCTTTTTATTTTAAAGTACATATTTTATATTATTTTATAATAATTAATAAGTTATGCCACCTGTCTTTTAATTAGCATTTACTTAACATATATTTCATGTTCTCTTACATATTGCCTCTATATAGCCTTATGTATTAGATTATCTTATAAATTAGCATAAAACTGGATTTTTAAAATCCATTCCATTAATCTCTATGTTTTCATTTACAATTTTAGTTCATTTATATTGGTCATGACTATTTATATATTTGGATTTGTTTTAATCATCTTTTTATTCAAATTTCTTGCTTTACTATATTATTTTCCATTTCTTATTTGTTTCTCTGAAGCAGTGTTAACCATCTATATTACCAAGAACTTCATGATTAAAAAAAATTAGCATTAGCTTTCTGTTTGGCAAGGGTGTCATAGCTTTCCTTCCACTCTTCTCTTAGCTGCGATTAGTCCAAAGCTGTGGAAATAACCTCAAGGAAATTTGACCCAGTTTCTTCCCTGGTCTATTTTTCATTTTAAGAACCCAACGCCAGAGGATTAGGGAAATCCCTGAGTGGTAAGAAGTTCACACCCTTTGAAGAAGCCAGCAGATGACAGGAACCTAGTAAGGAAGAACTACTTGCTTTTCCTTCCATCACCACCATTTACAGACCCTGCCTTCCCTATGATCTGCAGGCAGTTGGGACCACAGGCTGTCAGTCTCTGTAAGGATCCACCAATGCTTCCAGACCTGTCCCTTACAGTGTTGCTCCCCGACACCATCACTACCACCAGCATGTCCTTTTCTTACTTGCCAAAATACCACACTGCTTTCTCAGAAAAGGAAGAGATCCACAGTTCTTTCACTTGGTCTAAACTGTAATTTATGAAGCAGGAATTCTATGATGTTTGAACAAGGTAGTTGACAGTTTCCTAAATTTAGATATCTTACTTTACTCCCCCAAATTTAATTTCTTTAGCTTTTCTTTTGAGACTGATTTGGGGGGTCAAAAATCAGGATCAGTACTATGTAAGCTTGCTCTTATATGTTCATATCCTTGGTTATCTGCATGTTCTAATACTCCTAAAATGACTTTATACTGTTCATGTAATTTAAATACAAATTTCACCTGTTTATTTAAAAATAAATGTCATTAAATTTCATCCTAGAATCTAATCAATTCTTGCAACAAATATTTGAGCTTATAGTGTTCGAGGATGACATTAGCTGACTTGTAATTGTCTGTTTAAATAAAGCCTCTTTTGCTCTTTTTACTACTGATATGATAATTATATGACCCAAGCAGAATGCACCTCTGCTCTGGAGATTATCCATGAAAATGATAGAATTAATGTATTTTGATTTTATCCTGAGGCATTCTCTTTGAGTCTTTTCAATCCAACACTCTTATAAACAGGATAAAAACATCAGCATTTAGATTAACAGATGAATTTTGTTTTAAATATTTCCTTAATTATAATCTATTTAATTTTTTTGCAATTTAAGGGATTTTTGTTGTTATTGTTATTGGTTTCCAGAGGAAATCTCTTACTTGTGTTTCTTATAAGACGATTTTGTGTTTTCTGGGATGCAGAGCTGAAAAAATATGATGGCAGTTGCTCCAAAAAGCTCTGTTCTTATTTTGCTCTTTTAAATTTTGCACCCAAGCAACGATTCTCGTTTAGAAATACATCTTTAAAAAAAAACAATAGTCATAGTTCAGTAATTCACACAGAAATACAAGTTTCCAAAACTGGAGGAAGCTCAGTGAATCTTGGGGAAAAGTTTTTTTTTAAAAAAAAGCAAATAATTCCTGCTAGAATGCTTACTTCCTCTTGAAACTTAGAAAGACTGAGCAATATAAGAGTCAGATGAATGTGAGATGCTGGTTTTTCTCATCTCAGAGAAAATAGAGACAAAGCCTGCCTGTAACTAGCACAGCTATAGCTCTCAGAGAGCCAAGGTGGAGCTTCATCATTTCAACAGAGACCAATTTTTATTTTAGGACTCCACACGATTCACATTTAAACCCTTCAAATTGTAGAGACTCAAAAAGCATCCTAGACAAAAACAAAACAGTAAAAAAGTGGAAGAAATAAACTGTAGTATCAAGATATGAGCCAATGATAAGGTGACGCTGGGGTCCACGCAATGTAAATGGAGGAAAGGAAGGAGAATGAAGCAACTGGTAGCTCTATGCTAATGCCGGGCCACCCTGGTTTTAGGAGACTGGGCTCTGTTCTGTGTCTGTTCTTTCGCTTGTCTGCCCTTTCTTGGGAGCACAGTGTTGTGGAAAGAATATTGGCCAGATCAACAATAAAAACAAAAAACCCTCTGTTTTCAATGTAGAACATGGATGGCATCCTTAGCTAATAAGTGTTTAATTCTATCAACAGCTCTAGTTAAATATATTAAATATGGTCTCTATCATCAGATTTCACTGTTTCAGAAAGATGCATCTGTTACATACACAGAAAGGCAGGCCATCCATGAAACATGAAAGCAATACAGGACGCCTGGCTCAGGCCAAGGGCCTCCCCATCTTGCAGCTAAGTGGCGAAGCTCTGCCATGTGGTTCTAATCAAGTACCTCAAAAGTGCACTTCACATCAAAATCTAAAGAGACAACCCTAGATTAAATGCAGGCTCAACACATACACATTTTAGGATTCAGTGGAGGTATTTCGATTGTATAACATATGTAGTCATTTCTGGTACATAAAATGGATTTTTACAGGCCCTTACAGAATCCATAAAGAAGCCTACCTACTTTTTATAGTCTTTCTGACAATATCTTGTATAAATGTTGACATTTATCCTTTGAATTGTGTTAATTGGATGGTATGGCTTCTGCATGCCTATCGGGTGACTTTGAGATATGTGAAGAGCAGCAACAAGCAAGGAAAGGAAGAAATGGGCCCAGCAGGGATAGTGGGAGTGATGAGAGTGTAGAGGCCACAGGAGAAGGAGGAAAACAACAGGGAGAGGGCAGATGGACAATTAGAGAATCCACCTCAAACTCAGTGTGCCTCCTTCTTACCTGCTCCTGCAATCACCCATTGCAGTGCCTCACCAGCCTGAAGAGAGACACAAACCTCTTAGCTTTTATTGAGAGGCAGAATAATGCCCCCCCAGAGTTGCCCACACTCTTATTCTCAAAACCAGTGAATGTCACTTTCTATGGCAAAAGGGACTTTGCAGAATTGACTCAGTTAAGGATCTTATAGAGAGATAATCCTAAATTATCTGAGTGGGCTCGATGTAATCACAAGTGTCCTTATAAGAGAGAGGAAGCGGGTTCAAATTCAAAGATGTATGACAGGAGAAGAGAGAGAGAGAGATTTGGAGCCACTGTTGGCTCTGAAAATGGGGAAAGAGCCATGAGCTAAGGAGCACAGGTGGCCTCTACAAGCCATAAAAAGCAAGGAAATGGATTCCCCCCAGACCCTCCAGAAGGATCAAGGCCCTGGCAACACCTAGGGCTTCTGACCTCCGGAACTGTAAGAGATTAAATCTGTGTTGTTTTAACCCACTAAGTTTTTGATAATTTGTTACAGCAGCAATAGGAAACTAATACATCTCTCTGCCCCAATGAAAAGTTACTGATTTACAATCCCATTGCTTCAAATCTTTTTTTAAAAGATTTTATTGCTTCATTTTTAGAGAAAGGGGAAGGGAAGGAGAAAGAGAGAGAGAGAGACATCAGTGTGTGGTTGCCTATTGCGTGCCCGCAACTTGGGACCTGGCCCACAACCCAGGCATGTGCCCTGAATGAAAATTGAACCAGCAACCCTTTGGTTTGCAGGCCAGTACTTAATACACTGAGCCACACCAGCCAGGGTCCATTTCTTCAAATATTGATGGCCCTTCCAAACTTCAAAGTTTGTGTTTCTGTGATTACTAACTAGGTGACTATTAGGAAACCTTTGTTGTTTTTTAATATGCGCAAAGTATAAATAAATTCATGATTTCTAATAAATAAATTATGAGTTCCTCTAAATAAATTATGAGTTCTAATGTTAAAGATTCTCAGAGCTAAAAACAGTGTAGCCACAGAAATGGAGTGGTATGCCACATACCACTTTTTAGTGGTATACCATTTCAGCTGATAAGGATGGGAACCCTGTGCCCACAAGAGAAGGTAATCACTTGCAGTAAGAAAAACCAACCTGCTTACACATCTTTTTTTTTCTGCACAACCTTGGGAATCTATATTCTCTTTCAGAAAAACAAGAATTCTCAATTTGTTAAAGGAATATCTCTCACCTGAAAGCATTAAAATAGAAATGCATCTCATAAATATAAATATATGCTCAAGAACCACCAGATACCTGAGGAAAATCAACAGCATTAAAAAGAACTAACACTGGGGGAAATACAGTATGCAAAGAAGACTGAAGGAAACTCCAAAATAGACATTGGTATCCTCAGAAAGATGAGAGGCCATCACAAGAAAAAGTTAGTAGGAAAAAGTGATCACAATTATTGGACAATGAAATCAATTGCTATTCCCAACTCCACAAATAAATCTCAATACTTGAGTTGAATTACATAATAGAAATAAGTGAAGATTAAATAGGTAACCTGGATGGATTCTTCTGTAATAGAGTACAAAATAAAAATGTAATGAATTATGAGAAAAGAGTTAAAAGATAAGAAAGATAGATGAGTCCACTAAAAGTCTAGCAGAAATTATGTGGGAAAAGGTGTATCAGATATATGTAATTGAAATTTTTGATAAGGATAAAGTTATTTAAGTGTCAAAGAATAAATGAAGGAATAAAGAAAAAGGGAGGGAGGGAGGAAGGGTGGAAGGGAGGGAGGGAGGAAGGAAGGACATAAGAAAAGGAAGAAAGAAAGAAAAGAAGGGGGAAGGATGGCAGGAAAGAGGGAAGGAGGAACTAGAGCAAAACAGGTTACCTACAAAAACATTTGAGCAAACTAGCCTATGACTGTACATATACAAGAAATCCATACAGTAATACCTTTTAAAAACTTAGAATTCAAATACAGAACCAAACCATCCCATAATCTTGAAAGCAGAAAAGAAGATATTTTTCAATTGCAAAGGTTCTAAAAGTTGACCTCTCGTGGAATTCATGCTAATGAATTACTATATACATGGACAAAACTACGGGGCTTGGAAATGGAAGGGAGGTTGGGAGGGATGGGTGGGTGGGCTGGAATGGGAGTAAAAGATTGAAACTGTACTGAATAATCTAAAATAAAATAAAATAAAATAAAAAAAGAAAGAAAAAAAAAAGAATTACTATATAATGTACTTCACCAAAAAGATTAGTAAACAAAAAATAAAAAGCTGGAAAAAAAGCCATGCTAGAATTCAAGAGTGTTCTTCTAGTATTCTTTGGAATACTAAAGAATTTAGGCTAGTCAGTTGTTTTTTTTAATCATTTTTATTGTTATTCTATTATAGTTGTCCCAATTTCCCCCCTTTTGCCCTCCTCTGCCTATCTCAACCCCCATTCCTGCAGTCATTTTTCACACTGTTGTCCATGTCCATGGGTCACTCACACATGTTCTTTGATTAGTCCCTTCCCCTTCTTTCCACCATTATTCCTCTTCCTCCTCCCCTCTGTCAGTTGGTTCCATGTTTACATGCCTATGGTTCTATCTGGTTCATTAGTTTATTTTGTTCATTAGATTCCTCTTATAGGTGAGAGCATATGGTATTTGTCTTTCACCAGCTGGCTTATTTCAATTAGCATAATATTCTCCAGTTCTATCCATGCTGTCACAAAAGGTAGGAGTTCCTTATTTCTTTCTGCTCCATAGTATTCCCTTGTGTGAATGTACCAACTTTTTATCCATTCATCTACTGATGGGAACTTAGGCTGTTTCCAGCACTTGACTATTGTATATAGCACTGATATGAACATAGGGGTGCATAAGTTCTTTTGAATTGGTGATTCAGGATTCTTAGGGTACATTCCCATCAGTGGAATTGCTGGGCCAAAAGTTATACTTTCAGTTTTTTGAGGAAATTCCATACTGTTTTCCACAGTGGCTGCACCATTCTGCATTCCTACCAATAATGTTCCCTTTTCTCCACATCCTCTCCAGCACCGTTGTTTGTTGATTTATTAATGATAGTTATTCTTATAGGTGTTAGGTGATATCTCTTTATGATTTTCATTTGCATCTCTCTGATGGCAAGTGACCTTGAGCATCTTTTCATATGTTCATGGGTCATCTGTATGTCACCTTTGGAGAAATGTCTATTCAGGTCCTTTTCCCATTTTTTGATTGGATTGTTTGTGTTCCTGGTGTTGAGTCATATGAGTTCTTTACATATTTTGGAGATCAAACCCTTGTCCAATGTATCATTGGCAAACATGTTCTCCCATATGGTCAGTTCCCTTTTCATTTTGATGTTGGTTTCTTTAGCTGTGCAGAAGCGTTTAGTTTGATGTAGTCCCATTTATTTTTTCCTTTATTAACCCTGCCCTAGGAGGTATATTGACAAATATATTGCTACATGGGATATCTGAAATTTTCCTGTCTATGTTTTCCTCTAGGACCTCTGTGGTGTCACAACTTATATTTAAGTCTCTTATCCATTTTGAGTTTATTCTGGTGTATGGTGTAAGTTGATGGTCTATTTTTTTTTTTTTTTTGCATGTAGCTATCCAGTTCTTTCAACACCATTTATTGAAAAGGATATTTTACTCCATTGTATGCTCCTGCACCCTTTGTCAAATATTAATTGACCCTAGAGACATGGGTTTATTTTTGTGCTCTCCATTAATGTTCCATTGATCTATGTGTCTGTTCTTATACCAGTATCAGACTGATTTGATAACAGTGGCCTTGTAGTATAGTATTGTGATCTTTGTTCTTCTTTCTCAAGATTGCTGAGGCTATTCAGGGTCTCATTTGGTTCCACATACATTTTTGAAATATTTGTTCTAGGAACAAATTTGAAATATTTGAAAATTTGAAAAATTTGAAACATTTGTTCTGTGAAATATGCCATTGGTGTTTTAATAGGAATTGCACTGAATCTATAAATTGCTTTAGATAGTATGGACATTTAATGATGTTAATTCTTCCAATCCATGAACACAGTATATGCTTGCATTTATATCTTCCTTAATTTATTCAGTGTTCTATGGCTTTCTGAGTACAGGTCTTTTACCTCCTTTGTTAAATTTATTCCTAAGTACTTTATTTTTCTTGTTGCTATAGTAAATGGGATGTTTTTCCTGGTCTCTCTTTCTGATATTTCATTGTTGGTGTACACAAATGCCCTTGATTTCTGAATACTGACTTAGTATCCTGTTATTTTGCCAAATTCACTTATTAGATTGAACAGTTTTTTGGTGGAGACTATAGGGTTTTCTATGTACACTATCGTGTCATCCATGAATAATGACAGTTTTACTTCCTCCTTTCTGATTTGGATGGCTTTTAATTCTTTTTCTTGTCTGATCACTGTGACTAAAACTTTCCAGTACTATATTAAATAGGAGTAGTGAAAGCAGACACCCTTGTCTTGTGCCTGATCTTAAGGGGAAAGCTTTTGATTTTTGCCCCTTGAGTATAAAGTTGGCTATAGATTTCTTGTGTATGGCTTTCATTATGTTGAGGTATCCTCCCCATATTCCCACTTTGCTAGGTGTTTTCATCATAAATGGGTGCTGAGTTTCATCAAATGCTTTTTCAGCATCTATTGATATGATCGCATGGTTTTGTCCTTCATTTTGTTTATGTGATGTATTACATTTATTGATTTGTGAATATTATACCATCCTTCCATCCCTGGGATAAATCCCACTTGATTATGGGGTATGATCTTTTTAATGTATTACTAAATCTGGTCTGCTAATATTTTGTTGAGGACTTTAGCATTTGTGTTCATCAGAGATACTGGGCAGTAGTTTTCTTTTTGTTGTTGTTGTGTCTTTACCTGGTTTTGGAATTATACTGGCCTCATAAAAAAAAGTTTGGGAGTCTTCCCTCTTATTGAACTCTTTGGAAGAGTTTGAGAAGAATAGGAGTTAGTTCTTCCTTAAATGTTTGCTGAAGTTCACCTGTGAAGCCATCTGGTTCAGGGCTTTTGTGTCCCAGGAGTTCTTTGATTACTGCTTCAATTTCACTAGTTGTTATTGGTCTATTCAGGCTTTCTGCTTCTTCTTGATTCAGTTTTGGAAGATGTATGTTTCTAGAAATTTGTCCATTTCACCCATGTTGTCTAATTTCTTGGCATATAGATGTTCATTATAAATTTCTTACAATCCTTTGTATTTCTGTGGTATCAGTTGTAACTTCTCCTCTTTCATTTCTGATTTTATTTATTTGGGTCCTCTCTATTTCTTAATGAGTCTGGTTAAAGGCTTATTGATTTTCTTTATCTTTTCCAAGAACAAGCTCCTGGATTTATTGATCCTTTGGTCTTTTAGTCTCTATGCTATTTAATTTTGCTCTGATCTTGACTATTTCCTTAATTCTACTTGCTCTGAGCTTTGTTTGTTGTTGTTCCTCTAGTTCTTGTAGATGTAGAATTAGGTTGTTTGAGAGTTTTCTGTCTCCTTTTAGGTAGGCCTGTATTGCTATGAACTTCCCTCTCAGTACTGACCATAGGTTTTGGGTTGTTGTGTGTTGATTTTCATTTGTTTCCAGATACTTTTTGATTTCTTCCTTGATCTCACTGTTGACTCATTCATTATTTAATAATATGTTATTTAATCTCTATGTCCTTGAATGTTTTTGAGTTTGTCCTTGAGGTTGATTTCTAATTTCAATCCATTGTGATCTGAGCACATGTTTGATATGATTTCAATTTTCTTGAATTTTTTGAGGCTTGTTTTATGTCCTACCATGTGGTCTATCTCTGAAAATGCTCCATGTGCATTTGAAATGAATGTATATTTTGCTCCTTTGGAGTGAAAGGTTCTGTATATATCAATTAAGTCCATTTGATCTAGAGTGCCACTCAGTGCCACAATATCCTTGTTGATTCTTTGGAAGATCTATCCATTGTTGACAATGGGGTGTTGAAATTCCCTACGATGACTGTGTTGTTGCCAATATCTCTCTTGAAGACCTCCTAGATTTTCTTTATATATTTAGGTGCCCCTATGTCTGGTGCATATATTATTACAAGGGTTGTATCATCCTGTTGGATTACTCCCTTAAGTATTATGTAGTGACCTTCCTTGTCCCTTTTTATGGCTTTTGTTTTGAAGTCTATTTTGTCTGATATAAGTATTGCTACTACAACTTTCTTTTTGTGTCCATTGGCTTGGAATATTTTTTTTCCATCCCTTCACTTTCAACCTGTATAGATCTTTTGTTCTGAGATGGGTCTCTTATAGACAGCATATATGCAGGTTGTGTTTTCTTATCCATTCAGCTTTCCTATGTTTTTTGATTGGAGCATTTAATCCATTTACATTTTACATTATTATTAATAGGTACTTATTTGTTGCTACTTTTACTGTACCTGTGTTCCTCTCTCTGTCTCTCTCCTTTTTATAGGTGTCCCTTTAGCATCTCTTGAAGTGCTGGCTTTGTGGAGATGTACTTTTAGCATTCCTTTGCTTGGGAAGCACTTTATTTCACCTTCCATGTTAAATGGCAGCTTTGCTGGATAGAGTAGTCTTGGTTGTAGGTCCTTGCCTTTCATTACTTGGAATATTTCGTGCCAGTCCCTTCTGGCTTGTAGTGTTTCTGTTGGGAAATCAGGTAATAGCTTTATCAGAGCTCCATTGTATGTTACTAGCTGTTTCTCCCTTGCTGCCTTTAAGATTCTCTTTGTCTTTAAAATTTGCCATTTTAATTATGTTGTGTCTTGGAATGGGCCTCTTTGGGTTCATCTGGATTGGGACCCTCTGTGCTTCCTGAACTTGTGCAACTTTTTCCTTCTACAAGTTAGGAAAGTTTTGTTTTTATTTTTTCAAACAGGTTTTCTATTCCTTGCTCCTTTTCTTCTAATATTCCTATGATGTGAGTGTTGTTGTTTCATGTTGTCCTGAAGCGCCCTTAAACTATCCTCATTCTTTTTGAATCTTTTTTTTTTTTTTCATTTTGTTGCTCTGACTGGGTATTTCTTTCTACCTTGCCTCCCAGCTCTCTGATTTGGTCCTCTGCTTCATCTAGCCTGCTTTTACTTCCTTCTACTGTATTTTTCATTTCAAATATTGTAGTCTTCATTTCTTCCTGGTTTTTGGTCATAGTTTCTATGTCCCTTTTCATGCTGCTATAGATCCTTGTAGTTCTCACTGAGTTCCTTGAGCATCCTTATAACCATTATTTTGAATTTTAAGTCTGATAGATTACTTGCCTCAATTTCATTTAGCTTTTCCTGGCAATTCCTCCTTTCCTTTCAATTGGGGGTTCCTTTTCTCCTCATTTTAGGTGACTCTTTTTGTTTGTTTCTATATATCAGGTTCCTCTGCTTTGCCTGCTTGTTTATGTAGGTTGGTCTACTGTGGTAGGTGTTCTGTGGAACTCAGTGGTGTAGTCTCTTTGATCTCTTGATCTGGATACTCTAGGGTTGCCCCTTATTCAGTTTATATGGGCTCTTTTTGTACTAGGGTGTTGATTAATGATGGCTCATTTGTTGTTGGGTTTTCTCCTCTGGCTGGCTGACTGCGAATCACAACCCCTGCTATGTCTTGTATGCTGCTGTACAGGTGCTAGTTAACAAAGCAATACTATCCAGAAAACCAAACCCATGCCCACAAAAGTATCCCCCCACCACATCAGCAATATCAACAGCAATATTTCCAGCAATTGAGGAAAGATTAATAAAGGTGGAGAGAGATTAACAATATTATAAGATAGGGAAAGGGAATATGAGATGACTAAAGGAGAGAGAAATTATTTTGGGCGGAAAGAGGGAAGAGAAATAACAAGTAGGGAATAGAAAAAAGGTAAAGAGGAGAAAATAAAACTTAAAATGTTAAGTAACACAGGGAAAGGTGATGGGAAAATGCAGTAAGAAAAGAGTACATTATGAAGTTTGAAATATAATTTAAAAAGTAGTGAACCAAAGGGGATAAAATTGCAGAAAAACCACAACAAGGCCAATAACAATGAGAGCTGAGAAAAGATTAATAAAGTTGGAAAGAGAATAAGAATATTATCCAAAAGAGAAAAGAGAATATGAGATGTCTACAATAAAGAAAAATGATTTTGAGAGGACAGAGGGAGGAGAAATAATAAGAGTAAGGAATAGAATCCAGGCTAAGAAAGGGAAAAATTAAAATTCCAAACTCAAATAAACATGGGCAGGAAGAAGGCAAAATGAAATAAAACAGGGGGAGAGTAACCTATGAGATTTGAAATTTTAAAAAAGTGAACAAGTAGAAATACAGTTGAAGAAGAGCAATAACCATAACATCCACGCCAAACAAGCCACAACTTATAAAAGTGGAAAGAAAATAAGAATATTATAAGGGGGGAAAGAATGAGAGCTGACTAAAGGAGGGATGAATGATTTTTGAGACAATAGAGGGAGGGGAAATAGTATGAGTAAGGAATAGGAATGAAGCATAATGTGGGGGAAAATAAGATTTAAAATGAAAATAAGAAAAGGCAGGAAGAAGGCAAAATGGAGTAAGACAAAGGAGGGGTATGATGTGAAATTTGAAATAAAAAATAAAATAAGAAGTAACATAACACTCAAATAAAAAGAATAAGAAATAAAAGACAAAGAACAGTGGTTTAGTTGGAATAAGATTGATGCAAAAGATCTTAGAAGGCTATGTGAAAAAAAATAATGCAAATCCTGATGAGGAATGAACTGGAATTCATCTCAGCAGGGTTTGGTGTTTGTCTTCCATCTTCTCTTTCTGGATCCACCTCTGGTTTTTTATCAGCTCAAGGTCCCAGGGTGGGTCATTCAACTTCTGGCAACACCACCTATATCACTTTCACCTGCCTCTAGAGGGGGCTTCTATTGCAATTGGGAGGGCGGGGCCTTTGGGTCTCCCTTGGGAGGCACTGTTCAGTCTTCTGGGAAAGTTGTGGGTGTGTTCCCCCTACCGTTGTACCACCCGTCATGGTCTGTCCCAGCTTATTTCCAATAATGTATAGTTTCTGCTGAATTAGCTGTGTGTTCCAAGGGAGTGGGGAAGGTGGGAAGGGGGATGTGCAATCTGTGTAAGAGTCAGTTCTTTCCTGTTTGGTGTTGATGGTGGCTCTGTGTGTTAGCTGAGGCCGGGTGGGGCCCTGATTCCCCTTGCTGCGCCAATTTCTGATCTCCCTGCTTTGCTGGCCTCAGTGGAATAGGGCCCTTGGAACCAATGCATTTTGTTTCCCTGAGACAAGTTCAAAATGGGCCCTTGAGACATTCTACTAGTCTTTGTCTTGTAGATATGCACTCTGCAGGGAGTTCTTGAGCCTCTCCTGCTAGTGATCCTGCAGGAGGTTAGGCCTGGGTGCATCCTTCCCTTCCCAGAGGTTTGATCTCCCCCAGGGAAGGCGGTTCTGTCTGGCTGTAAATAATTTCAGGTGCTCTGCTCCCACCCATCCAGTTCCCAGACCCCTGCCCCCACAGCAGACACGGTCTTGGACTCTCCACTCTGTGCAGCCTTCAGCCTGCTAGCTGCACTGTGCTGGGGCTGAGAAGTCCACTCACTGTGCACCTTACTGATTTCTCTGCCCACCTGCACTCAGTGGGTTTGCGCCCTCAATCCTTTCCCCTTGCTGGCAGGGCAGATGCACATGGGGTCCCTGCCCAGCACACCTCTGCTCCCCTTTTAGAAAGTCTCTCCAGCCATTCCCACTGCAGCCCTGAGTCACTCTCCAGCTTTCCTCACACACTACCTCCCCGCAAAGCCAAAAGTCTCTCACAGTAATGTCTGGCCATAGCGTGCCTCCTCTGCCTGACCCAGGTACAGACAGACTCCCTCTCCTGGTTGGCATTTGCCATTGCAGCTATGAGTGTGATGTTTGCTGCGTGTGTATATGTAGCCTGGATCTCCCTGACTTTGAGTATCCAAGTCAGTCCAGGCCTGGGTCTGGGGTTTCTCTGCCCTGGGAGGGGAGGGAGCTGCAGAGCTGTGATTTCTGACTAGGCTCTCCGTGGCTGCAGGTACCACATGTGGGGTATTTCCCTTCAACCTATACAATCTCCTTACTGCCCACTGTGAAGTGTCCTCTGTACTCGTTGGCTTCCAAGCTTCGTATCAGCTAAGATTCCACTGAATGATCAGTTTGTTTTTCAGAAGATCAGCCAAGTATCCAAGCTGGGCACAAGAGCAAGTGGACTCAGCTTCCACCTACTTGGCTGCCATCTTCTCTTCTCCTAACACGAGGCAGTTTTAATTGAGGGAGGAGAGACATCATTTTTTTTACTGAGGTAAAATTTATAGAGTAAAATGTACAGATCTTAAGTAAATAATTCAATGAGTTTTGAAAAATGTTGCCTTATGTTCCCTTTAGTCAATCCCTAACTTCCTTAGGCAATCACTCTTCTGATTTCTAGCAACACAGATGAGTTTTGCCTATTCTTGAAATTCTCATAAATGAAATCAAACTTTGATACCTGGATTCTTTCAGTCAACTTTGACTGTGACTTATTCATGTTTGGCATGTATTGATATTATTCATTCATTCCTTTTTTAAAATGCTGTGTAGTATTCCATTTGAGAATATACCATATTTTTAAATTTTTGGCCACTTTCCTGTGGGTGGATATGACACTCATTTCCAATTTAGGATTATTAAGAATAATGCCACTATGAGTATTATGCACAAGTCTTTCATGTGTGAAATTGGTGGGTCATAGGAAAGATGAATGTTTGACTTTTTAAAAAAGTGCCACATTCATTCATGATAAAAACTCTCAACAAACTGGGTAGAGAGGGCATGTACCTCAACATAATAAAGGCCAAGTAGGAAAAACACACAGCTATCACACTCTGGTGAAAACCTAAATGCTTTTCCTCTAATACCAAGAAAAACATGAAGATGCCCACTCTGGCCACTTTTATTCAATACAGTATTGGAAGTCCTAACCAGGGCAATCAGACAAGAAAATAAAGTCATTCAAATCAAAAATTAAGTACAACTGTCTCTATTAGCAGAAGATATGATAGTATACGTAGAAAACCCTACAGACTCCATCAAAAAGCCTGTTAGAACCCATAAATATTTTCAGTGAAGTTGCAGGATACAAAATCAATATAAAAAATCAGTTGCACTTCTATATACTAACAGAAAACTATCAGAAAAAGAACAAATAATAAATCCAGTTTATAACTGCATCAAAAAGAATAAAGTACCTAGGAATAAATTTAATCAAGGAGGTTAAAGATCTGCACAATGAAAGCTATAAGACATTTATTAAAGAAATTGAAGAAAATACAGATAAATAGAAAGATAGTCTGTGCTCATGGAAAAAAATCAGAAAAAGGAGAAAAGACACATTCAACTTCCCTTATAATTAATCAAATAAAAATGAAAACAACAACAAAAACCTCAAGATCAAAAATACTAACACAGAAATGAATAAGGGGCTTCCCATCAAGATGGCAGAGTACGTAACACTGTACCAGCATCCTCTCATGACCACATCCAAATTACAACTAAATTACAGATCAAACATCACTGAGAACCACTTGAAGTCTAGCTGAACAGAAGTCCTACAACTAAGGAAATACAGAAAAAGCCACTTCAAGACTGGCAGGAGGGGCGAAGAGATGGAATGAGCTGGACCCACACCTGCATGTGGCAGTTAAAACTCAGACGGGTATCTCAGCTCTGGAGGCTCCCCCTAAAAAGATAGGGGTCCCAGCCCTCAGCAGGTCCCCCAGCCCAGGATTCCACACTTATTCTCACTCACTCTGAACTCCAGCTCTGGGCAGCAGCTTAAAAACTGCCGGGGACAAATGGGAAGGAACTGAGTTGTCTGGCTTCAGGGCAAGGACAGGAGGGGCAGCTTTCTCCCAGACAAAAGTGCTGGCAGAAGCCATTGTCCCTTTGCTAAGCCCCCTCTAACCCCCGACGGGTAGAGGCCAGTGCCATATCTGAGTCTCCAACCTGGCTAACACTGTACCACACCCTGGGAACTATTTGAGACCCTGCCCCACCCAAATTTTGGGTTTACCCAAGCTGTTTCCAGGGCCTTTTCCATACAATTGGCCTGTCTTGGCTCATGCTGCAAACTTTGTTAAAATCTCTCAAAGGTTCACGAACACCCCAAAAGCAGCATCTGGCTTTGTGCCTTTTGCTAAGTGGCCCCAGGCCTGGCACTAGCTGCAGGTGGCCTTGGTTTATAGCTTGGCCTCTCCCCAGCACAAGTAGCAGCCATCAGTAGTTCACTTTGTAGTTCATGCCAGGTGGCCCCAGACAGGGCCCAGGCAGCAGCTAACCTTGACCTGAACCTCCTGGTAGACCCAAAAGCCTGAACACCAGTGCACAGCTTCAGACCAGGCAGGCGCACCACCCAACCACCTCCGCAAGTAACACGCTCAAAGTGCAGACTCCACAGGCAACAGATCTCCACTGCAGTGAGTCCTTCTCTGTGGAGTCTACCCCTTCACAGCAGCCCCTCCACTATAGTCGTGGCCAGTCCTCATAGTCAATCAGCCTGGGAGTCAGTCCCTCTCGTTGAGATGCCAACAGCAATCAAGTCTCAACTACAACAGAGGAGTGCACAAATCCATGTGGGGGGTGCACCCTGAGCACTTGGCTCAGATTACTGAGAAGGCTCCCCACTGGGCCCTACAGGGCACCTACTACATAAGACCACTGAACCAAGATGAGGAAACACAGCAGATCTATCTAATGCATAGAAACACAGAGAGGCAACCAAAATGGGGAGACGTAAAAATATGTGCCAAATGAAAACAGGAGAAATCTCCAAAACAAACAAAAGACACAACTAAAATGAAATAAAGACAAACTACCAGATACTGAGTTCAAAACAATAGTCAGAAGAATGCTCAAGGAACTTAGTGAGAACTTAACTAGCATACAGAAACAACCAGAAACCATAAGAAAGTGTCAGTCAGAAATGAAAAATATAATAACTTAAATGAAGAATACTCTAAAAGAAACAAACAGTAGATCTGATGAAGCAGAGCATCAAATCAGCAGTTTGGAACTAGGTAGCAGAAAACACCCAATCGGAATAGCAAAAACATTTTTAAAAAATTGAGGCACATTTAAGGGATCTCTGGGACAATGTAAGTATAACAACATCCACATCATAGTGGTACCTGAAGGAGAAAAGAGAAAGCGAGGGACTGAGAACCCATTTGAAGAAATAATGACTGAAAACTTCCCTAATGTGGTGAAGGAAAAACACACAAGTCCAGGAAGAGTCCCAAACAATATGGACCCAAAGAGGACCACAGCAAGATACATCATAATTAAAATGTCAAAGGTTGAGAACAAATAGAGAATCTTAACAGCAGCAAGAGAAAGACAGTTAGTTATCCACAAGGGAGCTTCCATAAGACTGTCAGCTGATTTCTCAACAGAAACATTTCAGGCCAGAAAAGACTGGCACAAAATACTAAAAGTGATGAAAAACAAGGACCTACAACCAAGGTTACCCAGCAAAGATATCATTTAGAATTGAAGGACATATAAAGGTCTTTCCAGATAAGAAAAAGCTAAAACAGTTCATCACCACAAAACCAGTATTATAAGAAATGTCTTCTTTAAGAAGAAATCAAAAATATGAATAATAAAATGGTAATAACTATATACCTATCAACAATTACTTTAAATGCAAATGGTTTAAATGTTCCAATCAAAAGCTATACAGTGGTGAAAGGGGTAGCAAAACAAGACCTATCATGTGTATACAAAAGACTCACTTCAGATTAAAAGACACACACTGACTAAAATTGAAGATAGAAAATGATATTTCATGAAAATGGAAACAAAGAGAAAAGGTGGTGTACCAATTAACAGACAAAATGGTCTTTAAAACAAAGGCTATAAACGAGACAAAGAAGGATCTAGGAATTCCACTTCTGGGTATTTATCCAAAGAAATACAAAACACCAAATCGAAAAGATATATACATCCATATGTTCACTGCAGCATTATGTACAATAGCCAAGACAAGGAAGCAACCTAAGTGTCCATCAATAGTGAATGGGCAAAGAAATGGTGCATATATACAATGAAATAGGACTCACCCATAAAAAAGAATGAAATCTTGCCATCTGCAACAATGTGGGTGAACCTGGAAGGTTTGCACTGGGTAAAATAAGTCAGTGAAAAGACAAATGCCACTAAGACTTAAATTATATGTGGAATCAAAAAAATAAAATAAATGAATAAGCAGATGAAAAACAGACTCACAGATATAGAGAACATTTTGCCAGATAGCAGGATGCTTGGGGAGGTGGGAGGAAAAAGTGAAGATATTAAGAAGTACAAATTGGTAGTTGCAGAATAGTCATGGGGATGTTAAGTACAGAACAAGGAATATAGTCAGTAATATTGTAGTAACTATGTATGGTGTCAGATGAATGCTATTGGGGTCATCACTTCCTAAATTATATAGATGTCTAATCACTGGGTTGTACACATGAAACTAATATAATATTGTATGTCAACTGTAATTAAAACTAAAAAGTGATTATTTTTTAAAATTTATTTTTATTTTGTAGTCCTCACCCAAGGATATGTTTATTGATTTTAGAGAGAGAAGAAGGTAGAGGGTTGGCAGAGAGAAAAGGAGAGGGAGGGAGGGGAGGGGAGGGGAGGGGAGGAGAGAAAACGTGGATTGGTTGCCTTCCACATGTGCCCCAACCAGGGATCAAACTCACAGCCTAGGTATGTGCTCTGACTGGGGATTGAACCCACAACATGTTGGTGTATAGGATGATGCTCCAACCAACTTAGCCACTTGGCCAGGGAGAAAACTAAAAAAAAATTTTTTTTAAAGATTTTATTTATTTATCTTTAGAGGGGAAGGGAAGGAGAGAGGGAGAGAAATATCAATGTATGGTTGCTTCCTGTGCACTCCCTACCGGGAACTGACCTGCAACCCAGGCATGTGCCCTGACTGGGAATTGAACCTCGATCTCTTGGTTCACAGGCCCGTGCTTAATCCACTAAGCTACACCAGCCAGGGCAAAAAAAAATTATTTTAAAAAATGTTTTGTGTAATGAACTTTATAGTCCAGGTGTGTTCTTTGGAGAAATCAGAGAGTAGATGTTCAAATTATGTTAAATTATTTTTGTTAAAAAAGAAAAAGAGAGAAAAAAACAAAAAAAGTGGCGGCTGGCAGACCCGGGCACAGGGTGGCAGCAGGCGGACCCAGCAAGGCGGCGGATTGTGGTTGGGCGCAGCATGTAAGGTGGCTGGCGGACTGAGTGGTCCCACACTCACGTACAGATAAACCAGGGGAAACTGGCGAGTGAGACAGACCTCACAACCCAGGGTCCCAGCATGGGGAAATAAAGCCTCAAAATACTGATTGAAAATACCTGTGGGGGGTTGAGGAGCAGGAAGAGACTCCCAGACTCACAGGAGAGTTTATTGGAGAGACCCAAAGGGTTCTAGAACATACACAAGCCCACCCACATGGGAATCAGCACCAGAAAGGACCAGTTGGCTGGGGGGAAGCGGCAGAAGGGACTGAAATCCAGCAGAGAGCGGAGCAAGTGCCATTGTTCCCTCTCGGACCCCATCCCCACATACAGCATCACAGCCCAGCAACGTGGGTTGCCCCAACCTGGTGAATACCTACGGCTCTGCCCCTCACTACGTAACGGGCACATCAAGACAAAAAAAATGGCCCAAACTAAAGAACAGATCAAAGCTTCAGAACAAATACAACTAAGCGACAAAGAGACAGCCAACCTATCAGATGCACAGTTCAAAGCACTGGTGATCAGGACACTCACAGAATTGGTTGAATTTGGTTACAAATTAGATGAAAAAATGAAGGGTATGCTAAGTGAAACAAAAGAAAATGTACAGGGAACCAATAGACATGGGAAGGAAACTGGGACTCAAATCAACGGAGTGGACCAAAAGGAAGAAACCAAACAGAAAAGAATGAAGAAATAAGAATTCAAAAAAATGAGGAGAGGCTCAGGAACTTCCAGGACACCTTTAAACATTCCAACATCCAAATTACAGGGGTACCAGAAGGGGAAGAGGAAGAGCACCAAGTGGAAAAGATATTTGAACAAATAATAAAGGAGAACTTCCCCAAACTGGCAAAGGAAATAGACTTCCAGGATGTTCAGGAAGCTCAGAGAGTCTCAAAGAAGTTGGACCCAAGGAGGAACACACCAAGGCACATCATAATTACATTAGCCAAGATTAAAATGAAGGAGAGAATCCTAGAAGCAGCAAGAGAAAATGGGGCAGTTACCTACAAAGTAGTTGCCATCAGACTGTCAGCTGATTTCTCCAAAGAGACCTTACAGGCAAGAAGGGGCTGGAAAGAAGTATCCCAAGTCATGAAA
>CM052538.1:47756206-47843333 GCA_028533065.1 Trachops cirrhosus
GTTCATCATCACCAAGCCCTTATTTTATGAAATGTTAAAGGGGCTTATCTAAGGAAAAGAAGATAAAAAACAAGTATAGTGAAATGACAGCAAACTCACAATTATTAACAACCACACCCAAAACAAAAACAAAAGAAACTAAGCAAACAACTAGAACAGGAACAGAACCACAGATATGGAGATCACATGGAGGGTTAGCAACAGGGGAGTGGGGGGAGGAGGGGGGAAAAGGTACAGAGAATAAGTAGCATAGATGGTAGGCAGAAAATATACAGGGAGAGGGTAAGAATACTATGGGAAATGTAGAAGCCAAAGAACTTATAAGTATGGTACATGGACATGAACTAAAGGGGGGGAATGTGGGTGGGAGAGGGTGTGCAGGGTGGAGGGGAGTGAAGGGGGGAATGGGACAACTGTAATAGCATAATCAATAAAATATATTAAAAAAAGAAAAGTAAATTGAATTTTAAATGCTCAATTAAACCCACAAAAGACAAAAAAAGGGTAGAGGACAAAAATAAGAATAAAGAACAAGGACAACAAATAGAAAACAGTAACAAATATGGTAGATATTAATCAAACTATATCAATAATCACTTTGAACATCAATTCTCTACATGTACCAATTAATAAACAGAGGTTCTCAGAGTTGATCCAAAAAAGACTCAACTATAGGATGTCTACAAGTAATCTTCTTTAAATATAATGACACATTAAGACACACAGATTAAAAGTAAACAAATGGAACAAGATAAACCATGCTAACGCTAATCAAAAGCAAGAGTAGCTACATTAACCCCAGGCAGAGCAGACTTCAGAGCAAGGAGTTATCACGGACAAACGAGGCATTAGATGATGACAAAGGGATGAATTCTCTAAGAAGACACAACAACCCTTAATAACATCAAAATGGGTTAAGGCAAAAACTGATAGAACTGCGAGGAGAAATAGATGAAGCCACTATTACAGCTGGAGATTTCGACATCCTTATAATCAGAAACGAACAAACACAGCAGCCAGAAAATCAGTAATGACACAGTTGAACTCAACAGCATCATCAATCAACTGGTTATAATCGACATCCTTAGACTACTTCATCCAATAATAGCCAAACATCATTCTTCTCAAACTCACCAGGATTATTCACCAAGACAGACCACATTCCAGGCCATGAAACATAACAAATTTGAAACAATGAAAATCATCCATGCTTTCACACAACAGAAAAGGAGCTGGAAAAACAGCTGGTGTGGGATGTGGATATTGGGGGAGGCTGTGCATATGTGGGTGAGGGGTGTATAGGAACTCTGTTCTTTTTGCTCAATTTTGCTGTGAATCTAAAACTGCTATAAAAAATAAAATTTACAAAGTAGAGGAAGAGGTGCTGGTCAGGTAGCTCAGTTGGTTAGAGCGTCAACCCGATACACCAAGGTTGCCGGCTTCATCCTTGGCCAGGGCACATACAAGACTCAACCAATGAATGCATAAATAAGTAGAACAACCAATTGATGTTTCCCTCTCTCTAAAATCAATTTAAAAAGTAGAGGAAGAAATAAATCAATATAGAAGCAAAAATTAAAGAAACAGAAACACTACCAATGAAAATGTAGATGTTACAATAAAACCAATTTTTTAAAAGTGTCAGGTGTTATCAAGAACATTAGCAGAAAAGACTTTCTAAAAGAAAAGACCTTCTAAAAATTACTCTAACGTTATAAATACATATTTATATCAAGCATGTCTGTCATTAGTGCAGAAACAGTGTCATTTAAGCAAATAAGCAAAGAAACAGAGGTAGTGCCAGATTCTGATAAAGAATACAATGACAGAATTGTCTTATAATCTGAAACACTTGGATAAGAAAGCCTGTTAGAATATAATGTATTCAATATACTGGAGTCAAAATCACCGAACAATTTAATTTTACAAGTTTTGTGGAAAATGAAGTGCAATTTTAAATTCTTTAACTGTTTCCAGAAAACATTTCTCTCTCCTCACAAAAGAAGTCTAATATAATCTCATCTTTAAGCTCTAAAATGATTTTAAAGCAAAAATATAAAGATAAATAATCATTGTAAAACCTTAAATTAACTCAGTTTTACAAAAATACTGGTGGCACCCTCATTTCATCTGTAATGCTTCTTTTCAATCCCCTGAAAAATCTCTTTAAAAAGATAAAGGCATACTCTAGGAAGGAAGCAATCTTCTCTTCTAAAATGCGAGATCTCTTAGCGTCTATTATCTCCACCTTCAGCTGAACTGCAATTCGGCCCTGAGGACTGTCGTGCAGTCTGTTGACTTCAGCATAAGGAGGCTGTTTGAGAACAGAAAGACTTGGATCTAATAAAAAGGTGATCCATGGCTGAACTTTGTCTCCATAAAAGAAAAACAAAGAGAGAGACAGAGAGGGAGGGGGAGAGGCACAGAGGAGGGAGGGGGAGAAAGGGAAATAGACACAATCAAGGCGTGCACGCTGGCGCACACACAAGCACGGTCTGTAAAAATTCCCAAATGTACAGTTTCTAAGGCTCTGAACAGGACCATCACTGCAGAATTTCTCAGATAACTGAAGAGCTGCTGCCACCTCATGGAGAAAGGAAAGATTCATTTAGAAATACTATTCTGCACTCACACATTGACACCTACCTGCCTTTTCTCTTCTATTGAGCTACTACAAAGAAAATAACCACAAATATTTCTTACAGAAAATGCCCATTCTTCTTGGCATATAATTTTCCTTTAAAAAGAACTAATTCAGTTTTGATTCCTATAATATTATATAGCACATGCATATGAAAGGATGAAATACAGTCTTACTTTATTACTACTTAGATCTAGATACGCCATCACTCAAATTCTGTTCCCCAAACCTGACTGCAGAGATGCAGTCTGACACGACAGGCTACTCTGCCCTGAGCATACACTTCACAAATGCAAGAGCTCAATTTCAAAATTAACAATAGCAAAACTGAAGTTGATCTTGACGCTCCATGTCTCCCATTCCTGCAACGTTCTGACTGAAAATAAAAATCTTTTACTTTTTGTACTACTGCCTTTCCAATTTCAGCTCCTATCTCAAGCATGTGATCCTAGCAACAGAAATGGGCAAGCACCACAGCTGAAACACAACAGTGAATTCGCTTCCAAGGAGTGTTCGCACCTTAGTGGCGAACAAAACAATGTGCCACTCTCTGCAGAAGGCAAATACTCAACAGCGTGGATTTCGATCCAGAAAAAAATAACCTCACAGTTTGCATGTAAGTTCTTTTATTGTCTGTCTTGTCCCACCAGAATATAAATTCCATGAAGTAGGGAACTTGGCTACCTGGTTCTAGGTTGTAGACAATTGAAAATACTTCTTTTGTGAATGAGAAAATTACCATTGGTTTACACAGTGATAACCACTAGCAGCTGTAGCTTCACTGCATTGCCACGTTGATGAAAACATTCGATGCGACCATCAACAAAGTAAGATTGGTTCTCTTTTAAATTTAAATCAGAGAGGATCTAAAATTCAATAGTTTTAGAAACTGCTAAATTTACTTCAATCTCTGTTTTCAAATACTAATCTAGCAACTGCAATACTTATCCTTTATGAGTCAAGACCCATTTTTGAAAGAACAGCTTCCCCCCCCAGCTTTATTGAGATATAATTGACAAATAAAATTGTAAGATATTTAAAGTGAACATTGTATACACACACATTGTGGAAGAATTCCTTCCATTTAGCTAACTGACACATCTGAGGTGTAATTTTTATACACTGGCATTTATCACTGGAGCTTGAAGTGGGATTTCCATGTAACTCATGTGCAATGACGTGAGTGAATTTTGATATTTCCACAGCCATCCCTCTGAATGCTTCAGCCAGGCCCTCTTCTCCTCGAATCTGTGTTTCGTGTTTACCTTCTATGGACCCCACTCCAGTCCTCAACCAGACCTTAATTCAATTTGAAAACAAAACTGAATTCCTGTGGTTTGCATATTCTTCAACATTATCCAAAGCTGGTACAGAAAATCTAAAGATAATTCTGCTTTTAATTTGATCACCAAGCCTAGTTTACATAGAGGTTAAAGAAATCTCTAACAACAAACTTATACACGTGCGCAACAGAACTTCAATGGGTGTTCATCCTATCATTCTTTATAACATATCTACGTTATCTGTGTTCTTTTAAAAAGATGAAAAACAATCAAACAAAAACAACAGAATACATGGTGGCAACCTTATCATCAGATGAAGCAAAATTCAATGCCCACACTAATTAAATAAGAGGAAAAGGAATATTATGTAATAATAAGAGTTATAATCATAAATAATATATTCAATGTGTTTCTTTATGGACTAAACATAAAGCTAAAACTTCAGGAGCTATAGGAACTTGATAAAATCATATATCATAATAATACCCTTAATACAACTGTTTGAGTTTGACAGATTAAGTAGGCAAAATAACAGTATTATAGAAGATGTGAATGATACAGGTTTTACTTAATAGATGCATCTGTACAAACTTTTGTTTTCTACAAATACATACTAAAATTCTATATCCATGAAGTAGTTTTATAGATCAATCAAAACCTCAACTCTACTATTTATCATCTTTGAGACCTTGGAAAAGTTACTTAATATTTCCAAGCTTCTAGTTCCTTCTCTGTAAAATAAAAACTGTCACACTTACTCCCTAGATTGTTGTGACAGCTTAGTAATTTTTTCTAGCAGTCATAGAAACATCTCCAATACATGTGCCTTTAAATACTGTATTCCATGCAGTACAACATGAGGAATGCATTTGAAGGTTTAATGATTAATACAAGTGAGAGCCAAACACAAGACCTGGCACCTATGAGAGAGGAAAGAATAAGTACTTTTTCTTTTTGTTATTATATTTCTTCATTGTTTCCATTTTCCCTGTCTTGAGTACGAAGTACTTTTTAGTCCATCTTTATATCACAGCTCTCTTCTACTTGGAAAAATTTTAGGTGATGGAACCTAGGAAACCCCAACATACTGCAATATAACACACCAGATGGATTTCTCTTGCCTTGGCTACCCTGGGCTATCTGAATGTAAATCTAAAATAAGTAATGATAGTCCTGGCTGGTGTGGCTCAGTGGACTGACTGCCAGCCTGCGAACCAAAGGGTCACAGGTTCGATTCCCAGTCAGGGCATATGCTAGCTGGGTTGTGGGCCAGGTCCCCACTAGGGGGTGCACAAGAGGCAACCACACATTGATGTGTATGTCTCTCCTTCCTTTCCCCTCTCTCTAAAAATAAATAAATAAAATCATTTAAAAAATAAAATAAGTAATGATAAAACATAAGCCAACCAGAAAACAAATCAAATTCTTGGCCACCAGAAAACCTTAATGAACTCCAAAAAATACAGAGATTTTTTGTTCCACATTCTGTAACTACAACTGAATTGTAAACCAGAAATCTACAAGCAGAAAAACAAATGGAAAAAAACAAAGTCCTTACAATAAAAAATTAAGACTCAGTCATCAAATAGTAGCTACCCAAAAACATAATTAAAACACATTTCAAATAATAAGAATACTTGTTATCAAAATATCTGGATATAGCTAAACTATATTCAGTAGGAAATAGTTTAAATGCTTCCATTACTAAAAACAAAAAAAGACTGACAGTAAACCAAGTATACAACTAAAAAACATTTTTTAAAATTATAATAAATCAAAAGAAAGCCATAGAAAATTAGGACTCAAGATTGATGACCCAGCAGCACCCCACGCCTTGATACTTCTGTGTACACAAAACCTGCACACGATTATTCACAGCAGCTTTATTTACAACAGACCCAAACTGGAAACAATTAAAATGCCCTACAACAGGTGAATGAGTAAACGAAATATGTGCATCCGTATCATTACTACTCAGCAAAAAAACAAAAGGCCAATTAATACAACAATTCAGATGCATCTGAAGGGCACCATGCTGAATGAAAAAAAAAAGCTAAGCTACTCTTAAAAGACTACATACTGTACTATTCCATTTATATAACATTCTTGAAATAACAAAATTGTATAGGTAGAGAACAAATTGGTTGCTGAAAGTGGGGAAATAGGAAGACATGACTACAACAGGACAGAAAAAGAGAAATATTTGTGGTGATGGAAGTGTTCTGTATCTTCAATATGGTGGAGGTTACACTTATCTACATGCAATAAAATAGCACAGAATCGGATCATTGTCAATCTCCTACCTGTGGTTTGCACTACAATTATATAGGATGTAACCAGTGGGTGAAGGGGACACAGGACTTCTCTGTTAATTTCTTGCAAATCTGTAATTATTCCAAAATAAAAAGTTTTTAAAAAGCATAAAGGATGAAATTTTTAAATGGAAGGAAAAATAAGATAAAATCTTGTTTTTTAAAAATACAAATAAAACAGATTAAATCCCCAACAGGTCTGACTAAGGGGAATAAAGGAGAGAAAATGAAAGAGCACAGTTAATGAGAAGTAAGGCATTACCCCAGCTACAGAGGAAATTAAAAGACCTCACACATTCAATGCCAATAACTTTGAAATTTTTAAGGTAAATAAACTGTATTAGTATGGGCTACTTTTAAAGGTAGGACTTCCTTTGATGGCCACACAGTTTGTGCTCACTGAATCCATTCCCATAAAACACAACAGAACCCCTACAGCTCTGGCAGGGAGCACAATTGTATGCATGAATGTGACTGCATGTAGCTTGTATGTGCAGAAGTTATACACATATAAGGTGAATCCAGTAGCATTTTTTAAAATACAGTTTAGGAGATTCAAGATGGCGGCCGAGTAGGGGATGTTACACTCACCTCCTCCAGGGCCAAAGTAAAATTACAGCTAAAATATATAGAGAACAATTCAACCTGAACAGCCAAGTTAAGACTGCACAGGACTTCTACAAAGATTTAGAGAAAAAGCCAAATTGAAACTGGTAGAAGAGCAGAGATGTGAAAAGGGCTGGCTCTCTGCCCATAGGAGGCAGTTGAGAAGTGGAGAAATATCTCAACTGCAAAGGCTCCCCCTGAGGAGCACAGGTCTCAGTGCAGCTGGGCACCCCAGCCCAGAGCCACAGAGATGGGAAGAGCTGTGATAATCAGCAGAGTTTCTGTCTGTCAAGGAGAGATAAGAGTCAACTAGAAACCCAGGCCCACTCTTAAAAGGGCCAGGCCACAAAATCTCATTCGCAGCCACTCACCCTCGGCAAGAGCATAAAAGAACATAGTTGTGTAAGGAGAGAATTGGTTGTGTGGCGCTGGGGAGAGAGCTGCAAGGACAGCTGCCAGGGTCCCTGTGCTGAGTTACACTCCCATACCTCCCACAGATGCCGTCTTTCTCGGATGGAGCACTCCCCACCATATATCATCACCCTGGAAGAAAGCAATGGTCCCACCTTCCTGGCTGTCACCCGCCCTGAGGAGCTAGCACCCTGCAGAGTAGTCAGCTGCCTGGGCGTGCAGTATATAGATCCAGGTGGACTCAGGGGGTGTCAGAGAGTGACTTATGTGGCTCTGGGGTAGGGCCATCCCCCTACCTCCTCCCGAGCCTGACCTGAGCTACCCCTTCATGGGACATCCATTAACTCCATCCTCCTGATTCCCAGTGGCCCCATCCTGCCCAGCTCATGTTCTCCATGAGGTCCAGGAAGAATCCAGGACAGAGTCAGTTGTGTGGCTCTAGGACAGGGGCCATTTTTCCCTCTAGTGCAGACCGGTGCAGAGCCCTCCCTTCACAAAGCCAAATCCTGGTCTGTTTGAGAGACCAAATCTGCTGGCCTTCCCGTGACAACACCCTGAGACCCATCCCACCACAAAGGTCTGTGGGCACCTGAGAAGGGGCAGCTGGCTGTGGTATATCTTGAGATTTGCTGAGTGTACTCACCTAGCACTGGCACTGAGTTTAAATCTCTATCAATTTGGTGAACACTAATGCTCCTACCTGGTAACTCACTGAGAACCTAGCTCACGCCGCTCAAGTACTTTCATAAACTAATTCAGTGATAGTCAGGCCAAGCAGGCAGCTGGTAGGTGAAGGCAGACAAAGGCTGATTTCTGGGTGCCTTGGGATTTTACTGACCTGTCCCCAAGTTTGATGCTGGTAGGAGCCAGCCTCGGTGCACACCACACACCTTCCCATGAACACCAAGGCCCAGGACAGGCAGCCACAAACTGTAGATTGCTTTGCTTTGTAGCTCCCAACAGGTTGTCAGGGTCATTCACAGGCAGCATCTGACAGTGACCTGCACCAGAGTCCCTCCCAAGAGGTCCCACAAAAAACATACCCAAGTGAAGGCTTCTGACAACATGCTTCAGAGAATGATCCAGTTGGCTCCACAAGTGGCATATTAAAGGGGGATCTATGCAAGCTCCAGGCCCTGTTGAGGTGAATTCTGCTTTGTATGGTGAGCACACACAGCAGCTTGTACTGTGGGTGGGGTCAATCCTCATATTCTGCCATCCTGAGGGTCAAATGCATACACAGATGGCCAACAAAATCAAAATCAACTACAACAGGAAGACTAAGATAACAAACATGAGGGACACTCCTGGAGGACTCATGTCAGGTGATCAGGAAGACTGTGCCACTAAATCCCAAAGAACACCTACTACATAAGGGCACCCTACCAAGACTAGGATTAATAGGAGGGCTAGCTGATACAAAGAAACCTACATAAAGGAAGCCAATGTGAGGAGAAAAAAACATGCCCCAAATGAAAGAACAGGAGGAATCCCTAGAAAAATAATGAAATGAAATGGAGGCAAGCAATCTACCAGTTACAGAGTTCAAAGCACTGGTTATAAGGATGCTCAAGGAACTTAAATAACATCAACAGCATGAAAAAATGAAAAAACAGAAACCATAAAAAAGAACCAGTCAAAAATGAAAAACACAGTATCTCAAATGAAAAATACACCAGAAGGAATGAACAGTAGGTTAGATGAGTAGATGATCAAATCAGTGATTTGGAAGACAAGGGAACAGCAGCACACAATCAGAGAAACAGCAGGAAAGAAGAGTTTAAAAAAATAACTATAATTTAAGGACTGTTGGGGACAAGAAGAAATGTAACAACATCTTCATCATAGGAGTACCAGAAAAGAAGAGAGAGAACAAGGGAATGAGAACATATTTGAAAAAATAATTACTGAAAACTTTCTACCTTAGTGAAAGAAAATGGCATACAAGTCCAAGAAGTGCTGAGAGTCCCAAACAAGAAGAACCCAAAGAGGTCCACACCAAGGCAGAACATAATTAAATGGCAAAGATTAAAAACAAAGAGAGAATCTTAAAAGCAGTACAAAAAAGACAGTTATTTACCTACAAGGGAGCTCCCGTAAGACTGTCAGCTGATTATTTCTCAACAGAAACATTTCAGGCCAAAAAGGATTGGCACAAAATATTCAAAGCGATGAAAATCAAGGACCTACAACCAAGACTACTTCACCCAGCAAGGCTATCATTTAAAGTTGAAAGAGAAATTAAAAGCGTCCCAGACAAGAAAAAGCTAAAGTTCACTAATAGTACACCAACATTACAAGAAATGTTAGAGGGTCTTCTCTAAAAAGAAAAAGGGAAAAAATAAGGAAGAAGTAAATGGTTATAAAGAAAAATGATAATATGTATTTACCAATAATCATTTTAAATGCTTCAGTCAAAGGTATAAGGTAGCTGAATGGATGACAAAACAGAACTCATATACATATACATATACATATACATATACATATACATATACATATACATATACATTCTGCCTATAAGAGAACTACGTACCTTAGAGCAAAAGACCCACATAGACTAAAAGTACAGGGATGGGAAAAATATTTCATGAAAATCAAAATAAAAAAATCTCTAGGGTAGCAATACTTACATCAAACAAAACAGACCTTAAAACAAAGCCTATTTCAAGAGACAATAAAGGACTTCTATATAGTGATAAAGGGGATGAATCAATGAAAAGGATATTAACACTTTTAACATTGTACGCCCACCACTGGAGCACCCAAATATATAAGGCAAATCTTAAAAGACATAAGGGAGAGATCAACAGTAATACAGTCATAGTAGGGGATTTTAACAGCACATGACATCAATGGATAGATTTTCCAGACGGATAATCAACATGAAAACAGCGGCCTTAAATGACACACTGAATCAGATGGATTTAAGTATTATCATAAGAGCACTGCACCCCAAAACAGCAGAATATACATTCTTTTCAGGTGCATATGGAACATTTTCTAGGATATACCACATGATGGGAGACCAAAAAGTCTCAATAAATTTAAGAAGATTTAAATTATATCAAGCATCTTCTCTGACCACAATGGTATGAAACGAGAAAGCAATTACAAGAAAAAAAAGGGGGAAACACACAAAGACATATAAGATAAATACCATGTTACAATGAATGGGTAAAAAATAAGATAAAAAAAGAAATCAAAAGATACCTTCAAATGAATGAAAATGAGAATACGATAACCCAAAATCTGTGAGACACAGAGAAATCAGTCCTAACAGGGAAATTCATAGCATTACAGGCCTATCTCAAGAAACAAGAAAAAAAGCTCAAATAAACAATCTAACTTTACACTTAAATGAACTTAAAAAAGAACAACAAAGATGAGTAAGTAAAAGTAAGGACATAATAAAGATCATGGTGGAAATAAAATAGAGCCTAAAAAAGCAATACAGAAGATCAGTGAATCCAAGAGCTGGATCTTTGAAAAGATAAACAAAATTGACAAAACTTGAACCACACTCAACAGAAAAAGAGAGAGAGAGAGAGAGAGAACCCAAATAAATAAAATCAGAAATGAAAGAGAAGTATAACAACTGACACCAAAGAAATACAAAGGATTATTAAAAAAATATGAACTATATGTGAACAAATTGGACAATCTGGAAGAAATGAATAAAATCCTACAATCATACCATTTTCCAAAACTGAATCATGAAAAAACAGAAAATCTGAACATACCCATTTCAACTAATGAAACTGAAGCAGCAATTTAAAAAACTACCAACAAAAGAAAACTGGATTAGGCAGCTGCATCAGTGAATTTTACAAAGCATTCAAAGAAGAACTAACACCTCTACTTCTCAAATTATTCCAAAAAAATGTAAGAGGAGGAAAGATGCCTAAGCTCATTTTAAGAGGACAGCATTATCCTGATCTCAAAACCAGATAAAGACATCACAAAAACAAATAATAGGTCAATATCCATGATGAACATAAATGCTAAAATCCTCAACAAAATACTAGAAATCAAAACCAGCAGTATGTTAAAAAGATCATTCAGCACGATCAAGTGGAATTTTTTTCTGGGGAGGCAAGGTTGATACAATATCCACATATCAATAAACATAATATACCACATAAACAAAATAAAAAATAAAAATCACATGATCACATCAAAAAAATACAGAAAAAGTGTTTGATGAAATCCAGCACCCATTTATGATAAAAACTCTCAGCAAAATGGGAATAGAGGGCACATACTTCAATGTAATCAAGGCCATATGTGACAAACACACAACCAACGTGATACTCAAGGGGCAAAATCTAAAAGCATTTCCCTTAAGATTGGTAACAAGACAGGGACGTCTGCTTTCACCACTGTTATTCAACATAGCACTGGAAGTCCTTGTTAGAGCAATCACACAAGAAAAAATAAAAGGTATCCAACCTGGAAAGGAAGAAGTAAAACTATCATTATTTATAGATGACATTATACTGTGTATAGAAAACCCTAAATATTCCAACAAAACCAACTATAACTGATAAATTCAGTAAAGAAGCAGGATAAAAAAAAATAAATATCCAGAGATAGGTTGCATTTTTTTACATGAATAATGAATGATCATAAAGGGAAGCTAAGAAAACAATCCCATTTACCACTGCATCAAAAATAAAATATCTAGGAATAAATTTAACCAAGGAGGTAAAAGACTTGTACTTGAAAAATTTATAAGACACTGAAAAAAGAACTGAAGAAGATACAAATAAATGGAAGCATATACCATGCTCATGGAATAGTAAGAACTAACATGTTTAAAATGCCTTGCTACCCACAGCAATCTATAGACTCAATGCAACTACTATCAAAATACCAATGGCATATTTTATAGAAGCAGAATAAATAAACCAAAATTTTATAGGATACCACAAAGACCCCAAATAGCAATAGCAATCTTGAGAAAGAAGAACGAGGCTGGAGGTATTATGCTACCTGATATCAAATTATACTACAAGGCCACAGTAATCAAAACAACATGGCATTGACACAAAAACAGATGTATAGATCAATGGAACAGAATGGAGAGCCCAGAAATAAACCCACAATCGTAGGTCAATTAATATTAGACAAAGGAGGCAACAAAATACATTGGGGTAAAGATGGTCTATTCAATAAATGGTGTTGGAAAACTGGACAGATACATGCAAAAAACTGAAACTAGATCACCTTCTTACACCACACACAAGAATAAACTCAAAATGCATTAAAGACTTAAATATTAGACTCAAAACCATAAAACTACTAGAAGAAAACAGAGACAGTAAAATCTTGAACATTTATCTTAATAATATACAGGGTCTGGCCCAAATAACACCTCTTTTTTATTACAAAATCTTTTATTACAAAACCATAAGCATGTAATTCTGTAACATAACAATATCACACTCAAGCATACCACATGACATTTTAGGTGAAATGTTCAAATTAAAACTATAAATTATTACACCCGTATTTTTACCCTACCAACCATGCTCAAACAGGCATTACTTCTGCCGGAGCCTATATTTTCTGATATAGCTCCTTTGGCAAGAAAAACAAAAGAAAAAAGAAACAAATGGGACCACATCAAACAAAAAAGTTTTTACACAGCAAGGGAAACCATCAACAAAATGAAAATACAACCCACTGAATAGAAGAACATATTCAACAATGATACATCTGATAAGGGGTTAATATACAAAATTTAGAAAAACCTTACACAACTCAACACCAAAAAACCCAGGAACAGTCCAATTTAAAAATGAACAAAGGACCTGAATAGACACTTCTCCAAAGAGGACATATAGATAGATGGCTGGTAGAAATGAAAAGATGCTCAGTATCACTAATCATCAGAGAAATGCAAATTAAAACTACAATGAGATAACACATCACAAGTGTCAGAATAGCTACCATCAATAAACAACAACTGCTGGCGAGGATGTGGAGAAAAGGCAACACTTTTGCACTGAGTTCAGATTGGTGCTGCCACTAGAGAAAACATTATGGTGGTCCCTCAAAAAACAAAAGTGGAACTGCCTTAAGACCCAGTGATTCTACATCTGAGTATATAGCCAAAGAAACCCAAAACTCTAACTGGAAAAAAATATGCACCCCTTTGTTCATTGCAGATTTACAATACCCAAGTTATGGAAGCAACCCAAGTGCTACTCAATAGACAAGTGGATAAAAACGCTGTGGTACATTTACACAATGGGATGTTACTCTCATAAAAAAAGAATGAAATCTTACTCTTTATGACAACATATGGATGGACCTAGAGGGTATTGTGGTTAAGTGAAATAAGTCAGAGAAAGACAAATATCATATGATTTCATTTATATGTGGAATCTAAAAACAATATAAATGAGGAAACAAAACAGAAACTGATTCGTAGATACAGAAAACAGAACAGACTGAGGGGCAGGGGGTGGGGTTGGATGACTGGGTGAAAAGGGCGAAGGGGCTGAAAACTACAGATGGGTATTTACAAAACAGTCATGGGGCTGTAAATTATAGCTTAGGAGCGAGTCAAACCTCAGTTCTCTGTCTCCCATCTTGAACAATTCTGTTCCTGACCAAGTTTTCCACGGAAAAAACATCTCAGTTGTTGAACAAAACTTTGGATCTCGATCCCACAACCCTTTCATGCTGATACCTATTATGATCAGTCACATGTCCCTCAGGTGACAAAGGAGAGAATGCTTGAATATGAGTCAACTTATCGACCAACCTTGCATAGTTAACATCTCAGGAAACTGTGCTGTGCATATTTTTTTTTTGCTTTTGTTGCTTATTATTACTAAATATGTACAGAAAGTCACCATGGGTCCTAAGAAGGTTAGTGACAACAGCAAAAAGAAAAGTTTGAGAACAAAAATAAAGCTTAAATAATTGCAAGTATGACAGAGGGGTTCACCTGCTGATCTGCCTAGAGTATGGCATGGTGAAATCGACTAGCAGCACAATTTTCCAATATAAAGAAGCCATCAGTAGTGCTGATGTTTGTAAGAGTGTGGGAGTGCTCACAAAGCAATGATCACAGGCCACTGAAGAGGTAGAAAAATTGTTGTTGATTTAGATAAACGAAAAGCAGACGGCTGGTGATAGCATCTTGGAGGCAGTAATATGTGAAAAGGCGAAGACATTGCGCACTGACCTCCTGACAGACAGACACGCCTGGAACGAGTGCTGAAAGTGACTCATTTAAGGCTCGTGGGGGCTGGTTTGATAAACGTAAGAAGTGGCATTCACAGTGTAGTGAGGCATGGGGCAGCTGCCAGTTCTAACAATGCAGCTGCTAATTTTGTGACAGAATTTCAGTATGCAGAGGCCGAGGGATTTTTCCCCCTAACAGGTGTTCAATTGTGATGAGACAGGTGTCTCTTGGAGGAAAATGCCAGAGAACCTAAATCACACAGGAAGAGCAGTAAGTAGTACTACCAGGATACAAGCCAATGAAGGACAGGCTGACATAACTGAGTGGGAATGGGAATGAGAACTTTAAATTGAAGCCTCTACTTGTCTACCATTCTGAAAACCTGAGAGTTTTCAGGAAAAATGATGTCATAAAAAGCAAGTTGAGCCCTAGCTGGTGTACTCAGTGTATTTAGCACCCACCTATGAACCAAAAGGTCACAGGTTTGATTCCTGGTCAGGGCACATGCCTGGGTTGCAGGCTAGGTCCCCTGCTGGGGGTATGAGATCAGTGTTTCTCTTCCTCTCCTTCTCCCTCACTTCCTCACTCTCTGAAAATAAAAATCTTTTTAAAAAGTAAATGGAAGCTATTATTAAAACCAACAAGTTGAATGTGATGTACGGGGCTAACAGTAAAGCTTGAGTAACCAGTCAATTTTTATTGAGTGGATTCAGGAAGTGTTTGCCCCAAGTGTGAAGAAATATTTCCAGGAAAAACAATTCCTGTTCAGGGCACTTCTTGTAAATGGACAACGATGCTCCTGCCCACCCTCCAGCCTTGCAGGCCCAGTTGGTGGAAGATGAGAGCCTCATCACTGTTCGGTTTTTGCCCCTTAACACAACTCCTCTCAGCCAGCCCGTGCACCAGCAGGCCATTTCTAATTTCCATAAACTACACAAATGTACTGTTTGAGAGGTGTTTTGAGGTGACCTCTGAAAGCAATTTTAACCCTCAGGGAGTTCTGGAAGGAACATTTTACTATCCTCACTTGCTTGAGGCGCACAGACAAAGCACGGGAGGAAGCATCTTCCAGGACCATGCAATCAGCCTGGAAGGAACTGTGGCCTGAGTCTGTTGTTGAGACTTTGGGGGCTTTGAGGATGAGCCTGTGTCTGCTGTGTCCGCTGTGTCCCTGGGCAAGTCCATGGGCCTGGAGGTGGATGGTGACGACGGGGAGGCGGTGGTGGAGGACCACAACACTGAGCTGACCACGGAGGAACTCCAAGACCTTCGGAGGGAGCAGCAACAGACGGCAGCTGAGGAGCCTTCCTCAGAGGAGGAGGAAAAGGAGGATATTCTTACTTCACTATCAAGGAAATGCTTGGGAAATGGGGAAAATGCGAAGTTTTATTGAGAAATATCACCCTGACAAAGAAGTAGCAAACCGTGGGATAAACTTGTGACAACAGTGTTTCACTTCAAGCTAGTGATAAAACTCAGGCAAAAACAAACATCGCTGGATAAGTTTTTAGAGAGACAGAGGCCGAGTGAGCCTGACGCAAGGTCTAGTGGAGAAAAAAGACAAGAGAGAGGAAGAACCACAGAAGAACAGCGACCTGATGTGTTTATAAAAGGGGGCTCCCCTTCCAAACAACAACATCCCTCCACCCCACCTCTCCATCTTCAGTCATCGGTAGCTCTCAACACTAAAGGTAAGTTCAAGTGTGCGTGTAAATTTTCATTTTTTTACTGTACACTTCATTTCCTTTCTGTTAAATTTCTACTTAGATTTCATGTTCTTTTTGTTTTTAGAGTGTTTATAGATTTAGCAGTACATTAGACATGTGAAAAAGAAAGGTTTAAACAGAGAATCATTTGGGAGTCTGGAATGGAATAATTCAATTTACATTATTTCTAATGGGAAAAAAATGATTCAGTTTTTGAACAAATCACTTCTTGAACAGCCTTCCAGAATGAATGAAGTTCAGGAACCACCATACAGTCAATAACATTGTAATAACTATGTGTGGTGCCAAGTTGTGTACAGGAAATAACAAGCAGCACACTTTGTAATGTATGTGATTGTCTAACCACTATGCTGTACACCTGAAACAAATACAAATACTGAATATACACTGTAATTGGTAAAAAAAGAAAAAAATACACTTTAGACAAGTAAGATATATTCTAAGAATGTAAGGATGGTTTTGCAATAGTAAATTTTCAATGTAATTCATTATATTAATAAACCAAGCAACAAAACCATTTGCTTATATCAATACATGGCAAAAAAAACGTGAAAAAATTCAGCTGATGTTTGAAGTAAGACTGAAGTCAAATATTGAAAGAATGAAGCCAAAACAATTTTCTAAAATATTAAAGACTATTTCTTAAAGTTAAAAAAATAGTACATTAGAAAGAAAAATACTAAAACTACTGTTGTAACTCAGATCAGACAAAATTATCCTTACTCAGAGGTATTACTTTGAACCTAGAAAATAAGAAACACTAAAAAGATATTAGCACTAATAATTTGGTAAGATGCTGTTTATAAAAAATATGTAACTAATTTTTCTCTGTAACAGAGAAAAATAAATGCAAAGTTTTTAAAACCTTGATACACCATAGTAACAAAAGTGATAAAATGCCCAGGAATACATTAACAATTATAGCTAGAAGGTATATTATGAAGAGAGTCTAAAATTTTATTGAAGGACATGAAATAAGACCTGAATAAATGGAAGGATAAGCCATGTTTCTGGATGGGAAGACTTTTTAAAATGTCTGTTTATAATCTAATACTATATAAATTTAATATAGCTCCTGTCGCCAATTCCAAAAAGCTTTATTTTGTAACTGGATAAAAAGACTGCCAAAATAAGTTGTTATATAAAATTAGTACTTTATTTTGAAAGAACTTGATTTACAAATACACCATAAAACCAAAATGGTTATGATTTTGGCAGACTACACGGGTGGAACAAAACAGAATCTAGGAATAATTCAACTGTGTTATCTATTGATTGAAGAAACATCCATGATCCATCTAACAATTTGGCATCCTCACTTCCAACTACCTTTTCTTCCACTCCACCTCAGGCACCTATATATTATGCACCTATTCCACTCCCAAAATCTGTCAAGAATCTTTCCAACATTGCCTATCTTTCCAGCATGCTTGCCTTGGCGTATGGACCTTCCAAAATATTGGACCTTATTAGGAAAGCCCATCCTCTGGTCCTAAAATAGGGGTCTTTAAAATCACATGTATGAAGTTAACTCAATTTACTTTTTAATTTATTTTTATTTTACTTATTTTCAGAGAGAGGGGAAAAGAGAGAAACACGGATGTATGAGAGAAACATCAACAGGTTGCCTTTCACATGCCCCCAACCGGGGACCTGGCTGCAACCCAGGCATGTGCCCTGACTGGGAATCAAACCAGTGACCTTCAGTTCACATGCCAGTGCTCAATACACTGAGTCACACCAGCCATGGCTGAAGTTTTCTCATTTATATGTATATATCCACACAGAAATATAAGTAAACTCACTAAAATATTAAGTTATTTAAGAGTAATAACTTTTCAAGTGATAGTCATCCCATATTGAACTTGCTATATAAAGATGTACACCCCCTATATGTACACTCACACAGCATACATTTGGTTATAGGAAAAAAGAAAATCCAACTCAAACTGGCTTAAACAAAAAAGGAATTTATTGGCTCTCATAAGCGAAAAGTCTACAAATAATTTGCCTTTGGTTCCAATTTGATGGAGGTTCCAAATTGCTTCAGGGCTCCAGGCTCGAATCCCTCTTTTTCTTGGTACTGCCCTCAGGCTGGCTCCTTTGTGTTAGAAAAATGGGCCGTATCAAGGTCAGATGTGAATGCTCACATCACAGTTCCAAGCAGATGTCTTTGTCAGCGGTTCCTGAGGAAGCCTCAGCAAACACCTAGTCTCTAAGTAGCTTGAAGTCTCCCACCTATCCCTGAACCACTCACTGTGGCACTGTTTAAAAGTAACTGGGATCACTCTAGAGCTGGAAGCATGACAATCCCATCCAAACCACTTGCGTGAAAATGGGGAGAGAGTTATCCAGAGAAAAAGCGGGTGGCCTTGTGAGACAAGGAAGTGGGTGCTGGATGGGCAACCACAGCACGCACGAACAAGAAATTTACCCAATAAAATATGAAAAGTGCTCAATCTCATTAGTATTCAAGGAAATACAAATAAAATTACATAATGTGTTGCTTAGCAGGTTAACAAAAAAAGAAATATTGTTTGTGTATGTGAGAGAGGTGGTGAAGGATTGAGAAGAGGAGCTTACACTTCTATTGGAATGGTGCTTGTGTACAGTGTTAACTAAAAGGCACTTAAGCAAGTTTTATACCCTGATCAGAAACATTACTGCTTGCTAAATATAAAACAAAAAGTTAGCAACAAATAGGAAAATTTAAAGCTCCATAATGTAACAGAAGATGACTACTTTTTTCCCCTCCTCCAACCTGATAGATGTTTCCATTTTGGAAAAAAAAAATCAGAGATTCCTGGGTAAATCTATATTCCTCAGCTCCACGTCTTGACTTGGCCTATTTCTTTCTATTCTCTTCTTTCAACATTCCTGGACAAAATCCAGGATGAAGTCTGTAGTTAATTAATGTTGGCATAGCTGGGGTCAGAACTAGTAAAATGTCTTCTGAAAATTGATTAAATGTTTTACCCCATATCCAACTAGGAAAAAATACATGATGGACAAAAAAAAATCCTAAGTTGAAATATACCCCAAGACATAGAAGCACAATGCCTAAATACAGAGAAGACTTACCATCTAGAGCGTACCTACACAATTACTCTAGTTCACTTGAAAATTAGAAAAAATATACCCTAAACTGTATTTAAAGATGTTATGGCGATGAGGTGGGTCTGTGCCACCCCACAAGTAGAATCAGTAGTGGCATAAGAAGGATGCTCTTATAAGCTCTGGGGCCAGCCCCACGCTTTGTACAGAATCATGTATATTTCTTAAGTATGCATCAAATTGAAGTCCAATTCCACTGACCTCAATTTGAAAGTCAACACCAAGGTGAATTTGTTGATGACAATTAAGCACTTGAAATGAAAATACCCCCAGATTTCTAATTTAAACTAAAGGCTGTTCCTAGGTTTAATTTTTTTCAAATCCAATTACAAATAGAAAGTTAAAGTGCCATAAGTCCCCTGACTTTGTACTACTTGAAGTCAGGGATTTTCATTCCAGCCTGAGAAGATAAAAGACACAACCTCCTCCTCTATCTTAACTTTCTGGTTAAATGACTTACACGGCTGGCTTACGTCAAAGGGATTTACTCTAGAACCAAACTATCTGAAAAAGAACAGTAACAGACAACTCTCTCAACCCTACTGTGTTAAAGACAGCGAGCTGGTACTTAGTCAGAGCAGAGGGAGCGGTGGTGGAAGAGCATGGACTCAGCAGTGAATAGGCTGTGACTGAAATCCAGCTCCATCACTGATCAGCTGTGTGATCTTGGGAACCGACCCCACACACCTGTGCTTCATTATCCTCATCTTTAAAATGGGCATAATAATAGTACCATCCAGTCTCTTCCCGTTGCTGTGAGGTTTCATGAGATAATCTAGCACCACACAGCAAGGAAACTTTCAATAAATGTTATTACTCTTAATATAATTTGAATAGCTATTTGTTTAGGTCTATGTCAGTACTCCTAGAAAGAACACAAACACTGTATCCTAACTGTTCTAATTTGCACCATCTGCAAAAAGTACTTTAAAACTACTTCAAGTGATTGGAAAAGAAAAATTAACAAAGTCCTTTCTGTGGCTAGTAATTGTAGATACTACAACACTTCACTTAGAAAACCTCCACTGTGAAACAATAAGCTTGCAACAAAGTAGTAAAGTGAAAGCCACAGAATACAACAGAATTTGAATGACACTATATTCAGAGGTTTCTCAGCTGATGAGAGCAATAGGGAAATGTATAATACTTCCTGCACAAATGTGTCTAGGGAAAGCAGGCTATATTTATTCAAAACTATAAAAGATTACAATGTAAATCAAACAAAATTAGTTTTTAGAAGTTAAGTGACTCGTATGTATCCAAATTCTGACCAAATCAAGGCAATAATCCAATGTACAGAAAGGTTATAGCCCAAGAAGCAAAAAGCAGCAAACAGAAACATGTTGTCAATAGAGACACTATATGAATATACAAACCTATAGTTTTAACATAACATGAACAAATCTTAAGTACATGTGTTGGCTAACTATTTCCAACATTAAAGCAGTAAATGTTTTTATACTTGGTAAAAACATACATACTGTATAAAACCTTAATCACACGTAATGAGGTCTACAAGTGTGAACCAAGTAGAATGTAAGGTTTTCTTTCGTGAAGATGAACATTTTAGAAAGAATCCAACTTAAAGTAAATCCATTGTCACATGTATTGTAAAGATGATCCACAAAAATGCTTATTCTTTATAACTGCATACAGGGAACAAACTGCCCAGGAACTTGTATTATTTTTGTATTATAGTGACTTGCCTGAAAAGATAAATTACTTGGGGGCTTAAATAGCAGAGGTCAATGTGAATTAAATAACATATGACTAAAAATATATATACAATGTACAAGAGCTAGAAGTTAGAAACCTGAATACTGTGGCAAAGATTTATTAGTCTGTACAAGTTGGTTTTGATAAAATATTGACTGCTTGTTACAATAAATTACCAAGATTTTCGTTGCAACAGTATTTTCCCATACACATCAAAATCTGGAAGCAAATTGTCATTTAGTGTTTTTCCCCCCAACCCTCAAAACACAGGCATAGGTTGTTAGTATCAACAAGTGATTTATGGAAGTCATAAGATACAGCTATCATAAATATCACACAAGCTACAATGGAGATACCTGGACAAACACCACCACCATTTATAGCAAAACGTGTTGGTTTAAAAAGTGTTAAGTACTAACATGAGCTACATAAACACACTATTTGTATCCTTCTGAAACCAGAGTAAGGGAAAACCTTATTGCCACTCTGCCAAACATCATATAACTAAAAATGCTGCACAAAGGGTCATGAATCCAATGTACACATATCACAGAATTAAAACTCCAGTTAAGCAACTGAGCTACTCATTGAAGTAAATTAAAAAGACCAAACTTCTTTAACATATCAATGCTATTTTAGAAGCATCATCAGAACAGAGATTTAATTATAAATTGGCCTGGATTGCACCCTGTAAAAAGAACTTTGCTTAGTTCTAAAGAGAATCTGTCAACAGACATCCTAGGAAAGCTGTGGAATCATGCTCTTTTTTATTCCTGAAGAAATTCACCAGATTGGATGATACTGTAATCTCCCAGTGGTTCTAGGAATTCTACATACCAATTAATTCAGTAATTGATAGGAGTATTTAGGCAAATAGAAGACCAAAAGTAGACCTTGTTCTCAACATATGATAGGTGGACTTTTAAAAATCACATGATAAATGTAAATCATAAAATCAAGTGTACTTATAAAGGTACACCAGTTTTATGTTACATAAAAAACTGTAGACTGCAAACTGTGCATGCTTACCATAACATTTTACCTGGGAAAGCCAATGAGGGGGATTTCTTGTAAATATTTACTGCCATGATACAAAACAAATATGTGCAAACTGCAAGGTCCCTAAAATAGCAGTTAGAGTTTATATACAGAAAGATGTCACTATCTGATCAAATATGCAAGAGATGGCCTTTCCCAGAGTTTATAACACAGAACAATAACCTCCGCAGGCTCCTCCTCCATGGCCTTCTTCCCTGTGTGACAGTTTGACTCCTTTATTCTGGTTCTCACTTTCCCACAGTCCAGGCGTCTGAATGATCTTTTCAACAAGTTCCTCAAAGGCACACTGTACACCATCACAGGTTTTTGCACTTGCCTCTGAAATTCAAGGAAAGATGTCATAGTACATTCCTTTCTGGTCACACTTCTATGTTTTCCTGTGAAACTATCATGGCATAAATATCAGCCGACAATATCTAAGGAGCCAAATCAACAAATTCCTCCCATACGTTTAACATTAGTGAATTTCCCCCAACTCTCACTGGCTGTCAGCTTTACCATCAAAGCATCTCCCAGACCTGCCAACTTTTCACCACCACTCAGCACTGCCAGCTGCAGTCAAAGCCACCAGCTTTGGTCATCTGGGCTATTATAAGAGAGTAACTAGCCTCTTGTTTCTGCTTCTCATGATCCATTTTCAACACAAATGGGCCCCTTTCCCACTTTTTTAAAAAGAATATGAGATCACAGTACTATTCCCTTGCTTTCTACCACACTTAGAATGAAATCTATTTCTTTACCCTTTCCTGTGAGGTCCAGCATGACCTTTTTAAACCTTACCTCCCATTATAACCACCCTTCCCCCCAACACACATTGCTCCAGCCCACAAGCTTTCTTCCTTTTTCTTAAACACACTAAGCTGGTTCTGAAGTCAGGAAATATTTGCTATCCTCTCAGCCTGAGATGCTTTCCCTCTAGGTCTTCATAGGATTGATCCTTGCTCAAATGGCATTGCCTTGAAGAACTTTCCCTAATCAGTCCCTGCATCAGTCATTCTCTCCCTGCTTACAATGCTTTACTTCCTTCATAGCATTACTTTCTTATTTAACTGTCTCTCATACTTGAACGTAAGCTCCATAGGGGCAGGGAGTTTGTTCGTGCTATTCACTATTATATCCTCAGTGTTCAGTCAATATTTATTGAATAAACTAATAAATATTGAAACAAAAGGATACCCAGTAAGTAAGCAGTAGAGGTAGTACTCAGTTCCTTTCTAAAACTCCCTACACCTTCCACTTGCGCCACCCTGCTTCCGCCTATATATGATGTTCTCCTGTACCCATTTCTGGATTCCTAGTCAATTCTAACACTGTGAAATAGGTAAATCAGTAATTCCTATATCTAGCTTCACATCAGAATCAACTAGGGTGGTTTTTATATACTGCCTCCTAGGTCCTCTTTCAGACCTGTGATAAGTCCCAGGGACCTGTACTTTTAAAAGGCAGCCCACTTTTCTAGATGAGGGGTCAGAAAACTGTTTTTGTGATGGACCAGATCGGAAACATTTTAGGTTTTGTAGGCCATATAGCTTCTGTTGTGACGGAGCTCTGCCATGAACCCTGAGGCAGCTACAGATGACATGTAGGTGACTGGGCATGTCTGTGTTCCACAGAAATGATGGGGCCAGATCTGGCCCCTGCTGTAGTTTGCCAACCCTGCTCTATCACACTTCTGAAATATTAGTGTGCATACAAATCACATGAAGATTTTTTAAAAATGAAGATTCTAATTCAGAAAACCTGGTTACAGCCTGAGATTAAAGCATTTCTAGCAAGTTCCCAGGTGGTGCAACTTTAGCACTGGGAGCCTGGCTTTATTGAGTGGCATTACACCCTGATGGGAATGATTCCGTACGACTCCATATAATGGATCCTATTTTTTTCTTACAGAAGGAAAAATAAAGAACCTGATTCTATAGTTACAATTTATACTGCGAGATAACTATGAGCTAAATATATATCATGTATAATTTGTAAAGAGAAAAATTAGCAGAAATTTTAGTTTTAAATTCCTCATTAATGATGAAAGATAAGTATTCACACACCTACCTATAAATAACATGGAATGCTTTCGTGCAAATTTCAGGCCTTCACTTCTATCGACTTCACGATTTTCCTAAAAGACAGATGCAAAGACTAAGAAAAGCTATCAAAACATAGAGCTAAATGCCAAGTCTGTAACTTCTTACCTTATCAATTTTATTTCCAACTAGCATGTTTACTATGTCATTTCTTGTGCAGTATGTTTCCAATTCATTTAACCAATTATCCAGTTTAACAAAGGTGTCTCTTCTTGTGACATCATAAACTGAAGTAAAAAAGTTATTTATTAAATAAGCATAAAAATAAGTAGCAATGACATCATATTCCTGATATGTAAATAGGAGCTAACATTACTATATAGGTAAGTCTATTTTTAAGCCTTCGATGCTTACTCTTCAATGTCTACTGATCTAGATGGAAGGAACAAATTTAAAAAATACAAAATATATACACACATTTCAATTTTATCAATACACACTGTAAGAGGAATGAAATTATGTCCTGTGTGATCACAGAAAACTAATTTGAGCAAAACAGCTGCCCCCATCCCCGTTCATAACAACAAAAAATGAAGTTTATCCAAAAATCAAGTGTTTAGGTTCAAATCTATGAAAAAATATGAAAAATTTTACATGAATTTAAACATCTATGACCCTGCTAATTTGTTCTTACACAACCAGGATGTAAAGTTTTAGTAGTAGATGGAATCCTGTTTTCCTCTGTTATCACTTTTACATTATTTTGCACTATACCAAAGGGGTTTCTTAATTTACAGTATTTTCTAAACTTAGGAGATGCTAAAACCAAAACAATACGACTCACTGTCAAATTAAAAGAAATAAAACCAAAGCCTCACAAATCACAATATAAAAGAATTCTCCCTACAAATGATCAATATTAATTTTAAACCCTTTCTCAGGAGCACTAAGAACACGCACTTTTCGGCAGCAGCAGCCAGGGCTGCGTCTGAGGTGCGCGGGGCAGGCCCTGCTGCTCTAGGCAGCGGCTGTCAGCTCTGGAAGGTTGTTGATCATCATGAAAGTCCCAGAAATGAGGGGGGGGGTCTCTTAACAACACACCTAAAAATGCTGGAAGTGGATCTGTGGGGGCTCCAGCATATGGTGATATCAGGAAATTACAGATTCAAGTGGATTAAAAGGGGAAGATTGTGAATGCCAGGTTTAAATAATTTGGCTGTGGTTCTGCAATTGCCTCCAGCTCCTGAGCCACCGAGCAGCTGAAAGGGAAGAGAGTGGAGGCAGCCTTGACCATCAAAAACACAGATAGGACCAAGGAACTCTGCCTTCCCCCTGTGAAAGTGCACTGTTCCTTGCTGGCTGAAGGTGTGACCAAGGCCAACCTGGCTAATTTACAAACTGAAACAAGAACCCAAGAAAGGGGAGGTGGAGAAGAAACGAGCCCCCTTGGGGAAGCTTCCAGCAGGACAATCAGTGACTTGCCCACCTGCGGTTCAGTTACACCATGCAGTCACTACAGATTTCAAAAGCCCTTCCCGCACTGCAGTGAAAGAGCTAGGAAATACCCACACCATTCACTGTTCACATTGCAGCTCTAATGCAAGCAAAATACACAGTTTAATTGTTCTGAATCCTATTGTTTCTTTGAGCCCACTTTTATCACCTTAACCCAATTTGTGTATATTGTGAATTATATGTATGGCCTCATAATTGAAATCAGTAATGGAGTCTCAAGTTTTGACAGTGCATGAAGTGCACAGAGATCTATTTCAGGGAGGATTACCAATGGGATGCCTTGGTATGATTATTTGATAGAATCAAGTATTGTACATAAAACAGACCTGCATATATATAATAAACAAAAGAATGCAAGACCAAAAAAAGGACAAGCACTTTTCAATTGAGAACCCACATTTTGTCTTTAAAAATTCTGTGTTAAGTGCTTTGCACTATATTTTTAGGACTGATAAAATGCTGCTAACTAAAGATCAGTTTCTGGTAATATTCTAAGACCAATTATATGTGGACTAATCCCCAATTATTTCCTTATTAATATGTGCTTTAAATTAAATAAATTTGTCTGATTTTAATTTTTTAATTGCTAGAAAAAAGGTTGAAAATAAATTTTCAAAGTCTCAATATTATTAATATTAAATAAAGTTAACATAACTTCAAGTTACATAAAAGTAGTCTTATAGAAAAACAAAACAAAAATGTATTGACCTTTACAGATAAGAAAAATCAGAAATTCCAGTAATAAAGAATATTTTAAAACAGTATATTAAAGTAAAAACTTACCTAATATAACACCCTGTGCACCTCTATAATAACTGGGAGTTAATGTTCTGAACCTCTCTTGACCAGCAGTATCCTAAAAGTGACAATCAATTACTATTAAATAAAATAATTATAAATAACATTCAACATACTAATTTAAGAGTAGAAAGTAAACATTATTTAAAATACCAATGCACAAGAGCTCATTTAAAACTTGAAATTTAAATAAGATGTGTTCTATTAATGAAAAATGTTACATTAGATAAAACTAAATACGGACTCATCTCTAGAAAAAATGCAACTAAGTAAATGTTTCTACTACTTTGGCTTTAAGATTTTCATCACACATAAAACCCACTTCATTGACAGCATGGTTCTCAACTCTGGCGGCACAATGAAGTTTCCTGGGAAACAAAAACTATGAATGCCTGGGTCCAACCCACAAATATTCTGATTTAGTTAGTCTAGGAAATGAGGGAAGTTTTTAAGATCTTCCCAGGTGATTCGAACATAGAGTCAAGGCTGAGAAACACTGATTTAAAGAGAATCACAGAGGTGTCTTATTTTAGGTAAACAACCTAAAAGGTTCGATTTTTAAAAGTTTTTTCTCTATATCTTCTTTTAGGAAAATTCATAAAACCCAACCACTTCTTCTTTCTCATGCCAGGGTGATAAACATAAGATGTACAGTAGCAGGAAATGAAGATTTCATGAGAAAGAATCCCTGTCTGCTTAGTCTCCAGTTTAACCCCAGTGCCTAAAGAAAGTCCTGACATAGGATAGCTGCTCAACTTCTGTTGGGGGGGAAAAAAAGTGAAAAAACTAAAAGAAGTCTCTACTTCCTGAATGGTTCCTTCTGGCTTCCTTCTACCATCCCTGGACTGACTGTGGCTTCCAGGTATCCAAGACTATGCAAAACAGCAGTTGGCAATCTGCTGCCTCAGCCCTCTACCTGTTTTATTATATAACGTTTTAGCAGCCAGGCCCATCCACTTATGTAATGCCATATGACCCGCCTTAGGGTCGGACTAAATATTTACTATCTAGCCTTTCACGAAAAAGTTTGCACCAGAGGGGACAGGGGTTGGGGGGCTGAGTGAAAAAGTTTAAGGGATTAAAAGTTTAAGGTAGTCACAAAACAGTCACAGAGATGTCAAGTACAGCATTGGGAATATAATCAATAATATTATGATAACTATGCATGGTATCAGGTGGGTTCTAGAAATATTGGGGGGAACACTACGTAAAGTTTATGACTGTCTAACCACTAGGCTATACACCTGACATTAAAACAAAATAATAATAAATTTAAACCATAACTGAAAAATAAAATTAAAAAAAAAAGGAAAACTCTGTAGTCTGCTAATGTAAACTACCCTAAAAAAAGTAAAGATGTATATCAAATGTCAACTGAGCTACCAGTTCCATTGTTGTAAATGCGAATTTAGCTAAGGAGCAAACAGAAGATCCTTTATATATAAAAAGTGTTAATAACCTCTAAGAGGTTTATAAGATTGGAGAGAAATTTTAAACTATCAGTGACAGGCTGTAGCAACACCTAGTTTCTTTGCCTGGCCGAAGTACAGAATGCTTTAAGAAAATAACAATATGGCAGAGAGTGTTTGAGGTAATTTAGAGCCCCAGAAAACACACTTAGGGAAAGAACTCTCGCACAGACCACACTCTGCACATCCTCTGCTCTCCCACAGATGAGGTTATGGAATTCAGGATGTCCTCGGCTTTCCAATTCTCACCACTACAGAAATGCTCCCCACCATGTTGAAGTGAAAAAATAGCAAATTAAAATCAAACTTTCTAAAGAGATAAATTTATGAGAGAAAAAAATGATTTCTTTCTACAAAAATTCTCTTATAAACCTGCCTCTGATAGTTAAAATTATTCAATCTGCATGTTTACTCAAAACAATACTACAAATTAAAAGCTGCATAGGAAGTGACTTTGCTATCTAAAGCAGATTACAATTCTGACAATATAATATAGGTCAGGGAAAGAATCAAGCATGAAATATTCTTGTCCCAAAACTTCTTGTTATAACAGGAAAAAAGTGATTCTATTTACATAGTGAAAATATCCATACTTTAATAAATTAATTTCCAAAACTAGCAGAAAACATTTGAATAAAAATTTTGTTCCCTTTGGTCTTCATTGAGGTTAATTTCAGTAACTTGTATGTTAGGAAAAAATTAACAAGAAAACATTAGAACACTTACATAGTTACTTGTTATTTGGTATAAAATGCTTCCTAGGAATAGGAACACTTCAAAGAATGCCACGATGATGACTGAGATCACACAATGCATGAATATTGTGGTCTCAGTCTGTAACTGATGCCTAGACTGCCCTTAATGTTTAACCACCATGTTGAAGTATGCCTCAGTTTGACAGTAGCTGACCAGTTCTAACATTATATATGTTATAAAAATACATTTACATGTTTAATTATCGTAGTATATGGAAAAATTAGATACATAAAATAGTACATTTTTATCACATACATGTAATATATATCTAATATACTAGCAATCATATTTAGATAGACAGACATGAATAGGTAGGTAGGAAAATAGGAGCAAGGGAGAGACAGGCAGGCAAAGACACTAAGTATCTTGGATGTTTCTGAAATTAAAGCTACCTATTCAAAATGAGGATAGTGTAAAGAACCTTTGGAACAACATGAAGTGTAATAGTGGTACTGAAAGAAGAAAGAGCAAGCAACAACCTATCTGAAGAAATAACGGCTAACATTATTTTCAAAGAAATCTTCCCTAACGTGGTAAACAAAAAACACACAAGTCCAGGCAGAGTCCCAAAGAGATGAACCCAAAGAGGCCGACACCAAGACATATCATAATTCAAATGCCAAAGGTTAAGGACAAAGAGAGAACCTTAAAAAGCAGCAAGAGATGAAGCTAACTGGTATGGCCTTCCATGGCCCCACCCACAATGTGTCAGTTGTGGATATGACCTGCCGCCTGGAAAAACCTGTCTGATGACAACAAGGTGGAGTGAAGCAGACATCAGAGGGCCCCTACTCAAGCACATCCTGGATATGCACAGATCTCCATCAAAAAGAAACCTTCAACAAAATGAAAAGACAACCCATTGAATGGGAGAACACATTCATCAATAATACATCTGATAAGGGGTTAATATCCAAAATCTATATAGAACTTATACAATTCAACACCAAAAAACAAACAATTTTATTTAAAAATGGGCAAAAGACCCTTAATAGACACTTTTCCAAAGAGGACATATGGATGACCAATGGACATATGAAAAGATGCTCAACATTTACTAATCATCAGAGAAATGCAAATTAAAATCACAATGAGATTATCACCTCACCTGTCAGAATGCCTATCATCAATAAAACAACAAACGAGTGTTGGCGAGGTTGTAGAGAAAAGGGAACCCTTGTGCACTGTTGGTGGAAATGCAGACTGGTGCAGCCAATATGGAGTTTCCTCAAAAAATTAAAAATGGAACTGTCTATGACCCAGGAATTCCACTTCTGGGAAAATAATCCAAAAAACCCAAAACACTAATTCGAAAGAATATATGCACCCCTATGTTCACTGCAGCATTATTTACAATATCCAAGATTTGGAAGCAGCCCAAGTGTCCACCTGTAGGTGAATGGATAAAAAAGCTGTGTACATTGACATGACAGAATATTACCTGACCATACAAAAGAAGGAAATCTTTCCAATTGTGACAACATGGGCAGACCTAGAGAATATTTTGCTAAGTGAAATAAACCAATCAGAGAAAGACAAGTACCATATGATTTCAGTTAAATGTGGAACCTAATGAACAAAATAAAATAAACAAACAAAATAGAAACAGACTCACAGGTAGAGTACACAATGATAGCTGTCAGAGGGGAGGAGAGTTGGGGGCACTGGGTTAAAAAGTTGAAGGGTTTAAGAAAAAAAAAAAAACCCTCACAGACACAGACAATGGTGTGGTGATTACAGGAGGGAAAGGGTGGGGGAGGCGAGGTAGAAAAGGGTAAAGGAGGGATAAATGGTGATGGAAGGAGACTTGATGTTGGGTGGTAAACACAATACAATATACAGATGATGTATTATAGAATGGTACACTTGAAACCTATATAATTTTATTATCCAATGTCACACCAATAAATTCAACAAAAATGTTTTTAAAATTATGCTACCTATTCAGCATTAACATGAAGATGTCTTGTCAGCAAAGCAATGTAGATCAGAACCGTTTGGTTGACAGGCAAGTGAAATAAAAGGCAGTATGTAAAGACTGGGCAGGGAGGGGAAAAGGAGAGGGGGGAATAGAGACAACGGTACTTGAACAACAATAAAAAAATAAAAAATAAAAAAATAAGCCCAACATTGGAAAACTCAAATTTTATAAATATTTACACTTAAAACAAAAATATTTTTTCTAAGTATGACTCCATTTCCCTTTTCCCCAACAAGTGCCTTCAGTGTTATGTTAGTTTAGTCTAAGTTATCTTTTTAAAACTTTAAAGAAATATATCCAATAACAATAATTCCCTCTGGCAGGCAAGATGAGTCTTTAAATATTTTGTTCTGTTTTTCAATATTCTGAGTGGACTGTTATATTTGAAAAATTTAAATAAAACAGGTCTCTTACCCAACCATAAGATATAACTATTACTGCTTATCCTTTAATCAACATCAAATATCCCAAAGGTTATTTAATACAAATTATTCGTTCACCTCTAAAAAACTACAAACACCAAGATCTTCTTCTTTAAAAAGTACAATTTAATATTTATACAAATACATTTTAAAAGTCTTACCCATATTGCAAGTTTAGCCTTATTTCCATCCACTGAAATTGTTTTCACCTTAAAGTCAACACCTTGAAAAAATGAAAATATTGGTAAGAATCCCAGTAAAATATATTTTTAAAATTACCAAGAACACGAGAAAACAGAAAAGTTGTTTTATCAAATGCCCTAATTCACACCCCAAGTTCTTAAGAGTTATGGATGTGAAGATAAAAGAAAAAGTGTCACTAAAGTTCAACACCTTAGGATTTAGTCAGGATAAATGAAAACCAGATGTTTATAGAATTCAAACATTCACCTACCTGTGCTTCTTGAAAAAATAACAATTTTACTGAAAAAATAAAATTCAATGTAAGGTGGAGATTGAATATGCACATTAAAAGCCAATATGCACATTAAAAGCCAAGAGTCAGAATTCAGAGTGTTCAAGTACGAAAGACTATCTATGGCTTGCTGTGAATCCAGGCAATTTTCAGAGGCTCCCTAAGTAAGCATCTACACACTATTATTAAGAGTGTCATTCACAGCTAACCAACTCCCTAACTTGGATTCTGACTGTAGGAAACCTGGAGGACTAGTAAAAATATAAAGGAGCTACTCACTCCTTATCTTGTAAATTCTTTGTTTTGTTTACTTTTATCCTAAAAACAGTATTAGTTTTATATAACTTTATTAATGATCACTTGCTACTGCACAATTTCAAAAAGAGAATTTACACACACAAAAAACTGGTGCCCAACCCTTGTGAAAGATGGGGGTGGGGGTGCTCACAGTTCCATAAAATTCTTCTATTGGTAGTAATTTACATAAAGAGAAAAAGAGCTTCATAAAAAGTCACATAAGGTTTTACTACAGCAACCCCCCAAAACATCTCCCTTTTCAGGAAAAGGAGTTGACACATGCCATCTGGCTTGAATGAAGGTAACTGCCCACAGGTCTTTAAAGAGTATCAGAAATAATACGCAGTCTACCCCCCTCACCAAAGGGAAAACATTAGCTCAAGAAGTTTGGAAAGTAACTTTCAAAAGATCTTATTAGCTTGTCACAATTAATTCAGAAAAGCCACAACTAAGATGAACAGCACCCTCATATACTCACTGTTTAATAGAACACCTGTCACCAATAAGGAAATATATTAGTAATTCTTGGATGATTTCTGGTAATCCATTACATATACAAATTAGGTATAAAAATGCATTTCAAAATGTGCATTATGCCAGGTCTTCCTGTATGCCAAAGATTAAAAAAAAAGTTTGGTTTTTTGGGCTAAAGTGATAAAGGAGTTGTTAAAGCCATGCCTAGAATAATGTACAGCCATTAGTTAAAGGATTGCGCCAATTACATAGTCCAAGGAAAGCCTAAGTATAAAGTTTCTTTGCAACCCACCTCCCCACAAAATCCCGTGTTAAGTAACCTTGTACACACTGCATCTGGATTAAAAAAATATATATATGAAATTCCTTACATTTTATTCATATCAGTTTAAAATACAAAAGAAAACCTAAGAAACTCCAGATGAGGGTAACAGTTCTGACTTGGAGCATGTACTAAATCAAGGCCATTGGTAGATCTACAGAGAGATAGCCTGTCATACATATTTTACAGTCAAATTCTCAAGGTTTTTCAGAGAGTGGAGAACTCTTTTTTTCCTTAATAACCCCAGACAGCACGATCAGGGGCAAGCTGGCCTTTTTCCTAGTTACTGGCTAATTAGTTTACCCAAGAAAAGAAACTCACTGTTCCCAGAATGTTTGTTTTCCTACTTTCCCCCAACCTCCTTTCTCTTTTATAATTTCCTGTTTCTGTGTGTTTCTGGACAGCCTAATGACTGTCTCCGTCATGTGTAGTTTGCATGTTGATAACTGTTTCCAAGTTATTCTTCTAACATATCAGATCTCAAAGTTACAGAGAACACCCTACCATCAAAGTCAACACACGCGGTTAGCCTGATTGGGCATCTCATCTGGACTGAGGCCCCTCAAGTTCCCATTCATCTTCCCTTGTCTCTTCTAATGATTCTAACGAGCTGCCATGAGCTCTGTAGCCCTCATACGCTCAAACTGTTTCTTCACCAAGCCTGGTTCTGTTTCCAAGTGGCTGTTAATTTGACTTCATTGGCAGCAGAATGTGAGAATTTCTTTGATCAATTTGATTTTGCCAATTCTTACTACTAGATTTGATTAAAATATCTTTTCAACCTCCTCATGTGGATGACAAGGAGCTCATAATAGAAGCAGAATGTCTAGAAACATTCCCATGTTTCTCCTCTACTACAAAACTGAACATTTTCTGTGACCAGATATGTAGGGGTTTTCCCAAGAAGCAATTCTCCATCTCTCCAGGGGCACCAGATGGCTGTCCTACAATTCAGTGCAGCTCTGATACTACAAACCTGGAATTAGAGTCAGATCCCACAGAGCAAATGTTCAGTCCCACAAGACTGCTGCACCCACCATTACAGATGCCAATCGCAATCCAGGTTGTTAACTGTGCTTCTGACCAACTGGCTATGAATTAGAGGGGTATAATAAAAGGATACAACCCAGGAACAGTAAGATGGAAGAGATGCAAAGGGCAAGGAATGTGGGAAGGGGCACATGGCTTCATGCCCTCCTCCCAGCCCGCCATCCTCCCAGCACCTCCAAGTATTCACCAACACGGAAGCACTTCCTATGAGATCAAAAACTGGCCAAGGAGGCCTACTCTCACTACAGAGTACCGGAAGTTCTAGCCAGAACAATTAGGAGAGAAAAGGGAAATAAAAGGCATCCAAGGTGGAAAGGAAGAGGTAAAATTATATCTATTCAGACAACATACTCTTAATATATAGAAAATCCTAATGACTCTATTCCACACATACACAAAAAAACTGCGAGAACTAATAAATGAATTCAGCAAAGTTGTAGAATGTAAAATTAACACAAAATCAGTTGCATTTTATATACTAGCAATGAAAAATCCCAAAAGAATATTTTTAAAAAACCATTCCATTCCACTTATATCAAAAAGAATAAATTACTTAAGAATAAATTTAACCAAGGAGGTTTAAGACTTATACACTGACACCTATGAACACTGCTGAAAGAAATTAAAGACGACACAAGTACGAGGAAAGAGATGCTGCATTCATGAGTTGACTTAGCATTGTTAAGATGACAACAGTATGCACAGCAATCTACAGATTCATCAACACAACCTGTATAAAAATTCCAACAGCTTTTTTTGCAGAAACATTTATGAAGTGGATTTTAGACTCCCCCTAAGGATGGAGACTGGTTGCCTGGGGACCAACCTTGTGAGTAGGGGATTGGAACTTTCAGTCCCATCTCTGACCTCTGTGGAGAAGGGGAGAAGGGCTGGAGGTTGAATCAATCACCAATAGCCAATGATTTAATCAATCCTGCCTTTATAATTATGCCTCCATAAAAAACAAAAACAAGGGGGTTCAAAGAGCTTCCAGGTTGATTTTGGGATGAGGGGCATATGGAAGCTCTACAATCCTTCCTATACATCTTGACTTACGCATTTCTTTCATCTGTCTGTTCCTTTTGTAATATATCAGTGATGTAGTAAGTGAAATGTTTCTCTGAGTTCTGTGAGCTGCTCTGGCAAATTAACTGAACCTGAGGAGAGACTAGAGGGAAACTGATTTACAGCCAATCAGTTATACCACAGGTAACAACCTGAATTTGTGAATGACATCTGAATTCCAAGGAGGAGATTGTGGGAACCCCCACGTATACCTAGTCAGAAGCACAGGTGACAACCTGGGATTTGGACTGGCATCTGAAGTAGTGATGGTGGCGGAGAGAGGGTATTTGAAGTGGAGACAGGAGAAAGTGGGCAGTCCCGTAGGACTGAACCCTTAGCCTGTAAGATCTGACGCTATCTCTGGTTAGATATCAAAACTGAGCCAGCTGGCGTCTCAAGAACTGATGACATGGAAAACATTCCTTCCACACAAATTGGAATTGGGTCCAGGAACCAAAGCTAAATCGATAAACAAAATATGCTACAGGATAGGTTGGAACATCATTCAGCCATAAAATGGAATGAAATTCTGACACATGCAACAGCATGGAAGAATCTCGAGGACACTATGCTAAGTGAAAGAAGCCAGTCACAAAAGGACAAATATTATATGATTCTGTTTGTATGAGGTGCCTAAACTAGGCAAACTCGTCAAGATTGAAAATGGAATAAAGGTTACCAAAAGCTGAGGGTGGGGGGAGTACAGTAGGAGTGAGTGTTTAACTAGTAGAGTTTCTGTTTCAGGTAATGAAAAAGTTTGGGAAATTTATAGTGGTGATGGTTGCGAAACAATGTGAATGTACCTAATGCCACAGTTAACATCATACCTAAAGTAAAGATTAAATATTTTCCCTTAATATCAGAAACAAACAAAAAAAAGGATTTCAGTTCTTATCACTTATATTCAATATTGTACTAAAGATTTTTAGTGAGGACAATAAGACAAGAAATAAAAATCAACCAGAATGGAAAGGAAGAACATAGAAATCCAATGGAATCTACAGAATAAAAAACAAAGCAGAACACTCCTAGCACTAATAAGCAAGTTTAGCAAGGTTGGAGGATATAAAATAAACATTAAAAAAAAAACAAGATATATGTTCCTATATGTTAGCCATGAACAAAGGGAAGTTGAAAAATTATTTAAATATTCAATACATTTTACATAAAAATCTATGAAATACTTAGTGCTGCATTTAACAAAAGATGCAAAAGACCTAAAACAAAACACTTGAGAGAAATTTTAAAAGACATAAACAAATGGAGAGATAGAACTTGTTCAGTGATCCTAAGACTCAATATTGTTAAGAGGTCAATTTTCCGAAACTGGTCTAAAACTGATTCAAAATGATGCACAGACCCACTGTAGTACATGAAAGCATAAAACTTCTAAAAGGAAACATAGAGGAAATCATGCAACTTCTGTTAGGCAAAAGATACAACATGGATATCACCCATAAAAGAAAAAATTGATTAATCAGATTTCATCAAAATAAAAAATTTCCACTGTTAAGAAAATGACAAGAGAAGCCACAGACTTGGAGGAAAATACTTACAAAGCATAAATCATCTAATAAGGGATTAATATTCAGAATATATAAAGAACTCTCAAAATTCAACAATGAAAAAAGACCAGATCCAATTAATAAATGAACCAAAAATCTGAAGGAACACTTCACATACACAAATACACAACACACAGGGGTTTGTGGTACATAAGCACTTTAAAAGATGCTTAACCGCATTAGTCATTACAGAATGCAAATTAAACCACGAGATACCAATAGACATCTACTAGATGGTCAAAATTTAAAAGACCCTTTATACTAACTACAGGGGTGTGCAGAAGTAGGTTTACAGTTTTAAGTGAAACACCTAGTTTATTCTTGTATTATTACCTATTAGTGTATTATTTTCCATATGAACAACTGTAAACCTACTTCAATCATCCCTGTATGATGAGTGAAGATGTGAAAGAGGAGGAACTTCCATATAATGTTAGTGGGAATAATGTAAAAATACTTTATTTAAAAATGGCCAAACTGTTTTCCAAAGTTAAGCATGCATTTACTATGCAATCCGGCAATCCCATTACTAAGTATTTATTCTAGAGAAATAAAAATTAGTATTTATATAAAATCCTGTACCTGAAAGTTAAAAACCAGTCTATTCATAATTACCTAAAACTGGAAACCACTTAAATGTCTTACGATGGGAGAAAAGATAAACCAACTCTGAAACATCCATACAATGAAATCTAACTCAGCAATAAAAGAGAACAACTCTACTGACCAGTGATGCTCCACTGGTTGGGTGTCGACCTGCAAAGCATACGGTCCCCAGTTTGATTCCTGGTCAGGGCACATGCCTAGATTGCCAGTTCAGTCCTGGGTCAGGGCACATGTGAGAGGCAATCAACTGATGTTTCTCTCATGTCTATGTCTCTCCCTCTCACTTTTTCCCTCCCTTCCCCTCTCTCTATAAATAAACAAACAAACAAATAAACAAAAATAAAGAAGGGACAGCACTACGTAGTTGGGGTGGTGGGTGATACAACTGTATGGCATCCCATTGTGGAGGTAAAAATATGACATATACAATTATTATAATACATGTTAAAATTCAAATAACTGTATACCCCAGAAAAGTGAATTTTACTTCATCTCTATGTATGGACAGATTCTGCACATGCATGTGTGTGTATATACACACACACTCATAATATACATAAGCAATAATATATATATACTGCTTCTATGTTTGGTGCCCACTTGTTTATGACCGTTATAGCTGCTTTGTTAATTAATTGGATCTTTGATCATTACATAATGCCCTATTTTATTCTGTCCAGTGCATTAACCTTAAAAATTCTACCCTAACTTAAATTACCACCTCTGCTTTTGGATTGTTTGCATTTGCCTGGCTCATTCCTTCATTTTCACAACCTTTCCTAATTTAAGTGCTCTTCAACTCCATTGACATCAGTCTTGTCAGAATGAATTACAAGATTCCAACCTGACTGCTGCTGAAGGACAGGAGCCTGGCAGAGTGTTGGGGGGCCTTACTTCATATCGGGGTTACTATCCAATAAATAAGAAATAAAATAAACAAAAAAGGGCCTGGAAATTGAGAAGACCATTCCTAAATCAAAGATTTCAAACGTTCAAACTGAAAATTCAAACTACCCAAGAACAATAAAAAAGAAACACATCATGCCACAACCTAGGAGGCACAGTAAAACTTACTCTAAGAGTACACCTTTATTAAAAAATAACATTAAAAATAAGGAAAGTTAATATTCATCTTAAGAAACTAACAAAATAAACCAAAAGAAAAGTTAAAAGGAATGGAAAAAGTAAAGCAGTTCCTCAAACAATAAAATAGATACATCCCTTAGAAAAAGAGAGACAACAAAAATATACCAAAATATACAAGTTTAGAAATGAGAAAGAAACTTAAAACACAGATAATGAAGAGTTGGAAAGAATACTATGTGCAACTAACTCAAGAAGTAATTGGGCTTTCCAGATACACTCTCAAAACTATCTTAAGAAATAGAAAAGTTGAAGAGGATGGAATGGTATTGAAAGGAACAGTATCAGATTGAAATACAACCTTTAAATAACAGATTTAAGCAAGTAAGGACAATTTTAAAAGATGAAAAGCTCCTTCATTTTATAAACTGGTACAACTCTAATACCAAATCCTGATTTTTAAAAAAGTGGGGGGGAACATATTATATATAAAAATAGGTGTAAAAATTCTTTTTAAAGATTTTACTTCTATTTTTAAAGAGATAGGAAAGGAGGGAGACAGAGAGGGACAGAAACATCAATATGCAAGAGAAACATCAATTGGCTGCCTTTTGCACACCCCCAACTGGGAACGTGGCCCACAACCCAGGCACATGCCCTGACTGGGAATTGACCAAGTGACCTTTCAGTTCAAAGGCAGCACTCAATCCACTGAGTCACACCAGCCAGGGCTAGATGTAAAAATTCTAAACTAAATATCAGTCAACAGAATCCAGAAATATGTCAAAGAGTATGAGTAAAGACTTGTCTAGGAAAGCAAGGACATTTCAGTATAAAGTCTATCAACAATGTATCAATGCTGAAAAGACAAATGGAAAAAAATCACATTTCCTAATAAAACCTCAAAGTAAAAGTAAAAACCTCAAAACAAACTACTAAATATGATGAAGTATTTGCCATTATTCTAAATAAAGAAATGCTAGTGTCATTTTAATTGCTTTATTCCAATTAAAATGTTTAACTGAATGAAATTATATGAAATGGAAGTTAGATTTTCCTTTGAATTATTTCAAATTTCCAAATATTTTAACAAGCTTGTTAAGGCATCAAACATCTATGAACTCTCCTGGGAACTCCAAGGCCAGCCATCTGTGGATCACTATGCAGCTAATGCCAGGTGGCCCAGCCCAGAGCACAGGTGGTGGCTGACCTTGGCCTGCAATTCCTGGGAGGTCCCAGAGCCAACGCACCAGGTAGATAGCTTCAGACAACTCTGAGTACCACCCAACCACCTCCACCAGTGATACGCTCAAGGGGCAGACTATCAGGCACCAGGGTTCTGCTGAAGCAAGTCCTGTATGTGGGCTTGTGGCCCCTGCACAGCAGCCAATCTGACATAGTCATGGCTGGTCCTCATAGCCAACTGGCTGGGGGCAGTCAATCCCTCCTACTGAGGTGCCCAACAGCAATCAAGGCTCAACTACAACACGACTGTGAACACAGCCTACACACAGAGGGTTGAGGTGATAGGCTGCACCTGGAACACCCAACTTGAGTGACAAGGGAGTCCGTACCACTGGGCTACACAGAATACCTACTACATATAAGACCACTTTACCAAGCCCAGGAGACATAGCAGCTCTACCCAATACACAGAAACAAGCATAGACAAGCAGCCAAAAAGAGGAAACAAAGAAACATGTCCCAAATGAAAGAACAGAACAAAACTCCAAAAACAGAACTATACCATCTCTCACATACAGAGTTCAAAACACTGGTTATAAGGATACTTAATAAACTTAGGGGAAGAGTAAATGAACTTGTTAGAACTTCAACAAAGTCACAGAAACATAAAAATGGAGACAGAAAATGTAGAAAAGAACCAGTCAGAAATGAAGAACACATTAACTGAAATGAAGAACACATTACAGGGAATCAACAGAATAGATGAAGCAGACATAAATCAGTAATTTAGAATATAGGAAAGCAGATAACACCCAAACAGAATAGCAAGAAGAAAAAAAATAAACCGAAAACAATGAGGATAATTTAAGGAGCCTCCTGGCACAACTTCAAACATACCAACATTCACATCATGCGGGTACCAGAAGAGAGACAGTGGAATGGAATGGAAAACCTATGTGGAAAAAAAAAATGATGGAAAATTTCCTTAACCTGGTAAAGGAAATGGACATACAAGCCCAAGAAGCACAGAGTCCCAATCAAGATAAACCCAACAAGGCCCACCCAAAGACACATCATAATTAAAATGCCAAAGGTTAAAGACAAGGGGAGAATCTTAAAATCAGCAGGAGAAAAGAAGCTGGTTACCTGCAAGGGAGTTCCCATAAGAATGCCAGCTGATTTCTCAACAGAAACACTTCAGACCAGAAGGGACTGGCAAGAAGTATTTAAAGTGATGAAAAATAAGGACATGCAAACAAGACTACTCTATCCAGTAAGGCTATCACTTAGAATCAAAGGATAGATAAAGAGCTTCCAAAACAAGAAAAAGCTAAAGGAGTTCATCATCACCAAACCAGTATTACAAGAAATGTTAAAGGATCTTCTCTAAGAAGAAAAAAAGATAAAACTATGAATAATAAAATGGCAATAAATACATACTTTTCAACAACTACTATAAATGCAAATGGATTAAATGTTCCAATCAAATGATACACAGTGGATGAAGAGATAACAAAACAAGACCCAAACATATGCTAGCTACAAGAGACTCACCTCAGATAAAAAGACATACACACTGAAAGTAAAGGCATGGAAAATATATTTCATTACAAAACAAAACAAAATAACTTGGATAGCAATACTTGTAACAGACAACATAGACTAAAACAAAGGCTATATAACAAGGGACCAAGAAGAACCCAGCAATTCCACATCTGGATATGTACCCAAAGAAACCCAAAACATTAAATTATAAAGATATACAGCCATATGTTCATTGCAGCATTATTTATAATAGCCAACACATGGAAGCAACCTACGTGTCCATCAATAGATGAATAAAGACGAAGTGGTGCATATATACAATTGAATATGGCTCAGCCATAAAAAAAAAGAATGAAATCTCTCCATCTGCAACAGAATGGGTGGGCCTAAAGCATATTGTTCTGAGTGAAATAAGACAGAGAAAGACAAATGTCGTATGATTTCACTTAAATATGAAATCTAAAAAACAAAATAAATGAACAAGCAAATGGAAACAGGCTCATATATACAGAGAACAATTTGAAGGTTGCCAGAGGGGAGAAGGGTAGGGGATATGGGTAGAAAAACTGAAGGGATTAAGAAGGGCAAATCCATAGTTAAGGAATAGTAACTGGGATATAAAGTACAGCATCGGGAATATAGTCAATAATACTGTCTTAACTATGTATGATGTCAGATGAGTACTATGTTTAATGGGGTCATCACTTCATGATCTATATAAATGTCTAATTACTGGGCTGTACACCTGAAACTAATAAATTATTGTATACCAACTGTAACTGAAAAATAAAAAATATTTTAAAAAAATGTCTAGGCCATGAAACACAAAGAAAGACTGAAGACTATTTGGATTAAAAGAGATTAAAGAGAAATGCCAAGTATATTCAATGTGTGATTTTGCACTGAATCCTGGAACAGAAACAATTCTTTTACTTTTACTACATAAGACAATAGTAAGAAAATTGATAAAATCTGATTGTATACAGTGGAATTTTATCCATGTTAACTTAGGAAATACACAATAAAGTATTTAGAAGTTAAAGGCATTAGATCTATAATTTTCTCTCAAACAATTGGGAAAAACACAAGTCCACTGTTTGAATGCAGAGAGAGAAGGATAAACCAAATATGATTAATATTAACATTTGGGGAATTTGAGTAAGATATAGAGGAATTCTTTGAAATATTTTCACAACTTTTCTCTAGGTATAAAATCATTTAAAAACAAAAATAAACACACCCACAGTAAGTGAAAACAAATGAAGCCAGTTAAGAGTAAGAGAAACCATTTCCCCCAACAACAGTGCTAGGATCATCTTTACTACATTCTACTCATCAGATCATAAAATGTCAGAGCTGGAAGAAATGTGTTCTCTATTAGCAAAACTTCTCAATTTATGGATGAAGGCAATGAAGTTAAATGCCTTGCCCAAGATCACAACTAGTTTAAAGCACAGCCCAGACTACCATCTTGCTCTCACTCAGCTCTCTGAACTCTGACAAGCTATCTCTTGATATCTTAATATTGTCATCTACTCCCTAAACATACGATACCAAAATATTTAGCTCTATCTTCTCATATATTCTAAAAAGCTAGTGTGGCAAACCATTCTCAGGTGATCTAAATTTCATTTTAAAAAGGAATTTAGGTATCACTACTCCTCACAATGTTTAATAACATACTGATAAATATATTGAGTGCAGAATTCATTCCAGATACTGTAGCAAATGCTAAAAACACAAAATTAACATATGCTACTAAGGCGACACTATTAGGTCCGTGATGATAGAGACCAAGTCTGTATTACTCATCATTATAATCCCAGCTCTTACGACAGTGCCTGATATACAATAAACATGCAGATAATTGGATTCTGCTGACTAAAAGACAATCCACAGTACACAAAAGAAACTCTGTTTGTGGGTAATTATAATATACAGTGTTAAAGTGCCATGATACAATAGATTAGGAAGTTATTTTTGCTTCATGAGATCTACAAAGCCTTCAGAAATTTAAATGACAACAAAGTTAAGCTTTGAAAGACAAATGGGGAGCAGAGAGTAGATAAAAAATCCTGAAGGTAAGAAAACATTTAGCATGTCTACTGGATTTTTAAACATAGGCTTACCTATTGTTGCTGCAAGTTCTGGATCAAAAGTATCATCTGTGAACCTCAAGAGCAGGCTAGAAGAGATGTAAAAAAGACAGATTAGAAATTTGACTTTTCCGCTAATTATTTGATGTGTTTGTGATGTTATATTTTCTCACCAATTAGATGCATCTAAGAATATTACTCCCAAAATATTGCTTCAGTGCAGGTATATAAGGACAAATTAAATTATTGGAAAGGCAATTAAAGAAGAGCAAAGTAGTGTATTCTAGAAAACATATTCCCCATGCTTCCCTACATAAATTCCACAAGTGTGAAAGGTTTGTTTGTTTGTTTTAACTGTACAGGTATGTCCTTCCAAGACAGTGACATAACATGTCATGCTTTAACTAACGTGGACAAAGGGGGAAAAATAAGTCTCTTGGAATGCAGCAAGTTAATTTTCTTAAAAAATACTTGATGTGTTAATTCACTCCGAATTCAACTAAAAACAGAAAGATGTAAATGTCTAGTACTTTGTAATACACAGTATGACTACTCCCTATGTCAGATAAAAAGATATACTAATAAATAGTGAGGGCAGACAGATCACATGCTGTACAGAGTACATATACGCTGGCAAATGATATGCAAGGTGTATGAAATCATGTACGCAACAGGGAGCTATTGAAGGGTTTTAAAACAGGAATGGGAAGAACTGCTCTACATTTTGAAGTTATGCTAGCAAAAAAAAAAGTAGGAAAATCAACAGAAGACAACTGCCAGGGTTGTGGTGTGGTGAGAGATTAACAAAGGATTAAACCTAAAAAATGGTAAAGAAATGAAAAAGGGAGGGTTGACATGAAAGCAAAAAGATACCAGAGTAGAAAAATATTCTAAGATTTTATATCTCCTAGGATTATTTTATTTAATATGAAGCAGAAGTGTCAGTTATTAGAAGCTCTCCAGAAATAAAATCTAAGCTTTTGTTAAAGCCCCAGATTTATAAAATTAATCAATTTTCCCTCACATTATCTCCTGAAGTAGGACAAAACTGTTCTATTGATCTGTTCGCATTAATAAAGTTAAGGCAATAAATATCAGAGGTCTGAGTTGTAGATAAATATTTCTATAGGTTGTAATTATTGATGTTAGAGATTTGGGGTGGGGGGCGGGAACATACTGCAAAATATAGTGGCTTCCTGAGAATTTCCAAACCCTGTATCACTGACTGTATTTGAAGGGTTAACGGTTCCTTTCCTGGTTTTGCCTTCTTGTGTCTACCATAAAACCAGCACCACAAAGTCAAACAGAAGAATCAAATTGTAGTCCTGCTCAACATTGAACCTGCTTGACTGTAACTATTTTTACTTACTTTCAACATGAGCTAGGAGAGAGCAGTAATCAAGAATCTGAAAAGACTCTCGCAAAATATTTTTCCCTCTGCAACATTAAACTTTAAATTAAAGAAGTGAAAATTTCACTAAAAATTTCAGTCATCCACAATTTAAAAATAGAAAAAGTATGTATCCATGCTTGGTCACTACAGAAAATATTACAAAAACATAGGTTAACATAACCTTACAGAGCAGTAGTAGTAGTAATAGCAACAATACTTAAATAATATAAATAATAACAATAGTGTTGGATATTATTTATTGAACATAGATAATGTGCCAGACACTGAGGCAGGGGTTTTTCTTACAGAATCACTAATGCTTACAACTACTCTTGTCATCAGTGATACTTTGTCAGGAAAGGCAGGGATTGGTGTGGTGCAAAGCAAAAAATTTTAATAAAGGCTCTGGGTACAAGTCAGCCAATCTTAGCCAGGGATACACAGGCAGCTCAAAATGCATCCAAAAACCTATGCATGCATTCATTTTTCTAGTCATAGAGTCCATTTCTCTATTAGATTTTGAAAGAAACCAACAACCTGAAAATGATTAAGAACCACTGCTCTAACAGACATATGTTTAAGCTTTCATATTTTTAAAGTTAAAGGAGCAAAATACACTCCATGCAGAGCTAAGATCGAAGAAGTAACTACCACCATTCCACTATGAGGAGTCCAAATTTATAATAAACAGTGTGATTTATAACTAATTTGCACCTCCTAATTTACAAATGAAATTAGCCAGAAAGGATGGAGATACAAGGGACACAGGGGGGAGAGCAACTTAGATAAAAGAAGATTCCTAGAATCACTTCCAGTTTCTAAAACACTTTGCAACTTCTTTATTTCTGTCTGGCTAGCCATAGAATCAAAGAATCTTATATATTTAACATGAAATAGGGTTTGAGAGATTTCTATTCCAACCTCATTTCTCAAATAAAGAAATGAAAGTCTAGAGTGTTCAAATGTCAGATACAAGATCACCTCAAATGAGAGCACTAGTTTCATACTCCTGATCGCCTGACTACTAACATACATGTTCACTACACTCCAAGAGCCTGAAATAAACTGGAAAAATAACGCACTAATTTCAGTGAGTTAAGTAAGATATCCTTTGTTGTGCAATGATTTCTCAATAAGACTGATATCTCACTTCCATTAACTCTAGATCTGAAAAGAAAGAGAAATGAATTATTGGTTAGAACAACCCTTTATGGTTATGTCCATGACATGTTTTTGAACTAACTCCTCTTAAAAAGCATAGGCTTCCATTTTTTTAGTAGAGTCATTTATTCTCACCTTATCCAGAAAGATAAGTGGTCTTTTCCATAACATATTACATACATAATATGTATATTTAGCTAGAAAAATAAGACAACTTTCTCCCTAAATGCAATTTTTCCATTAAAGAGATAGTTTAAAGTGTTAAATTTTTGCAGTGAGCAGTTCATAACTCACCATGAAGTACTGAGAAAAATTTTGGAGTAGATTAGATCCAAGTAAGTTTTTATATGAAAAAAGAGAACAAAGAAAACCAGTAATTACACTCAACACATTTTACTCTAGAGGAAGAACCATAATTATGTAAACACTGTTAACCTTCCAGAAAATTTTAACATAGCTTAACTAGTTACCCATCGAATACATTTAGAAGAAGTGCCAACCAACCATGTATTGGGTTGAACCACATGAAATGACATTCGACCTTTTCTGACTTCCAAATCAGAAATTTTAGAGGCCTTAACTTAAATGAGAGTCACACCTCAAGAAAAAAAGAAAGGTCACAATGCTATGGAATTCATATTAAGACAATGTTCAATAGATTTACTAACTTTTTAACCTTCGAACAGATGATGATTATAAAATTATTTTATTCAGACAAATCACAGTATCTGGCTAGCCCACAGTGTTTCATTAATTTATTCCTTGTTGTGTAGAAATCCCTTACTCCAATGTACACATTAAATGAGAAAAACTATGAAATGTGTTGTCATATTTTAAAAATACATACAACTTCAGAATGTATTACAAAATAAGATTTCAAGTCTTTCTGTATCTTAAAAAGTAAGATTTTAAATGCGATTTGAAAAATGTTTATCAGGAGGTGCAGCTAAGATGTAAAACTACTTACAGCTCCTGGAACTCGAAAATTGTTTAAAGTACAAGGTACCCTAGACTACCACCTAGTCATAATCAGCTGGCAAGGACAAGTTCACCCAGAGAACTTGTTCTAAGACCTGGATGAAATCACTACCCTCTTGCAACACCTTCCCAGCTCCACGTCAACAACTGTCAATGTTATTTGCCCAAGAAAGTGTCAAGAAAAAAAAGCACAGCACTAATCCGTTCTTCTACCCCTATATGATGTGGCAAAATGAGAACTAACAATTACCCTTTATTTTCAAAGGTGGTCCACAGCTTAAACTCTATCACCTCGGCCCAAAGGCAATTAGAAGACCAATGAGTGCTTTCACAGCAGACTCAGAAAAGAAACAGAAGAGAAACTGCAATGGGGTGCACCAAAACAGGCCAGGAATGTGACCTAAGGCGTCACGAAACTTCCTGCGAAGAACGTCAAGTCTTTAGATAAAGCCCCACAGAAATGCCTAAGGGATAAAGTTACAACTCTTAACTCGCCGGGTGACAGGCAGCCTGAACCCCGAGGGGCCTAGAAGAGGCCTCAGCTGGGCCAGACTCAGGCCTAAGCCAGCCCGCCACGCCCGGTGCTCCACCGCAGCAAACCGGACAGACAAGAAGCGGTTCCCCTATTTGTTTGTTTCTTGGTACGACAGGAGGTAAAGCGATCGAGAGAACTCGGGCCTGGCAGAGGCCCCGAACCGGGCCAGCGCGGGGCGCAAAGGCCGCAGGGCCTTCGCAGCCGGGAGGCTCGACCCGGCGCCAGCAGAGCCTGCCCCGCCCCGCCCCGGCCCGCGCCCGGCCGCCGCCGGTTACCATTCTAGTGCGGCGCAAGACACAGCGGCCACGGAGGCGGAAAGGATCCCGCCGCCCCGGTCGCGGCCCGCAGAGCCCCTCACCTAGACTTGCCCACGCCACTCTCGCCGATGATGAGGATCTTCAGCGTGGTCAGTACGTCCTCGTCCATCCTGACCCTAGTCCGCTTCCGAACGCAGCCACCAGGGTCTCGCTCTCGAACCCTCACCGAGAAAAGCTACCCTCGCATGCGCACTGCTCCTCCGCCGCCGCCACCTACTTTTTTCGGGTGGATTGCCGAAGCCTATTTCCGCCTTGAGGTAGTTCTGCGTCTGCGCAAACTTAGAGTCCTAGGCGTCTTTCCTCTCCTGAGCAAGCGCAGATTGGGGGGCGTGGGGGCCCGGTGTGTGAGACTTCACTGACCTGTTCTTCCTCCTTCCCAGCCCTAACCTAACCCCGCTTCCGTGGTGCACTTGGGAAAGCGCTGAGTTGGGGGAATATAACGCTCTATTTAAAATTTCAGCACCTGCTCCTAACAGTTGCAATAGGAAAAGTTGCAGTAGGAAAAGCTTTGTGGTTAAAGGCAGATTATTTTAAATTTAGGTCCCAAATCCACCGTATAACATCTTAATATTACCTAGTCTTCTGAGCTTGTTTCCTGACTCACAGTCGACGCAATAATACCTCTTATAATAATACCGACTTCTTGGAATTGTTATGAAGATTAAATAAATTAATTCGTGAAAGCACTTTGTAAACTCAAGCGCTGCATAAAGGGTATGATTGGGTATTATTCTCTTCGTGGCTTATACCCTGTTAGATTGAAGAGTGCCCGTCATACTTAAGTTCATCTTGAAAGGGAGATGTAAACTTCAGGTAGATCAGATCCATGCAAACCTCAGGTAGTGCAACTTCCAAACAACGATTACTCCTTATAAGAACCGCTACACCACAACAGCAGGAAGTGTATGTATATGCTTTGTCTCCTTCACTAGGTTGTAAATCTTCGTCAAGGTACCAAATCTCGTACATAATACCTAGCAAAATGTCTGGCAACATGACAGACACTAAATAAAAAACTTGTTCTTGGGTTTTATCTTCTTATCCTCGCAGCTACAACAGATATTCGATGAAAGAACACATATTAATAAGAATTAGAATAAATTAAGGAATTAGTTTTTTCAATACCTGAAAAGGTTCTTTGACCAGAAGTCCAAATGGCTCCTTCACCTCCTCCAGGTCTTTGTTCAAACGTTGCCTTCTTAATGAGGATTTCCCTGACCATACTACTGAAATCTGCAAGTCCTCTTCACATTATTTTCCTGCGTAGCACTCACCACCCTCCAATATACTAGATATTTTACTACTTTATTTGTTCACTGTCTGATGTTCCCCAAAGAGAAGGGAAGCTTCATGAAATCAAGGAATTTTGTCCGTTTGGTTTGTCATAGCATCTGTGTTTAAAGTAGTTCCTAGCATATAATATGGACTGAATAAATATTTGTGAGGGAATTAACTGAATAAATGTTATGGAGTCTGTTCCTAAATTTGGAAGGTCATGTCAACCAGACAACCTCAACCTCTCATAAAATAGCTCTTGAAATGTCATCCAGGCTATCCAGGCTACAGTATCAAGAGCATACTCGTGAGGTTCACGGTATCGCGATGCTGCTCCACTCTCGGGCAGTAATTCTAAAAGTGTAGTCAGTCACTAGACTCGTAGAACTCACTTTCATGGTGTCTCCATGAGCAAACTATTTTTATAATTATTCAAATTGCTATTTACTTTTTCCACTCTTGTTCTCTGATGTTACAGTGGAATTTTCCACAAATCATGACAGCAAAACAGATTGAAGGTGGAACCACATATGAGACTTTTATTAACCCTTCATGAGATTTGCAAAAATATAAAATAATGCCACTCTTCTCACTAATTTTCTGTTTTGAAATAATTTTCCTACACACATAAATTAAGTAGTAATAGGTATATTTTTAAAATGAATCAATACATATATTTAAATTTAATTCAATTTTAATTTCCTAGTAAATATTAATAGCTATAGCCATATATTCAGCTCTTTTGAGTCCTCAATAATTTGTAAGAGTATACAATAACTTGTATAACCAAAAAGTTTGAGAACTGTTGCCTGGTACTATTCACAACAAGATTAAAAAATAAAAATTGTATTTTAAAAATCAGGCCTGGATATTATCAATGATGCATGGAACATCATCGAACTACGTCAGCAACACTATATTCTCTTCAATTTTTCTCCTACTTCTTCACCATTTCTCAGTTTTTTGTGAGATCCTCTTGCTCATCTTTTAAACATTTTTGTTTTCTGGGTTTTAGCTTGGCTTTATTTTCTTACTCTGCACATACTCCTCTGTCTTTTTCGACTTATGGCTTACTCATCCATGTACTTTGAGGAGTCCCAAGGTTACATTTCTGGTGGAGGTTTCTCTCCTGAGGTTCATCCAGGCCAACATAGAACTGCCAAGTCATCTCCAGGTGGGTATGCCCTGGTGGAGAATGCCCAGTGAAACATGACTGACACTGAACTCAGTATTTTCCCCTGTACACTAGGTGGGTTTTGTTTTGTTTTGTTTTTTTGCCGATTTTCTTTTTAAGGATTGACTAATACCCATTTAACTTGCTCTTCTTCACTTACCACACCCAAACATTTACTCGTCACTGTTCTACTCCTTAAGCATCCCTGAAATTTATGCACTTTTCCCATCTCGATCACCACTGCTATGATCAGGTCAGCCTCACCGTCTTTTATAATAGGATCACCTACTATGTTAGCTGCCCAACTGGCCTTCCTGCCTCCATTTTTCTCTCCCTTCAGGGTACACAGCAGCAAAAGTGGTTTTCTTAAGATGCAAACCTGGTTGCACCTTCCCCATGCTGCTCACTGCACTTACAAGTCTTTATCATTACCCCTCCAGCCTCATCTCTTTATATCCCATGCCTTGCATTCTGTGTTCTGGCCAAACTAAACTCCTTTAATATTTTCAAGGAACTATGTTTTGCTTGTTTCTAGGACCTTGCATATGTTGTTCCTTCTGCCTGGTACACTCTTCTGTCCTCCATCCCCCACGCAATCCATGCACAAACTCACACACTTTTGCTTGGGCCATTCCTACTCATCCTCCATGATCTAGCTTTTGGATCCTTTCTCTGGGATGACTTCCCTGGCCTCCCAGGTCAACATTACATGTTCCAGTGGTGTGCTCTGATAGTGGCCTATGCATCTATTGTGGCATGTACTCCACAGTATTATAAATGTATGTTTGTTTGTTCCTCTACCAGGATGTGTGTTTTTTTGAAAAGAGAATTAATTAATGCCATGTTCATTGTTCTGCCTCCAGCATTTAGTACAATGCCTAACCTAGAGTAGTTGCTTGAAATTATTAAAATACCCTAAGTCAACCTCAACAGTTTGGAACAGTAATCTGCTTGTTTATTTGTGTTTTATATAGATTAATATGTCTCTTGAACCTCTGTATTGAACATTAGGAAGAGAAAGCCCTTAATAGCTCTTAATTAGGGAGAGGGTAGGAGGCCAGGCATACAGACCTCACAGAAAACTAGTGGAAGACCTGGGGGGTGGTGACAGTGGGAGCTGGAGAATGGAGGGACTATAAAAAAGCACAAGGTATAACTGTCCCAGTGAAGGACAAGAAGAAGAAAAGGGAGAGAAAATATCAAGCATTTCTCTAATATGTTAAGCCTCAGTGCCACGTATACAAAAAACAACTCAGGACAGAAACAGGAAAGAAAATGAGTTAGGTATTAACCATGTTGAATTTTATGTGAAGGTAGGTCTTGGATGAAAAATTTTTCAGAACTCTTTTAGAGCAGTGGTTGTAAAGTTCAGGGCAGAGCTATGTCTTTTTGTGCTCCACTGCCCACTTCCAGTGCATTGAGCTTTGGCCAGGAGGGATGGGGGAAAAGTGGTAAACTCACTGTGGGCTTTGTGATATTTCAAATCCTGGCCTTCTTCCCCAAGTCACATGCTACTGTGTACTTTTCAGAGTCTTCAAATAGCTGCTGCTCCATACATTCTTTCCAGGCTTTACAGCTTCATTTGGTGGGAGGTAGGGGTGGAGCATACTTGTTCTCTCTTACCTGAACTGGACCCTTTGACCAGTGGCTTTTGAGTATTGGGATTTCTGGCCCTCTGGTTTACTCACAGAGCTAGATCTATTGAGTAACAAAGGATCATCTACCGTATCAACAGCTCGAACTTCAACAGAATGTCTTTCATTAATGTATTTAAAATATAATGATTTATTTTACGATATACCATCCACAATCCTTGGTATACATGGAGGGAATTGTCAAGGTTTGTCTCTTACCATTCTCAACCCAGGTGTATTGTCAAACAAGTATCCATTTAGGAATAAGCTGCCTGCTCTCTCCCATTCCTGAACCAATGATCAGCCAGCCCAGCATTACATCAAAATCTCTTGTCCTGCAGCTCTCACCTAAGTGTGCTTACTTTAGGTGTGTCTACAGTTCCAGTACCAACAGGTACTGACAAATACACAACATGGCAAGTCTGGGCTCCTACCCGTTTCTCTTCTACTCAGAGAAGTTGAGGACTCAGTGTCCCATGAGCACAGCAAGCCAGCTGGCTAGAACCTGCTTCCAGTTCCACTCCTGCCAGCGCCTCTTCCTGTGGGGTGGGTCCTGTTCTTCTTTTCCTCTGCTTCTGAGATGATTCTTAGAACAACCTGGCTTTGTAACTAACACCCCCACTGTCCCTGTTCCAAAGCAAGTTTGTGTCCTTGTCCTTTAGAACAGATTCTCCTTGTTGATAAGCTATACTGAATCTGTCCACAAACTTGGTCTCCTGTTGGTAGAACAATTCTCCCACTTTCTATTTATGATACTTTTAATATCTGCTCTCTTCCTTAATGCATTTTTAAAAAATTAACTAATGATAATAATCAGCATCACTTTTTCTAGTTCTTAATTTTAATGGGACTTGCTATAGCTTCACCTATTGTTATTTCTCATAACTTATTAATGCAAAACGTTATCCTAATACATTTGTTCTAATATTCTAAGCTATAAAACATCTTGACTGATTTCAGTAAAATATTCCTTTATATATACTATTCAGTTATATTTTCTAGCATTTCACTTATGAGTGTGCATATATAAATATATTCTTAAGGGAGACTGATTTATATTTTCCTGTAAGATAATCATAGATAAAGCATACAGGCAATTTTCTGTGTGCATGGAAGGGCTCATTATGGTAGACATCTGTTGTTTCTAATTACCCCAAATGTATTTCCTCTTCTTCTTAGCACTCTCCTAATTTCCTTGGGAAACACCTTCCTTAATGTCACTTAGGAAAAATTGATACCTCATCACACAGTTCCGGAGATGGCACATAACCATGGCGTATCTATTAGCTCACTCACTCCATTAAAATGATTTAATTCATGGATGGGCACATTACTCAATGGTATGAAACTATAGGGCTCTTACTAAAACTGTCAGGAGAAGTGCATGTTGTAAGAGAGGCTGAAGGGTTAGCACGTGGGCTTAGAGCTACTGGGAGCCCCCTGGCTATCATAATACAAACCTGATCAAGAACAGAACCCCGAGAGAAGAAAGTCAAGCCAAGATATGGAGAAAAAGAGCTCCTGACAAACTGACCCTCTGGGTAGGGACATACTCTCAGATTTTTTATGTTCCATGAGCCAGTGAATTTTCTTTTGAAAAAACACCATGAAATATTTTAAATATACAGATCAGAGTAGAGAATAATAGGATGAACACCCAGTCTTGTCAAATATGTTAAGCATCATACCTTAGATGTCTTTAATATAAAGCATTAAGCATTAAAGACAGGGTTAAGACATGCTGTGTGCTCCTGCCTGACTCCTCCTCTCGCCCCAGAGATGGTCACTGTCAAATTCAGTATTTACCATGTCCATATATGACATTGTATTTCTTACTATTTATGTATTCTTAAACTTTTTACTGATTTTTTAACTTTATAATCTTATCAAATTGCACGGATACTTCTGCAATTTGACATTTTTATTCAGTGTTATGTTTTGGAGGTTTAACTATGTTGTGAGAGATAGCCATAGGTCATTTAAAGTGCTATATTCTAACTTCCACAAAGCTTTGTATTCATCATTCTGTCTCCGAAGTTTCAATTTTGCTAGTATGTCTTCTTTTCCGTGAAGCCAGGTTGAGTTTGAGTTTCCCTTGCTTGCCAAGCAAAGACTCCTGGTTGACCCATTCAGGAAACCTCTAAAAGCATCTGTGTATCTTTCTCTCTTCAAGATGCCTATAATCCCAGCCATCAGTGTTGGTCTGGGCAAGGCATTGCTTTTGGACATCTCTCATAGAGCAAAGGTACTATCCAGGAAGAGGGAAAGACGAATTTATCACACACTTTGGGTAGCTATCTCCTAAAAAGAGACAGGGCCCTGGGAGGAGAGCAATAGGTACCTTTCTTCATGTGAGACCTTGAAGGAGAACTGGCCTGAGCTGGGTTGTATTTGGGGAGATTCTAGGAACCTGGTATTGACCTAAGAGCACCAGGCCCCTGAGAAGCATTAGATGAACTTTGTTTATGAGAGGCAGGGTGTAGGGAGACAGATCTGGTTCAATACTTCACTCATTTACTGTTTTTGTAACCCTTGGCAAGCCATTTGAGTTTCTGAGCCTTGACTGCTTCATTTGCAAAATGAGATGAGCAATACCTGCCTTTAAAGTTTGATTATATTATATAATATGATGAATATACAGTGTCTGTTGAACAGATGATCCTCAATGATGAAGGCTATCATTGCTATTAATTCAGCCTGTCCCATCAGTCAGGTCTGCCATCAATGCTGTTGATTCCCCAGGGATTTTACTGTGGAAAGATGCTTTGAGAATGGTTTGCCTTTGGCCTGGCTTCAAAATTGGGGCTTAAAGAAAAGTTTATCAGAGGGTTACTTTTTCTTCCAGCAAAGGCATCTCTTAGAAGAAAATCACCTAGTGTAACATCCATTCTCCTAGCCTTTAAAACAGGAAAATATTAGGTTAAAAGGAACTTGAAGAAAAACTAAAAGGAGGCAGCAGAGGATGGGGCAGGGAGGGTGTTCAAAGTACAATAACATGAAGAGAAGTGGCAGAAAGAAAAGGTGGAATGTCCCATTACTTTATTTGAAAATTGTGGGAAGGGTATTAAAGGGGTCAGACATATTTGGAGCTAATTTCATATCTGGGTATGAGCCTCAGGCCAGGTGACATGTTGCCTCTGGGGTGCCTTCTCAAGTCACTGGCCATCCTTTAGGTACCGCATCATTCCAGTGCTGAAGGCAGGATGCAATTCCCAGGAAGATCTCTTGGAGTACAATGCTTCCTAATGGTAGAGAAATCCAGAGAAAAGGGCATATGATAACATGCAAGGAAACAGGGGCTGATTTTTACCATAAGAAAAGTCCTCCACAGACCTGCCAATACCTCCACTTCTCTCCAGACTCCTTCCGGACCTAACTTCTGGGATACCTCTTCCCCTGCCAGCCACCTTGAGCAGCCCCAGGCTTCTCACCTCTCTCTCCCCCTCACATCACAGCTGCAACTCACAAGCTTCCAAAACGTAGCTGATGACTGACGGATGATTGTTGACAGTAAAACTGCCTTCAGAGACAAGAGAGCGCTTGTGTACGTGGCTCTCTTTAGTAGCCCGCATGTCCTGAAACGAATGCAGCCGGGTGAAGGCATACTTCAGTGCTGATGAAGATGTGGCTTCCACTGGCAGTGAACTCTAGTGATCACACCTTCACCGCAGGGGTCTCAGGTGATCTCACCATTCCTGCCCAGCGCTCAATGGAAGGAAATTGGGAGAAAATAGAGGGGCTTTTTTTGCCAGTTTGTGACAACTGAAGGGATAGTCCCCTCATTGGAAAAAAGAAAAACCCAACGCCCTACCCTATGCTTAAAAGGTAGTGAGGCAATCAAGTTTGGGGCTAAATTTTCAGTCACCTTGAGAATGTCATTAGAGTTGCTTGATATGCTGACAGTAGAAATGGAAGGGAGCTCCAAGAAAAAGTTGAAAGTCACAATGCTCTTCAACCCTTTAGAAATACCTAAAACTTTGAAACTATCAATACTGGATGACCCTCAAGAGATTCTGAGGTCATGGGTTTAGGGTGGGTGTGAGCTTTCTTTATTGTAATTTTAGAGAGTTGACATGTGCTGCCAGGAATAAGATTCACTGGGATAGAGAATTCTCCCAGTCCGGTGTCTCATGCGTGTTGGGACAGTCACAGTGTAAAGTGGTAGTGTTGGTGATTCTGGGAGCCAGAGTTTCACATGCACTTAATGTGAGCTCTGCTGGGAGAATTGTAGTCACTCTTGGTGACTAGGAGAGAACCCCACCTAAGAAAGACTGATGGGCTCTGAGGTGTCCCAGGAGCAGGACCTGGGAGGTTTTCTCTCCCCTTTCAAACCCTTAAATTGCAACATTAATATAATCATTACATGTTTAATGATATGTATAAAAGTAATATAAGCAATTGTGTGTGCCTTGTGATTGAATGCAATGCAGTAATAAAAAGTTACTCACTGAGTTGCTCTTGTGAGAGCAAACTCTGTCATTAGAAAGTATTACAATGATTGGTAGAGGGAACAAAGAGGCTTCTGGAAGGCTTGTAATGTTCTTTGTTGTTCTGAATACTGGTTACACAGGTGTGTTCAGTTTATAAAAATTCATAGAGATGTACACTTATCAATTTGCACTTTTCAGTCTGTGTTTTATATTTCAGTACAAACTATTTAAAAAAATGAAGACTAACTAACCACTGCATCCTTTCAAGATGTGCATGCGGGTGTGGCTAGATAATTCTTATCAGTGGGAAAATAAATGTCGATGTTGAAGTCTTCCACTTCCGGAGCTGGGAGAAGGACAATGAAGGTGGGTAGGGACCAAAGAAAAACAGAAATTGCAAAGTCTGCCACTTCTTCAGTGCTGCACAGGGCTGAGCTCCTGAGGAGATGCCTTTTGTTTAGCAAAGTGACAAATGCATTTTCGAATATGCAGAGGTGAACCTCAACTTGAGGAGGGAGTGGAGAGCTAATTGCTCTGCCCTGTAAATGCAGGTAATTAAATTCCTGGAAGAGTTAAAGGTGAAGGGATCTAGAGAATCAGGGAATAAGAGGGGATACCTGAGGGGGAGGAGTGGTTAAGCTGTGTGATGGGAGGTTGGGGCCTGGAAAAATGGGGTGCATTCTGGAAAGGCAGCGGTGGAAGGACTTATATGAAAAGGGGTATCTAATATCTAATTCCAAAAGGGGTATTTATTATTTAATTCCAAATATTTAATTCCAAGGTGGCTGCAGTGAAGACCTGCTCCAAATCCCCACTAACATCTGCTCCCCTCACGACTCTGCAACCCAGCTGCCGTATATTACCAATCAGCCAGATGGAAGGGGTAATGGAACTCAATAACCCGGAGAGAACATGGATTGATTTGGGTATTTTAACTGACTTGTTGCAGGACAGTGTACTGGATTTTCTTTTAATGATGATACATGACTGCAGCCTGGTGATTTGGGGCCAGTCTCTCAAATTGTAAAACGGAAAGGCATAAAGATTGACCTGATAGCTTAATTGTGACACATAGATTATAATCGCTATTTTCATCTTCAAGTAGAAATAATCAGTGTCTCACTGACAGTGGTGATGTGGGACAAAGAGGAGTAAAGTCTGAAGATTATCTACATTTCTTGGGAAAGATCATTAATATCTCTAAGTTTGTTTCTTCATCTATAAAATGGAGATGTTTCCCAAGGAGAGCTATGCTGAGACTTAACCAGAAGGCCCTATTTGAAATACATCCTTTAGAAGACAGCATATAGTGAATAATAAATTTTGACACCTTTCCTTTTCTCACTTACATAATATTGCATGTAGAAGCATTTTGTAAATTGCAAAGCCACAAAATAATTGTTTGTAAAATTAGTGCGAATTGAAATTGGTTGATTATTTGAAAAGCATGTCCTTTATCAGAGCAAATTTCTGGTAGCGGAAAAAATATTTTTGTGCAGCAAATTCAATGAATGATTTTAGTGCAGTGATTTTTCAACTGGGATTGATTTTGCCCCCCTCCCCCAAGGGGACATTTGGCAAGGTCTGGAGACATTTTTGGTTGTCACAAATGGGAGAAAGTTACGAGCGTCTAGTGAGTAGAAGCCACAAATGCTGCTAAATATCACATAATGCACAGAAAGGTCTCTTACAGTAAAGAAGTATCCAGCTCAAATGCCAATGACACTGTTGTTGAGAAACTGGTAGTAAGACAGTTTAGTCTGGTTAGTCTTGGTTTCCAACTTCGTTGGTGCCTCTGCACATATTAACATTCCTTAACCTCAAAGTGTCCCTTTCTTAGCCTGTGAACTCTCATAAAAGTGGGAAATTTTCATTCTAAAGTGCTTATATGTTCAGGCCTATATAAATCATGCACCTGTAATAGTAATACAAAGCTGTGTTCAGCCCCAGAAAAGTCTAGAAAACACTGTCACTACACATTCTTTTCCTCGCCCCATTAAAAGATGTATATTTTATACAATGATACCATTGTGAGACCTGTAGAGTCCTGCTTATCTCAAGCCATACTTGGTCATTGAAATTCCACTGTACTTAACTCATTTCATAATTCAACAATGTGGATGAGATCTTCCCAGTAGAGGTGACCGTTTCAGAGTAAGAGCCCTCCTTCATACCAATTCTAAATCTTAATTTTAGAGATTAGAATAACATAACTCAGAGCTAGGAAAAAATTGCTCAGAAATCTTTCTGTTATTGCATAATAATTGTCAGAAATTTACTTCCTAGCTATGAACTTAACTGAGGGTGTAGCTGGTAATCTGGAGCAACTGAGCTAGTGGTACTGCTGTTTAGCTTCTTCAACTCCCATTGTCCACCTCATTACTGCTGCCATCCTATCGCTGGCTCCACAATAGGGCCTGGAAATTCATCAGCAAGTCCATGGCTGAGTCAGGGACAAAAGATGCTGGGAAAATAGGGATGGAACAAGCATCATGAAGTTGTTCTAGAGCACAGTAATAATGATCCTATAATTTATTTTGTATTTTTAGAACACATTATTTGATCCTTTTAATAACTCAATGAGTAAGCAAGATAAGTAATTTTATCACCAGCTTTTGTGTCAGTTCCATGCCACTGAGTCAGCTCCAAGTCCTGGTAATCCTTTGAATGAGTGATTCCACCAGGTCCTGACCTCAACAGCCCTGCTCACCTCCTGTAGACTCATGCCTGTGACTTCTTTTATGCAGTTAATCCACCCCATAATTGATCTTCCTCTTTTCCTTCAGCCTTCTGTTTTTCCCACCATTATTGCCTTTTCCAAAGAACTCTGCCTTCTCATGATGTGTCCGAAGTAGGACAGCTTCAGTTTTGTCATTTTTGTGATATTTTCTTAGCTTATAGATGAAAAACAAAACAAAACAAAGCAGATCTATGAAGTTTGAGTGTCTTGCTCTAAATTATGCAGTGTCTAGGACCCATATCTCCCATCTCTTACCAAGAGTGCTGCACACTAAAGGAACAAAAACATGAAGCTTCCCTTAGGGTCCTTTCCTTTGAGTTCTCTTGATTTGCTTTGCTTGTCTTAGCTGCAGGAGTGCACAGGAGAACTGCAGATGGAGAACTGGAGATGCTGGCCTGGCGGAATGAGCCTGCAGGCTGCAGAGAAGGGGCAGGAATTCTTCAGTAGAACAAGGAGATTTTAACTAACGGTCATTCTCTAAACCAAAAAGAACCAACCACATAAAATTTTTTCAGAAAATCATTCATTTCCTAAAATGTAATTTTCTGACCATAGTCAATCATCATGGAAGGATTTTTCAAAATTTGCCTTTAAAGAAGATAATAAATAACTTAGTTCTTGCTTAATTTTACACCATTACTCTAATTTAACCATATTACTGTGATTTAATGTGCTTTTTTTCAGGATGATTATTTTAAATATTTGAAGACAGCTTGATCCAAAATAGCAATGTTATGACCTGAATGCCTATATTTATTTCCTTCATTAACTTTCTGTTTTACATCTACAAATAATGAATTTCCTTTTTTAAAATTGTTTTTCAAGTACAGTTGTCTCCATTTTCCTCCATCCCCTCTCCCCCCGCACTTCTTACCCTCAATCCTACCCTCCTTTGGCTTTGTCCATGGGTCCTTTATACATGTTCCTTGACTACCTTTCTCCTTCTTTCCCTCATTATCCCCTCCCCCTCCCCTCTGGTTACCTGTCAGTCTGTTCTTTATTTCCAGGTCTCTTGTTTATATTTTGCTTGCTTGTTTGTTTTGTTGAGCAGGTTCCACTTATAGGTGAGAACATATGGTATTTGTCTTTCACCACCTGGCTTATTTCACTTAGCATAATGCTCTCCAGATCATTAACTTTCTTAGCTATTCATTCTCCCTTGAAAGGATTTTTTAGTTCCTTAACTTCCTCTTCCTTGAATACTTAGTGTAATTGTTTTCATACAGAACATACAGGTCTTTTTTTCTTTCTGAGAACATGAAGTCACACTGTGCAGTTATAGGAAATTGTCTTGTTGGGCGCTTTTGTGCATGTATGTACAAGATGTATTTTAGTTTCATTTTTGTTTGTTTTGAGGGGAGTTAAAAATTTCACAACAAACTCTTTGTACCATTTAAAGTCAGGGATTTTTTATATATAGCTACAAAATTATAGCTTGCCTTTTTTACCATGAAGGACAAAACCAAGAATGAAGTATTCCTACAGCAGCTTTGAGGCCCTGAATTAACAATATGCACTTTTTAACTTCTACAAACATAACTCAGGGTTATGTTGTTATCCCTTTCTGGTACCATACTTTGAAAATTTATAGCTGCAAAAACATAGCAAAACTGGAGTAGATGTGAGTCATTCACTTCCTGCATAGTGAGAAAGCCTTCAGTTGGAAAATACAGAACTGCAGTATTCTGTACTGATCTCATCTACTTCTAGGAGAAAACAGAGAGGTTTTTTAGGAGTTACTGTGTACAAAAATTCAGCACAGATCAAGAGTGGTAAGAAAGCCACTGGATAAAATGGATTTGCTTCAGATCACCAGTTCTTTAGCATTTCTCCCCCTGTCAATCTCTGAACGATACAATAATGACTTCTTGTAACTGGTTATTTTCTCATCTCCACTCCACATTTTTAAGACCTACATTTTTTAAATTTCTAAGCAAAATATTTATCATTGCTGACAAATGCCTGCTTCAGTGAAGAATATTGGGACCACATAAATCAAACTAAGATTCAATCTCTCTCTCTCTTTCTCTCTCTCTCACACACACACAGATATATTACTTACATATAAAGTGTACATGTATAGTTTAACAAATAATTTAAAAAACCCATATGCCAGTACAATTATCATATAGATCACCACATAGAAATTTTCTGGCAAAGCAGCCACTGATATATACAGTCCTTCCTACTTCCGACCCCACCTCTCCATGAGAGGTCATTGTTTATCCCAATGTTTATGCTAATCATTTCCTGCTTTCCTTTATATTTTCACTATATGTGCATGCACCCATAAGAAATATGTTTTATTTTTTGCTTGTTTTTAAATTTTTAAGTGGAATAATATATTTTGTCTTGCTTTTTAAAATTCATTTATAACATGCATCTATGTTACGTGCAGGTATAATTAATACAACTTCATTGCTGTATAAGATTCTACTTTATAAAAATACCACAGTTTATCCTTTCTGCCGATGACAACCACTTGGGTCATTTCCAGTCTGGGGTTTTTTATCAACAACACTGCTATGAATATTATTGTACATATATCTAGGGTGGAGCCAGAAGTGAAATTTCTAAGTCATAGAGTAGACATAGCTTGAATATTATCACAGGATTTCAAACCACCCTCTAAAGTCATTGTACCAACTTAAGCACTCATTCATTCTACATGTGAGTTCCTGTAGTTCCACATCCTTGCCAGCTTTGGTATTGTGAGACTAGGGATCTGAAGGAAAAATCAATACACTTTTCTGAAAGTAAATATTATTTACTTCCCTCTTCATTATTCTTTTATGCACAATGCCAGATCTAATATTAAAAATAATGACACCTTCAAAGAAGCAAGAAAATGTGAGCTATTGTTGAAAAAAAAGTCAGTGAAAGCAAACTGAGGACCAGATGTTGGGCTTCTCATACAAGGATGGTAAACTAACCATAATAAATATGTTAAAATATATAGTGAGTAAAAGATGGACACTGCATAAACAGATGGACAATATCTACAGAGAGCTGGTATAAAAAGAAACAAATAGAAATGTTAGAAATAAAAACCTAACAGATAAAAACCTAACATTGAATAATGGGAATTATTCAATGGACTTAGCTGATAGGACACAGCATAGAAAAAAAAATCAATGAGCTTGTAGGCAAGTCAATTAAAATTATCCAAATAAAACTAAAAGAAGGGGGAAAGAAAGTTTAAAAAGATAGGGAATCTAAGTTCTTTGGGACAATAACAATAATGGCCTAACATTGTACATGTACCAGTTTATTTCACTTAGAATAATGCTCTCCATGTCCACCCATGCTGTCACAAAAGGTAAGATTTCCTTCTTTTTAATGGCCTAGTAGTATTCCATTCTGCAAATGTACCACCACTTTTTTATCCACTCATCTACTCATAGACATTTGGGTTGCTTTCAAACTTTGCCTATTGTAAATAACGCCACAATGAACATAGGGGTGCATATATTCTTTCAAACTAGCCTGTCAAGTTTCTTCAGATAAATTCCAAGTAGAATCACTGAGTTAAAGCTCTTCCATTTTTACCTTTTTCAGGTAACGCCATACTGCTTTCCACAGTGGCTGTACCAGTCTGTATTCCCATCAATGGTGCACAAGGGTTCCCTCTTCTCCACATCCATGCCAACACTTATTGTTTATTGATTTTTGATGATAGTCATTCTGACTGAAGTGAAATAACTATCATTGTGGTTTTAATTTGCATTTCTCTGATGATTAGTGACATTGTGGTTTTAATTTGCATTTCTCTGATGATTAGTGACATTAGTGATAAAGATGATGAGTGACATCTTTTCATATGTCTGTTGGCCATCTGTATGTTCCCTTTGAGAAGTGTCTATTCAGGTTCTTTACCCAATTTTTAACTGGATTTTTTGCGGATTATTTCCTGGTGTTGAGTTTTATAAGTTCTTTATAAATTTTGGATATTAACCCCTTATCAGATGTATTGGTGAACATGTTCTCCCATTAAGTGGGTTCTCTTTTCATTATGTTGATGTTTTGTATGATTTCACTTATATGTAGAATCTAATGAATAAAATAAATAAAATAAAAACAGACTCATAGCTGTCAGAGGGGAGGGTATAGGGGGCTGGGTGAAAAAGGTGAAGGGATTAAGCAAAAACAAAACGAAACAAAAATCCTAATAGACAACAATATGGTCATTATCAGAAAAAAATGGGTAGGGGGAGGCAGGAGAGGTTAAAGGTGGGATAAATGGTGATGGAAATAGACATGACTTGGGGTGATAGACACACAAGACAATATACAGGTGATACATTATAGAACTGTACACCTTAAACTTATGCAATTTTATTAACCAATATAACCCCAATTAAAACAATTACAAAAGAGCATCCAGATGGTGGGGTGGAACTTTCAGGGAAATAATGATAAGAATGATAGTTGAATTTTCCCAGGAACAATGATGACCAGAAAACACTAAAACACATCGTTTAAAGTCCTGAAAGGAGGGAAAAACCTGCCAAGCTAACATTCTATATCCAGTAAAAATATCCTTCAAAAATGGGACAAAGTAAAGATATTTTCAGAGTAAGGCTTTCTTACACAGTCACTGTAAGAAATACAACACTGACTCCCAGTCAAGATGGTGGCATAGGTAAACATGGTTTGCCACATCAAAATTACAACTAAAATATAGAACAGCCATCACTTAGAACAATCAAATATTGAGTTGAATGGAAGTCTGACAACTACAGAATTAAAGAAACCATATCCATCAGATAGATTGGTAGGATGGGGAGAGACATAGAATGGGCTGGTCCCACATTCATGTGTGAAGGATAAAAATTCAGGAAGGATATCTTAGGAGCGAGGAGTCTCAGCCCCATACCAGGTCAGGGTTCCAGTCACAGGAAGATAAGTCTCCATAACTTCTGGCTGCAAAAAACAGTAGGAATTGAGTCAGTGGAAGAAACTTCTGGAGTCCCAAGCAGTTACCCTTAAAGAACCCACACACAGACTTACTCAGACTCACTCTGAGCTCCAGCACTGGGGTAGCAGCTTGAATGGTACCAGTGGCATATAGGGAGGAACCGAAGTGTCTAGAATCAAGACAAGAGCTGGGGGATAACTTTATCCCAGACAAAAAGGTAGGCAGAGTCCATTGGCCCTTTTCTGAGCTCTCCTCCCACACAGCCACAAACAGACTGGTGCCATATCTGAGACTCAATCAACCTGGGTAACACTGTTTGCCCCTCCCTAGTGATCCCCTGATACTCTGTCCCACCCAAATTATGGGTCCACCCAACTTGTTAATTAAGACTTTTCCTTATGAATGGCTGGTTTTGGCTCATGCTTCACAACTTTCCAAATTTTATCAAACAAGTAACAACTGGCCTCAGTAAGATTCAGCCTCTGTATCCCTTGCTAAGTGACCCTTGGCCCAGTACTAGCAGCAGCCAGCCTAGATTCACAGCTTGGTTTTGCCTGGGAATCTCCAAGCCCAGCACAAGTACCAGCCATCTCAGATTGCTGTATAGCTCACACAGAGTGGTCACAGGCAGAACACAGGTGAGGAATGACCTTGGCATGCACCACCCAGGAAACCCCAGAGCCTGCACACCCAGTGAGCAGCTACAGACCACATCAGAGCACCAAGACCCTGGCCCAGCACAGCTGATCTCCCACAGAGGACTGAGGTCGGTGGTCAATAGTCACAGCTGGTCCTTGCAGCTGACTGACTTGGACAAATCCCTCCCATTGACTTGACCACAGCAATCAAAGCTCAACTACAAGAGGCAGATGTACTCAGCCCACACAAGGGGTGCACCTTGAGTATCCAGCTTGCGTGATAGGAGAGGCTGTGGGACCCTACAGGACACCTACTACATTAGGCCACACTACCAAGACAGGGACTCATAGCAGCTCTACCGAATACACAGAAACAAACACAGGGAGGCTGCCAAAATGAGGAGACAAAGAAACATGGCCCAAATGAAAGAATAGATCAAAACTTCAGAAAAAGAATTAAACAAAATGGAGATAAGCAGTCTACCAAAAACTTATACCCCTCATTCCATAGATAAAAATTGGTTGATTGATGGGAAAGGAGAAATAAGTAACTTTGTTGCCAATTTAGGCTTATGTTGCACTAAATAAAATTACCTGAAATATAAATCAATCTTGGAATTCAAGAGATTTCTTCTTGCAGATAATTTTAAAGGTATATTATATAGTCACATAGTTTCATGCCAGATGATGAGTACAAGAATGGGACAATTCTTCTTGGCTTTGTGACTCATCACCTTCCAATAGTTTCATGATCTGGAGAAAGACAAGAGCAGCAGCTGCAAGTGGGTTGACTTCAGAAGCCAAAGAATGGCCTCAAAGTCCTTTAAAAGGAGTACTTAAACTCCAATCTCTTTTAAAATGGTGTTTTATACCCAAACCTTGGTTGTGACATTCCTCCACTTTTGGTTTTTCCCCTTATACTATAGTATTTTTAACAGCCCAGCCAAGGGACCGTAAAGCAATCTGACTCTTATATAACAATGCCCTACATGTTATTATTTTTTTAATACTTGCATTTCCCTGGCACGCAGTACAAAAAAAAATTTTTTCTACAGATCAAAACCAAAAGGTTGGACTGCACTAATATTCGTTTCACCTCGAATCACCACCCACCTTGGCCTGACTCGGGCTGGCAGTCCAAAGGGAAAATCCTGCCTTAGTGAATTACAGTCTATGCATCTGTCTCCTGCTCCAGTGCACAGAACCAGATTAGCCGTGAGAGGCGACAAGGCAAATTTGACTGGAGATGAATTCTGGGAAGCAGGAGGGTTTAGGGTAGCACAAATGTTTGGCAAGGACTAAGTAGAAATGACGTTTGAGGAAAACAATTTGAGCAAGAACAGGTTGTTCATGATTCCAAACTGGTGCCAGGGCTTGTTGAAGGTTTTTTTTTTTTAGCTGGAAATGCTTTCAGGACAAGACTCTTCCTCTCATGAAGCTTAATGCCTAAAAACCAGCCATCTTTCACTATTATAAGTTTAGAATATATACAATTTTAAAACAAAGACTCATTCATGTTCAAGAATTTACTTAAAATAAAAATAAACTAGGATAAGTTGTTCTTTGCTTTTAAGATTTCTTTCAACACTAGGTTTTTCTATACTAAAAGTAGAACCTTTTTTCAAATTAACTTTCAGGAAAAGGAAGCATAGTTTTATTGGACAATTATTATTTTTTCCTTTTACCCATTGACCAGATTTTGCCAGATTATTAACAGTGTTAGCTGACTGAGTCTTTCTAGTTGTAAATACTGTTAGCTCTCTTAAGCCTCCAGGATATTGGTTTTTAAGGATGGGCATTAATTATTCTCTGCCCAAGGTCTAGCAATGTGGTGGGTCTCCAGAAGAGTTGGTGAGGAGGAGCTGTTGTGTACCTTATCTACAGTTAGTCAAAAGCCCAGAAGGCAGGGAGACCATGGTGGCTGCTCTTGCAGGTGTTGCTGGTGTGACTGCTCAGAGAACCATGACAATGTTTCCAGCTGGTCCATTTAGTGGCTGGATAGATTGGGACAAGTTACTTAATCACTAAGGCCCATTTCCTTATCTGTAAAACCGGGCTAATCATAGTGTCTACATAATGCTGTTTGGGTGAGTAAATGACACAGAGGGAGCACAAAGTAAGTGTGAGACATATGTTACCCATTACTACCAGATGTCTGGGCGTGTGACTCATGTAGCTGCACTAGGACCAATTTTTATTTGTGCCAGTAGGATTTCATTGTCAGCTCTAGTCAGAAATATCATGTTTTTAAACTTCTTTTATGATTGTGAAAGATCACAAAAAAGAAGCAATGAGCTGATAGCTGAGGCCAAGGGAGAACAGGGGTCCCCTGAAATTGTTGCTCCCGATGTCCTTTCCTGTTCTCATCACCACTGAAAGCTACTATTTTGGACGAAGAGGAAGCACTCTTGGGAACCTCTATGGAACAGGCTGCGTGTGTGTGTTTAAGTTCCTCAACAAATACGCTAAACTCGGCTTTGGGGATACAGCCGAGTGGATCTACAGTCTTAGATCCACAAAGCGAAATCCATAGAAAGAAATGTTATGGACCTAAAAGACATCGTAGGGACTTCACTAATGCTTGGCTACTTCTTACACTATCTACATTTACAAAGAAACCCTTAAATTTACCCATTAAGGTGACCCAAATAGGCTCAACATGAATGTGCTTTTAATGTGGCTACAGTTTAACTGCAAATGAATTCATGATTCATAAAATTACAAAATGCAGTTTCTGTGTCCAAGGATGATTTTATTGATTTTGCAGCATTTTTGCTAAGTACATTTTCAACGTAGAGGATTGTGTAATTAGTGAGTAAAATCATTGGATATTAGGAAATGAACTTAAAAATTTTAGTTTTTTCTTTTCATATTTTATTTTTTTCTAAAAGAAAAAGATAATTAGTTTTTTCCTTCTATTGCTAGAGAAACATGGAAGGACTTGTTACTTCATTCCTATTTAAAAGATGTTATAATATCACACTCTGGATTCAGATACCTGTTTAGAATTTTGGGGTTGTGGGAGAATTCTGCTCACAAACTTTCAAATTCACAATGTGATTGCTGACATCCTAGGGAATTATTTTATTGTTTCACTGGCCAAATAAAAGGGAAAAAGCACTCTATATGACTCTACTAAATACTAACAACATCTCTCAGTATGTATAACAAATTGTATTCCGATATCACCCATGGTGCTGAAACAAAAAGATTTCTAGTTTACATAAATTCTTGAATTTCATCTTTTGAGATGTTGTAATGGATATACACGTCTCATGAAATCAAAACTGTCTTAATTTTACAGACAGTAGCATGAATCAGAGAGGGTCTGGTGCAGCCACTGCTGTGAATGTAAGTCTATGTAAGTCTCCTAATCTAACTAATATCAGAGTAATTCTGCCAGGGATAAAACCAGGAATGTTTGACTTCAACAGTCTAATTGGTGAAAGATAATTTCCTAAAAAAAGGAAATCCTCCAATTTTTTGGATGTATTTTACCAGGAGATATAAACACTAACACATTTCCTAGTCATGCTCTACAAGAAGCCACTGCTTTAAAGTATTTATGGAATGGTAAGTTGTTTAAATTAAGGAACTAATGTAAGCAACCATTTGTCATATTGACAGATATATTGACAGAGGATATTAACAACAACATCTTTTCATCACAAATGTAGTTATGTCCAAAAACAGTTCTCGATCTCTTCTGCCAACATAAATCTGTTTCTTTGGTGTTGTCTGCTCAGTAAATGGCTCCCCCACTCACCTCAAAAATGTTTGCTCATTCCGAAGGCTTGAGAGTCACTCCTGACTCCCTTATTTCTCCCTTGCCTAACATCCAATCACCAGCAATTTTTTTTTTGGTTCTACCGTCCCCTTTTATCCCAATTCGGCCACTTCTTACCACCTTGATCTCCTAACACCCTGACCTACAGGGCCCTTATTTCTAACCTGATCTGCTCAGTAGGTTCCTTGGCCACATCCCAAGTAGAGGAGCAGGGAGTTTTTGATGGCTATATAATCTCTCCATCTAGGCGCTGGGGAGATGGATTATTTAGTGATTTATCTCTTCTCAGTACCTAACATACTTATAGGAGAGTTAAGCTACCTCAGCTTACAAAAGCAAAAACCACTCCAGGGAGTTCTTTACACCATATTATGTAGGTTTTTTTTTAAAAATAGCAACACAAACTACAACCCCACTTAAAAACTTCAAAGTACACAGAATTAAAATGGAGAAATTTCCCAATTCTATATTAGCCATTTACTTTTCACAGGCAACTACAGTTTGAATGAATCCTTTTAGACATTTTCTATGTATATCACACACACACACACACACACACACACTGTGATTTCCTCCATTCTATGGTGCCATCAAATGTAATTAATGTGCTACCATTCCTCCATCCTCTTTCATGGATCCTTTGTCCTAAGTGTAGGCACAGGGAATCCCATATTTCTCCTCAGCAAGACTGAGGCAAGGAGGCAAGTGTTTACTGAACAATACTGGCATTCTGAGGGGTAAATGGCAGGAATTACATCATAAAACAGGCAAGAAATGAAACTAAAACTGGATATTGCACACTACCTCCCTGGAGTTAGACGACCAAAGTTCATACCTTACCTTTTCTACGCATTAATGCTATGACCTTGAGAATATTACCCAGGTCTCTTAATATCTCATTTGTGAAAAAGAGATAATAATAGTACCTACTTTCTGAAGTTGTTCACATTGTATTAATCACATGTAAAAAGCTTAGCATCACACGGGGCAAAAGTGAGTGTTCAGCATACATGAAGTTTTAGTATTACTTTTTGGAAAAGTCCATAAGTTATACCCTAAGGCAGGAGTCGGCAAACTTTTTCAGTAAAGGACCACAGAGCGAATATTTTTCGCTTTGGGAGCCATTTGGTCTCCATCAGAACTACTCAACTCCATCACGGGAGGGGCAGCCACAGACAATATGCAAATGAACGGGTTCAATAGAACTGTATTTGTGGACACTGAAACTTAAATTCCACATAATTTTCATGTGTTATGAAATATTATTTTTAAAATTTATTTCTCAACCATTTAATGTTTTTAAAAAACCATTCTTAACTCCTGGGCCATACAATACTAGGTGGTGGGCTGAATTTGGTCATGGGCTGTAGATTGCCAACAACCCCTCCACCCACCATCACCACGGGGTGTCCCTTTCTGGCTGTTTCTCATCTTGACTCTGCCATGCTACGGACAATCATGCTTGTCACTGACCATCAAAGCTTCTCTTTATCCTCTCTCGTTAAGGTCCCCAACTTCCTGCCTTTGCCCACCTTTCCTCCACAGGAAAAAGCCAAAACTCAGTAATGGCCTTTCCTCTTCCTTATGACAAAACTAAACATGCTCCCTCTTTGTCTCAGTCACTGTGCTCCAGTTAGAGCTCTGGCCTCACCTTTATAAACTGAAGTAACCATGGAAAATGGCTACATACTTTGCAAGATGAAGCCTGCCCTGTGTTTGGGAAATATACACACATAAATGTGATATTAATCGCTTCACAGTAGCTAATTGTTTGAGTCTACCAAGTTGTTTAACTTGTTCCTTATTAACCAGTGTTTCTATTATATTGCTTCCTGGTTCCAGGTTTTCACTATTACAAAGAATGTTGCATTTGCTCATGTTATCCTCAAACAACTCTATGAGACAAGAAGAATATAATCCCATTTTACAGATGAAGATATACAGAGAGGCACAGGCAAAGAAAGTAACTTGCCTAATCTAATGCATGTAGTAAGTAGAAAAGGTAGAATTCTAATCCAGAGCCTACATTATTTCCTTCTGTGGTTTTCCTGCCAAAAAAAGGGAACATGTTAGTATTTACGCAATATATCACATAAAATATTGGAGGGGTGTTGCAGAGTGTGCACAACAGAAGATTCAGTAGTGTTTGTAATATACTATTTCCTCAGCTTAGGTCGTGGATCCATAGGTATTTATTTCTGTGCTTCTTAACATTAGTGTTGCATGTGAACTTTCATATGTATCATCTACTGCACAGTTAAAGCTGTTTTAAAAATCATGGCACTGGCATAAAAATGTGCAAGTAAAATCTAAGGACATGTTCGTTAGATTGCTTTAAATTTTTGGACCCATTTCCACATGGCTAGGGAGAGGAGGGATTGGAATGATGATTAGGAACATAAGGAGAGCACATAACAAGTTTGGTTCCATAATAGCTTCCAAGGCAACTGTTTGTCTGGCACCCTTATTCTAGGAACTGGTCTTTTCCCAAAATTCCTAGTTATAGTGGAAGGCACTATGTCCCCACTTCCTGGATACAGTTGAACGCAACAAGAGTGGTCACTGGAACCAAGATATTGTGAATGTGTTAATTCATTTCCTGGCCTCAGCCAATTGGTCTATAAGCAGCACATGACTTAGGCTAAGCCAATTAGTCCCCTTTTCCTACAATTGTAGAATAGGAATTGGAAAACTATTTTTAAATTATTTTTTAAATTACAGTTTACATTCAATTGGGATACTAGTAAGATTCCATCTCAGATCTGCCAGTAGACTCTTGAAGAATTCATTTGCATTCAAAGAGAAAGTAGCCAAGGCAAACAGAAAACAGCTAAATCACTGGGAGTTTTGATGGCCTTTAAGCCTTCATCCAAGATGTTCCTGGGGCTCAGCTACACCCCACACCTTCCAAAAACTAAATTGTTTTGTAAGAATTCACACTGTGCATTTAATACATTACTTTTTAAAAGTACTTTTTTAAAAAAGTTTCTTTCATGTTAACTGAGAGAGTTCTAATTTTAAGTAGATCCATCAGCAAGTGGTGCTGTAAAAATTATAAGACAGCTATAACTTAATAAGGATAATGAGGACTGTTTCTGTGATGACCACTGAGAGTTTAATAACTTATAGACACAGGACAAGTATTTCTACTTAACAGCCAGAAGATAGTACAGTTAGGAAACCAAGAAACATTCTATTAGTCATCATATAAAAACAGACAAAAGTAAAGTCTTCACACCTGCAGAACTTTCTTCGCTAAAAAAAAAAAGAGGAGAAAAATATTGAAAGGCTGAGGAGGAATAATGGATCCCAATCAACAGGAATAAACCCATTAAAATCTTTTTTGTTATTTCATCAGTGTTGTGTAAAATAAAGTAAGTAAACAAGGTAACTGCCTAGCTCCTTACTAGCTCAAAAACACGTTAGCTCTGGTCTTAAAAACACCAATAGTAATTCATACATTTGTTAAACTCCTTAACGTATGACAAAAATTATTTCATATTAAATATAACTGTCAAAAATGAAGGTCTTAGTTCACTTCGTTCCAATGATAAAAGCAGATGAAGAGCCTGAGAATTTTCTTTACTAGTTAACAAATTTATGTTGGTGACAAACTGTCACCAGCTCTCAGAGGTGACTCATGAAGTATAAGATATAGCTGTGCTTTTCAGATACTAAAAATATATAGAAGTGTTGCATAAAGGTTTAAGAAAGCAAAATCAAATTTCTATCATTTTATTTCTATGTAGCTTTTAATTTAAAATTTCTACTCAGCTCAAGGTTCAATTCATATTTATTTTCACTTTAAAGTCTAGCTTATTTTTCATTTAACACCAATGGTTCACTTTATCATGAATATTTTCTTTCCTGTGACTTAGTACAATATGTATATGTAATTAGAGGAATGATCACAAAACATTTTTGACAAGTATGGAAAATAGTAGTTAATGTTTTCCATCTGCTACATGGTATATCACCAAAAATCCATGGATCCTGCAGAATAAGGAAACACCTATACAAGAACATGACTGAAATTAAATGTCTGATGAATTAATTTTGATCATTATGTATTTTTATAAATGCTATCATATGTTGTTTACCTGTTACAAAATTAGAACCTGAATATTGTCATTTCCAGAGCTTTACACTGGAATGTTTTAAAAATTGTACATACTTTATTTGTGTAAAATGTATTGTCATTTATTTCTAAATATCTAATTTCTAAAATGAAAGGTAGAGTTCTGAAGACTCTTCCTTATAACAGCTTCGGCAAAGCTGTTGCAAAGCCTTTTGTTTGGTTGGTAGACTTAAGTTCTCCAAAGAGCCAACACCAAGGATTGTATCTACTGACCTCAAACTCAGACTATGAATTGTGGAAAGGCAATTCAGAATGCTTCACTATTTCAGTCTTCAGGCTTGGAAAACACTGCAGATTGTCCATGTTCTAGGAAGTTGCCATATCATGTTGGGACCCATCTGTCCCCATCGCACCCCATCCCATCCCACCCTACCCCACCTCTTCACTAGGGATTGTGCTAGAGGAAGAAAGCTGAGTCAGGATGACACAGAAAAGTCAAAGAAATGCTTTCTAGATGAGTCTAATCCACCAAACTGGCACAAAAATAGAGATCAGAAAGGCTTCCCATAACCAAAATAATGGTTCTAAATATTATAAATAGACATGTTATTTTGTTGTTTATTGAGCACTTAGGGAGTTCTTACAAAGTGTCAGCACTGTCCTAAACTGCTTAGAGGTAGGTGCTCATCCCACTCAACTTGCCCAACGTCACCCATCTAACACACTGTGCAGCTGGGACGTGGTCAGCACAGGCTCCTGATTACAGAGCCTGTGGCCCTCACCAGTGCACACTCCCACCTCCAATGAGCAAATGTAGGGTGCTAGGTTCATTGATACAGACATAACTTTCTGTCTTCTTGTTCTAGTGATGTAACTAAGTAGCTTTTCTGGACCAATATTCTTGTAGTGTACCATTAAAATTTATAGACCCTGGTATATCACAATTAGTATTGGCACATGCAAATTCCACACAAAAAAAAGTAAAGAAAAAAATAAGACTTAAATCACATAGATCTTCAACTTGCAGTACAGACAGAAAAGGTATCAAAGTATCTGCTCTGTTCTCCTCCCCCCATACCAAACCACTAAGTCTAGGTCTAGGATGAACTCCAGGGGTCCCATGAACTCCTGAAAACAGGGAAAACCTTGAATATACGCACACATATGCATTTGGTCTGAGAAAGTTCTCATGGCTTTTCTCTGATATTTCCATCCCAAAACATGAAAAATCATTGCATTAAAATATTTAAAAATGTAAAATTGTGACTTCCTACATAACTTTATTATATAGGAAGAATGTTACTCCATGAAAGAAAACCTGACTTGCTTGTTCTATTCCTTGTGGTAAAGTAATAAATTGGTATTATGATTTACTCAAAAGCAAAGTTAGAGAAAAATTAAAAATATTTGTACCAAGGCTTACAAGCACACATTATACAACTATGTTAAAAGAAAAAGCAACATTAAACTGACACAAAGTTAAATGTAGCATCAATAATATAAGTGCTGGGTGGAGTCTCTGAGAAATCGCTCCTCTCATTTTGAAGGGAAAACAACAAATGACTCCTTTTTGTTTGAAATCCCTCCTCATAAGAGTCACAGCACCAAGTGAACACCTTGTAAATATCCTTGCTAAGCATCCACGTTTGAGTTCAAATGCATTGTTACAACAGGATTTAAACACTCCAATCATACATCGATAATGTGGTACAATCACTTGGAATCTTTGATTAAACAGCACTTAATGTGTACTTTATTGCTGAAGAATAGCAAATTTTCAGAGATTCAACTAACTGAATATAATTGAATCAGGCACAGTCAGATTATCTAGGAGAGTCTCCCTTCCCCAAAGTCAACTGGTTATAGACTTTAATCACATTACAAAAATGCCTTCAGATCGCCTGACTGAATACCTGGGGACCATAGTCTAGTCAAGTTGACACATAAAACTATCATGATCACATGGATGTGGATGTATACACACATTACTATTATGATCCAGATGCACTGTTGCACTGTGTGTGTTTGTGTGTGTAAACAGATATAGTTCAGGATCGATGCACACTAAATCACTTTTCTCCTTGGTTGCTTTTAGCGTTTCTCCCCTTCCCTGTGTTTCTCCTTTCAGTAGAATTAACTAGAAATTCTTGTCTCCTAAGAGCTTAGGAAATACATGAATATCCACCTAAGAAACTTCATTACCTCAAAACTTACCTAATCGTGTGTGAAGTAGTTTCAGCTAACTGCTCAAGTTCTCAACTTAAAAGTCTATTGATGTCAGTGACCAGAGGGGAGAGGGGAGGGAATTTCAGGGGAGAAGGGAAGGGTTTACAGGAACAAAAATAGAGGACACATGGACAAAACTACGGGGCTTGGAAATGGAAGGGAGGTTGGGAGGGATGGGTGGGTGGGCTGGAATGGGAGTAAAAGATTGAAACTGTACTGAATAATCTAAAATAAAAAAATAAATAAAAAAAATAAAAGTCTATTGAGATTTTCTTTAACGACTTTGACTGGCTCTCATTTTCTCAAGAGAACATCTCCTAGGGCACCTGGATTTTGGCTCCCTCTGGGATCATTACTCCAGTTTCCTTCGTTAGATTCTTTTTTAGATTCTCTCTGTGCCCTATTAATTATTAAAATGGTTTCCCCTTTTAAAAGTCCTATCTCAATAAGCTGACGGTCTGTTTTGTTTTGTTTTTTCCTTTTTGTACATTGAGTGTGACCTTTGAGATCTTATTTTTCCTTTTCTGTCTGACATGATTCCCCCAGATTCCAAAATTTCTATTAAGGAAATCTCTATTTTTCTTTTCGTTAAGCAGTCTCCAGTTTGTCTTCTGCTGTTCCCTAAGCCAGTTTTTTTGGGCATCACTATACTACAGGAAATGAGAAATTCACTTTATTGAATAAAAAGAAATCTAATAAAGATCAAGGATAAAGTAACTAGTACTTCAAAGAACTTTACTATCAGCATCGTGAACTTGACCACAAGTCAAAAGAAACCTGCACTCTCTTGCTTTAGGTAAGCAAAATCTGAAATGCTCAGAATTTATCAACCTTCTACTGTGTCACAGTTGCTAATGTGCCAATGGGCCAAGTAAGTCATCTGGCCAAACCCAAAGTCAAAGCTGAAGGATACAATGAAAAGTCAGAAATTCTGATTTATTGGAGGCCATCAATATCAAAGTCTACCACCTCACTGTAGTATTTATATGTATTTTAACAATATGTTTTCCCTCCCCCAACACTATGTTTATGGTCAGTTCTTGCTGCTGTCACTTTTAACCCCTCCCTCTGTTTTTTTCTTAATTGTTCATGTTTCAGTTTTAGAGCCTGTTTTCAATGACTGATACAATTTATTAAATTTTTAGATTTAACCTAGAAAAGGGAAACTGAGTGACTTCATAATGCTCTATGAGATTATTATACAAGTTAGGAGGAATAGCTATACTGTTTTAATTTCTAACAAGGAAGGAAGAGGAAAAACTTAAGATAGGGTAGATGAGAAGATGAAAAATGAGACTTCATGTCTCAGTTAGAACACTGAGGTAGGCATCTAAACAGACCTTAAAGCAGTGGTTCCCAACCTTTTTGGCACCAGGGACTGGTTTTCCCACAGGGTAGAGAGAGACAGAAGGCAAAGCTCAGGTGGTAATGGGAGAGAATCTTTGCTTGCTCACCCACCGCTCACCTCCTTCTATACAGCCCAGTTCCTAACAGGCCACGAACTGGTTCTGGTCGGTGGCCTGGGGGTTGGGGACACCGCCCTAATGGATCTACAGAATATATTTGAGCCATTATGTCTGCTATATTTTAATTGTATTATTTCTGGAGGTATAGAAAGGCAAACAGAGTGGTAAAAATGGCAACATACATAAACACGGTTTGCTTCCTCACACAATCACATCAAAATTACAACTAAACGATAGAACAACCATCATTCAGAACCATCAGAAATTCAGCCACATGGTAGTCCTACAACTACTAAATTAAAGAAGAAACCACATTGAGACCGGTAGGATGTATGAAAACTTAGAATGAGCTGGTCTCACACCCACACGTGGTGGATAAAAATCAGGAGGAATATCTCAGGAGCAAGGGGTCCCAGCCATATACCAGGCCCCCCTGTCCAGGGTTCCAGTGACAGAAAGATAAGTCTCCATAATTTGGGGCTGTAAAAACTAGCTGGGATTGAAGCTGTGAAAGACAGAAACTTCTTGAATCCTGACAGTTCCTCTTAAAGGGTCCACACACAGACTTACACAGACTCACTCTCTCTGAGCTCCAGCACAGGAGCAGCAGATTGAAAGATATCAGAGGGAAGAAGTGAATTGTCCAGCATCAGGTCAAAAGCTGGGGGGAAGATTTCTCACAGATAAAAGAGCTGGCAGAGGGCATTGTTCCTCTGATGAGCCCTGCACCCACAGAACCAGCTGGCAGGCACCATATCTCATTCCATCAACCTGGCTCACACTGTTTGCCCCACCCAGGTGATTCCCTGAGACCCTGCTCCACCCACTTTCAAACCCACTCAAGCTATTTCCAGTGGCTTTTCTATATAAATGATGTGTCTTGGCCCATGCTTTATATTTTCCTAAATTCTCTCTAACAAGCAGCATCTGGCTTCAGCGAGCCCTATACCTCTTGTTAAGTTGCCCTAGGCCTGTTACTAGCAGCAGCAGGCCTTGATTCACAGCTTGGCTCTCCTGTTTACCTCCAAGCCCAGCACAAGTAGCAGCCATCTGCAGATGGCTTTGTAGTTACTGCTGTGTGACCACAGAAGGAATACAGGTGGTGGCTGACCCTGGACATGCCAACTGCAATCAAGTCTCAACTACAGGAGAAGGTGTACACAGTCCACACTGTGGGTGCACCTTGAATACCCAGCTTGGGTAATAGGGGAGGCTGTGCCACTGGATCCTACAGGACACCAATTACATTAAGCCACTCTATCAAGCCTGGGAGTCATAGTAGCTCTATCTAATACATAAAAACCACATGGAGGGAACCAAAACAAGGAGACAAAGAAACATGGCCCAAATGAAAGAGCAGAACAAAATCCCCGCCCCAAAAAAACTAAACAAAATGGAGAAAAGCAATCTATGAAATGCAGAGTTCAAAACACTGCTTGTAAGGATGCTCAAGGAACTTAGTAAGGACCTCAACAGTATAAAAAATATCCAGTCAGAAATGAAGGGTACACTAATTGAAATAAAGAGCAATTTATAGGGAATCAACAGTAGAACAGATAAAACCAAGAATCAAAGCTGCAATTTACAAGGTAAGGAAGCAGAAAACAACCAATCAGAGCAGCAAGAAGAAAAAAGAATAAAAAAAAAGTGAGGGCCCCAGCTGGTATGGCTCAGTGGATTGAATGCCGGCCTGTGAACCACAGCCTCACTGGTTCGATTCCCAATCAAGGCACATACCTGTGTTGTGGACCAGGTCCCCAGTAGTGGGTGCATGAGAGGCAATCTCACATTGATGTTTGTCTTCCTCTCTTTCTCCCTCCTCTCCCCACTCTAAAAATGAATACAATCTTTTTAAAAAGAAATGAGGATAGTGTCATTTAAAAAATGAGGATAGAGTCACTAGGTCAACTTCAAGCATACCAACATTTGCTCATAGAGGTGCCTAAAGGAGAAGAGAAAGAGCAAGAAATTGTAAACTTATTTGAAAAAATAATGACAGAAAACTTCCCTAACTTGGTGAAGGAAATAGACATATAAGCCCAGGAGGCACAGAGAGGACAAATAAGATGAACTCAGTAAGGCCTGCTTCAAGGCACATTATAATTAACTTTGTAAGTTAAATACGGAAAGAGAACCTTAAAAGCAGCAAGAACAAAGCAATTAGTTACCTGTAAGGGAGCCCCCATAAGACTGTCAGCTGATTTCTCAAAAGAAATTTTGCAGGCTAGAAGGGACTGGCAAGAAGTATTTAAAGTGTTGAAAAGTGAGTACCTACAACCAAGACTACTCTGCCCAGCAAAGCTATCATTTAGAATGCAAGGACAGATAAAGAGTCTCAGACAAGAAAATACTAAAGGAGTTCATCATCACCGAACCAGTATTAATAGGAAATGGTAAAGGGTCTTCTTGGAGCAGAAGAACAACAAAAATATGAACAATAAAAAGGCAATAAATATATATTTATAACAATGCAGTCTAAAAGACAAAATAAACAAACAGAACAGAAACAGAATCATAGATACAGAGAGAATGTTTTGATGGTTGCTGGTTGGGAGGGTGGTTGGAGGGATGGGTGAAAAAAGTCAAGTACAAATTGGTAGTTACAGAACAGTCATGGGGGTGTAAAGCACAGTATAGGGTCTACAGTAGCCCAAGAACAAATATGCAGGATGCTTGGGCATGGAGAACAGTGTGGGATTGCCAGAGGGAGTATGTGCAGCTGGGTGGAGGGGGACGAAAGGGGAAAACTTGGGGCAATTGTAATAGCATAAACAATAAAATATAATTAAAAAAAGAAAGGCATTCAGGACCACCTCAGTAGTGAGAATAGTCCAAAACGTAGTTCAGTTGAAACTTCCTTATTTTTGCCACCAATGTCTCTAGTCTCTTTACCACTAATGTCTCTCCCCTTTTGACTAACATGAGTGTGTCCTCTGAGTAATGAATTCCAGGACAAATAAGACACGGTTTTTGTCTCTGAAGAGCTCATGGTCAAATGTAGGAAACAGATAATCATATTATTAAAATACAATTATGACAGAGACACATTATAAATAATAGTGGGTAACTCCCCTTTATTTATACCAAATTCAGTTTAGCTAGTCTGAGAGAATGGACTTAGGAAAAGAGGGAGGGGAGAAGAGGGGAAAAAAAACAGCTTGAAAAAGAGTGGTAACAAAGGGGAAGTAGAATCTACATAGTGACAGTGACAGGAGATCAGTAAAGGTAGGTGATTGAGCACCAAATAATGGTTTGCCTGCTTAATTTTGTCTAGATTGAATGTGGATAAGAAGTAGAATACATACAATTTAAGTTCTAAACTATATTATTGAATTCCCAATTCCTTTCACCTTCTCATACAGAAGGCATTTTCTAAAAGATGGAAGATCCTATCCTGAAAAAGTAGACACCGTTCTTAGATTAAAAGCCAGAAAGATAGTCTTAGTTGAAAGGAAGAACCTTGCTTAATCAGAAACCGTGTCACTTCTAGGCCATGTTACAGCTGCACTGGGGTTCCAAAACCAACATGAAAGGGTTTCATGACTCAAAAATAGCAGATGAACTCACAGAATATTTTGCCTGATTTTATTTTTTAGGCATTTAAGGACAGCAAATTCCTTTTATAGAATGATACAGAAAAACTGGCAGAAAGTAAATAATGACAATCATCTCTGATTGACATTCTAGACTCACACAAACATGAGTAATTTAAAACTAGATTAATAAAATAAAATAATCTAGAATCAATTATCTAAATGGAGGAGACAAGATAAAGTCCGATCCTGAAGCTCACGTGTTTTTCTATAGAATTTAGTACTTTGCACTGACAGATTGGTGAGCAATTGTAGGCATTCAGTGGTTGCATTTTGAGATGAAAAATATGCTGATGTTGAGCTGAAAAAGCACCATAAAGATGGTCAGTCAGAGGCCCTCTGTTTGGATTTGCTCCCTTAGAGAGCATTTGTGAACACCCTCACTGACACTTCATCTTAAGTACCCAGAAGACCAGCTGAGCCTTTCTCTCATTATGCAAATGTGGTTCAACAAATGAAATTCCCAAATCACTTACCCCATCTACAGATTTTTAATTTGATACAGATGCCACTATGTGCACAGTAAATAGATGAAGAACTCAAGAGGTATCTATTACTAGGACATGCAACATACCAATAAAGGAGAAAAGGAATCCTCAGTCCAATTTACTATAACTTTTAAAATGGAAAACTGATGCCATCTTGTGGTTATTTTAGTAAGATCACTCTTTAAACAAGGACTTTTCTGGAAGGCCAACACGCAAAAAATCTCCTGTATCTTTCTCCTTTAAAACATTGTTAAAGATGTTTTCCCTAAACTCTTAGATTCAGTGCTCTTACAATTTGGAGATTCCATAAAATGTTCTATCTACCCATATAAAAACACAATTACTATTTATTGCTAAGTGACTGCTAACCATGAAAAAAGTGCCAAGCAATGTTCAAAATTCTAGGAACTGCACACAACCTGCCTTTCAAGAGTCCAGTTATGTGCATCTTAAAAGTTAGGTTAGGTTTTTCACTCAAATGGTGACATGAACACAGGGGTCACTCCACCCTGGAAACTGGAATAGACCAGAGAAATACAACAAAAAAGGAGACAAGCTTACAAAACCAGTGGAGACCAGAGAAGGTACCCTGTCCCTCACACAGAGAACTTCTTATGGGAGAATTTCTTTGAGGTAGAGTGTAGAGGAAACCAGTTTGGAAAATGACTCCATGCACTGCTCATAATTAATTGCTAAGAAAAATGGTCCAGGGAAGTCTCCTAAACATATATATGTGTGATTTGTTTTATTCATCGATTCCCAATATTATTAAGAGAATTTATATATATGCATATACATTCAAAAATATGCCCTGGGTAATAAAATTACCAATATGAATATGGTAATTTATATACAAATACAAAATACATGAAGATTAAAAGGAAATACTGTTAACTCTAAATTGAGAAAGAAATCAGGGGTTGAAGGGTAAAAGGAAAAGAAAGAAGAAACTTCTCTAAATTCAGTTTAGAAAGTCCAAAGTTGAAATATTACTAAGTACATACCCAACCATATTTAAAATTGAATAAAAATTTTCAATAAATATTTATTGGGCATGATTATGTCTAGGCTTTATTCTAATTGAATAATTATAAACGTAAAAAGCATGTAACTATAATGACAAAAAGGAAATGTGTGTCTACTATGACAAAATCTAGAACTCATAGAAGAATTAATTAATTTAATTATACACATAAACCATGGCAAGCAGCAAAATGGGGGTGGAGGGACTCATGACCCAAAACACAGAAAAAAATGATCATTCCTTTAATACATGAATGGTTCCTATAAATTAAGATGAAAACCCCAACCATCCAAAAGGAAAACTGGCAAAATATATAGATGATATTTCCCAAAGAAGAGAAATATGATGATATGATGAAATAAATTAAAAATAAAACTAAAATAGCCCTGGCTGGTGTTGCTCAGTGGATTGAGTATTGGCCTGCAAACCAAAGGGTCACTGGTTCGCTTCCCAGTCAGGGCACATGCCTGGGTTGCAGGCCAGGTCCTCAATAGTGGATTCACGAGAGGCAAACACACACTGATGTTTCTCCCCCTCTCTAAAATTAAATAAATAAAATCTTTCCCCCTCTTTCTCCCTCCCTCCCCTCTCTAAAATTAAATAAATAAAATCTTTCAAAAATAAAAAATAAAATAAAATACTAATGGCACAAATCAAACACTTTATGACATTCTGTGATAGGCTTTGGCAAAATAGAACTTCATACACTGTTTATGAGAATGTTAATTGATTAAACTTTTATGGATATTAATTATCAATAGCTTTAGAAATTTAAAAGTGGGTATCCTTTGGCCCAGTAAAGCCTTTTATAAAAAGTTAACTTGCAGATATTGTTCTGGTGTTCTAAATAAAAGACATTTATTCACTTGGCAGTGTTTATAACAAGCAAAAAAAAAAACTTACCAATGAGATTATAGTTAATTAATCTTTTTCAGCCATACATTGGAAAAGTGTAGAGCAATTAAAAAAAATAAGCTAAATCTACATGCACCTACATGTTGAGATCCTTTGACATATTAGGTGAAAAATGCAATTTGCATACACAAATGATACAGTATTTATGAAAAGGATATATTTACGTGTATTTTGATACACCTGTAAATTCATTAAAAAGTTTGTCAGGATAAACACCCACTTTTGAACACTTCCTTTAAGAAAAGGAATAAAAGGGAAGTTTAGGGTTAGGTTTTGGATGGTTATTATATTTTTTACTCTAACTTTGTACAAGAAAAATGTACATATTACATCTACAGTTAATAAAAACAGTAATTAAATTAGGTGCAGCCAGGTTCGCAGCAGCCTCTCCTGAAAACCGCACTACAGAACGATCCCAGAAAGGTAAAAGCTGCCACTCTGAACACATGCAGCATCTGTGCTCTCTGTGTGTGTGCCTGTGACAAGCCAAACCCTCCTGATAACTCGAGGACTGTGGAGGGCAGGCACCTATCGTTGGCATTTAAAGTGTTTTTTGTAATAACTGAACTCCGGAGAGGACAGGCCCACCACAGACACATGGGCGGCCGGCCAGGCTGCAGGTCACAACGAAGCTCCCGCATCCGGGTGCAACCACCCAGAGCTCAAACAGACTCCCTTAGAGCTTCTCCAGGAAACTGCGACCGAGGCAGACATAGGCGCTCTGTCCAGAAGCAACTTGCCCATCTGCTGTGGTGTTTGAGAACGTGACCTTTCCTTCCCAGAAACGAGCCTTAGTTCCTCAAAGGTCGTCCCCAACGAGGAGTCCAGCCCCATATAAATCCTCACAATGGGCGACTTTTCTTCTTTTGTAGATTGGTATTATTTTCTTCTTTGTGATAAAAGTTGTAAGATACAGCAATTTGTCCTTTAATCTGGAAGGGATGACCTGGTTCACCCCAACACCTGGACAAACAAAATCTTTACCAAAGAGACAGGTCCATGAATCTACATATAGATTATCTCCTACCCTGTGTCACACCTGTGTCTTACCAAGGCCGCCTGCCACTGGCACCTCTTGCTCATCCTGTCCAGTCAGAAGGCACCATCAATGTAATAGATCCGTGTTATGTTCTCCACCATGTCCAGGTGACCAAATCACTTCTGATTATATGATGACAACCAGTGGGTGAGTTAAATCAGCCTAGGAAAAAACTGTAACTGTATAATTACAAACTGTTTCAGATCCTCTGTTCTTATTGGCATAGAAAATAGGCATTTGCTGAATCAGTGGCCACATAACATGTACCTGAAACCGTGTTAATCTTCTCCAGCAGAGATACCATGCCCAGCCTAGCAGCCGCAGTGGGGGCTATTGGGTTGAGCTTGGCACAGTCCACACTCATTCTCCAGGATTCATCTGGTGCTGTGGGGACCAGCCTAGTAAGTTAACTACGGATGTGAGATGAGCCAGCACAGCTAGATGCTCAAGGTCCTCAAGGGGCACTAACCTCTGCATCTTCCACAGAATGCTATGTTGTATTTGTTTTGTAATCTCGACCAGGGGTTCAGGATACATTTCAGGGACTTCCCTGTGACCTTCCCATTATGGCAGTTATTACTCCCCAGGCCAAGAATGCCAGGTGGGGCTTACCCAAACTGCTGAGTATGTCAGTCCCTATTATACAGTTGAACACCAGGAAAATAATACTGCATGGATTTGCCATTTATTCCCTGGTCTCTCTATGCCCCCACCCTAAGAAGGGACCGTGATGAGGCTCTGGGTCCCAGGTACCTAATGTCGACTCAGGCCCTGTGTTCAGGAGCCCATGAAATAGCCGGGTGTGCCCCTTTGCCCAGTGCACAGTCGCCCAGGTAAATGGCCACAGTTGCTTTGGGGAAGAACCCGGAACATCATTTAGTGTAGTATGTACTTGCCACGACGTAGTAGGGTCCTTCTTTCCAGGGACCTGGCTAACTCTTCAGGCAACAGATTCTGAGTCTGAAAACTGGCTCTGGTCCAGGAACTGGGAAAGAAGTCATAATTCCAATTTAAGCAACAATTTTCACACTTCTCATCCACTCTTACCCATATATTTTGTCTATAGGGACAGTAAGTTATACTTACTTTCTCCACTACTCTACCCACAGGTCAAGTACCCTACAATTTCTTTGATCTCATTATACCTGATATTACTAAACTCAAAATTTATGTCAATCTAATGGAGGAAAATTTGGTCTTTTTTGTTTTGTTTTGTTCGAATTTCCTGATTATAAGGCTGATTATGTTTTTATATGATTATCAGCTTCTTATACTTCTTTTCCTGTGAATTGCACATACATATCCATTGCCCATTCTTAACCAGGTAGTACTCCTTTTTCTTGATAATTCAGTAATAGTAATGAAAATTACATTAATCAATATAAATATTAAAATAACTATAATTAATGTTTTATTGTTAATTATAATTATATTAATGTTATATTGGCTAACACTATGTCAATAATATATTGATGTACAATATATTATAATGTAATTAATAATGTAATATAACATACAAATAATCCAAATATCACTATTGCATGGATTATTTAATGATTATTATATATAAATCATGTTTATATTAATTAATTAATATTCACATAAATATACATTGATACTTCATTAATTTAATTATATTATTTTTCCTATAACTAATAACAATTATTGACTTATTAATGCACACTTATTAATCAATGGCATTTATTAATGTCATTAATAAAGCTATTTTGAGTAGAATTGTAAGGGTAATTTATTTTAAATAGAATTACATTGATATATTGTTAATGTATTAATATGATGAATATGAATTGCTTTTGTCATATATATTGCTAAACTTCTTTCAGTAGATGTCAATGCTCATTGATTTTATTTACCTACCTTCTCAATATTTAAATAAACCCCTTATGATCTGGCTTCTAACTCTAGTACCCTACTGAAACACCTCTCACTAAAGTCTTAAATGCCCTTCAAAGGTGAAATCCAAAGGTTTGCTTTTCATTTTTCTCTGAAATATACGCAGCATCTTGCACGTCCTGACTTTTTTCTAGGTGCCCAGCACAGGGCTCCCGGTTCTCCTCCTGCAACTCGGACAGTCACTCATTCATCTCTTGCTCCTCTCGACCTCCTCTGGCTCCCCCTAAACGTCTGCCTTCCTCCAGGTTCTTTGTTTCTGTCCTTTCTTGTTGTTCCTCACATTCTTCCTTGGAGATCTCAGCAACCTCGGGTTTCAGATTGTTGCAAAGGAGATGTAGTTTTGCATCCCAGACACATCCCTCAACTATAGTTTTTTATATCTGCCTCTTTCTGGACATCTCCACTTCGGCACCACACAGGCGTATCCAGCTCAGTACTGCAGGTCCAGAACGGAAATCTCACCCCTTCACAGCCAACCTTCCCGAGTTGCCTACTTTCACTGGCTTCATGTCTCACCTCCCAGTCATCCTTCAACCCACACCAGTCTGGCATCTGCCCCCAACATTCTGTATATATGCTCTTGGTAGAGTCACTAATGATCACCTTGTTACCAAATCCAGTGTGCCCTTCCAGCATTTTCCTTACGGGTTTTCTGCAGTGATTTTCCTCCTTCATGCAGCCCTGCTTTCTTGCCTTTTTAATGCCACACTACTGCCCTGTCTTCCTGCCCTGGGTAACCGGTAGGACCCCACATTTCTCCCTGACCCATGCGGGAATGGCAGTCATGGTAGGAAGGGTCAGCTGACAGCCCACTGAGCTCTTCCCCATCTGCTAAAATCACAAACAAAAGGCAATAATAGCACATCCCTGAAGAAATGCAGGAATTGATGCCATCTTCAAATTTTGAAAGATGAACAAGTGTAATTTCTGTTCCATCCCCATTGAATTCAGCTGTTGAGCCTTTGCCAGAGAGAGAGAGAGAGAGAGAGAGAGAGAGAGAGAGAGAGAGAGAGAGAGAGAGGGAGAGAGAGAGGGAGAGAGAGAGAGGTCTTGGAAGATGGCCGTGGATTATCCTAGGCCCAACCAGTCAGCGACTCTCATTAGAGCTGCTCTCCCGATATGATGTCTTTACTGCAGCAAGTCAGCATGGCCCAGGTGCCTGGTACGCTGCTGTCCATCTGGAAAAGGCTTCTTTCCCCCTTTGACTCATAAGCAGAAAAAACTAGGAAGAGTCACGCTCCCACCTGGCAGAGACAGCAGGGCATTTTCCTCTCTAACGTCATATCGTCCCTGCCTTATTCGAGGGGGACATCTGGGAACTTGATATTCTTATTGTCTATACAACATCCTACTTATCCACTACTTTGATGACATTTATGTAGGATTATAAGAATTATACAGAAGAGAATAGGACCTGTGGAACTATAATTAAGCGGTTCCTTGGATGCCCAATTAAGATATATGCTTGCTAAAGTGTGAAAGACGAATCCCATAAAAATATGGACCCCCCCCGCACCATGAAAAAAGAGGCACGACATTTGATTTGTGAATTTTAGAGGTTACTGCCTCAGTCCGTTTGGGCTTCTGTAATAAAACAACAGAGACTGAGTATCTTATAAACAACAGAAATCTGACCATGTGATCAGGCCATGACGGCAGAGCCCTTGTGAATGGGATGAGTGCCCTTACAACAGAGACCCCCGAGAGCTCCCTTGACCCTTCTGCCTTGTGAAGACACAGCAGAAAGAGATGGTCTATGAATGAAGAAACCGGACTCAAAACACCCTGCATCTGGTGGCAACAGAAAACTCTCCAAGCCCTTGAGGCCGGGAAGTCCAAGATTAGGAAGGATCCAAGCGCCAGCATGGTGACACTGGTGAGCACCCGCTTCCTGCTCACAGCCAGCCCCTTCCCGCCCTGTCCTCACACTGTGGAAGGGACAGTGAGCCCTCTGGGGCCTCTTGTGTAAGGATGACCATCTCATTCAGGAGACCTTTGCCCTCATGACCTAAGCACTTCACAAAGGCCCCCCCTCCTGATGCCATCATCTAGGATTTCAACATGAAAATCTGGGAAGCGCACAGACCTTCAGACCACAGCAGCTGTGCGTATCGCATTCGGGTGTCTTTCTGCAGCACCTACACAGTGTGAACCCGTATTGCAGCAGGCCCAGGACAAGAGAAGTCCGTGTGGATCCTGAAGCTAACGGTGACTGGAGGCTAGGTTAGAGCCCAGTTATGCTGTGTTATGTTAGTAACAATTTTCTGTTTTGGAAAAACAGTTCTTGGCTTGCTGTTGAACCCTGATAGAAACTCAACACCTTGACCATGGGTCAGGGGGTGATCATGAGACTGAGTTACCCGGGACAAAGCAGCAGTATTCTAATTCACTTCTCCATGCACCTGAGGTACCAGGAGCACTCCGTCATCAGGTGGAAGTAGCAGACACCAGCCCACACCACGCAGGTCCTGCAGACAAGCGTGAATTGCATGGACAGAGGGTCTACATTCCCAGCAGACCCGCCACTCCTGCCCACAGCTGCTTCAGTCTCCAAAAATGTACAGCCTCGTGGGGCATTTATTGTAGCCAGTTGGCTGACGGTAAAACTT
>CM052538.1:47843833-47939566 GCA_028533065.1 Trachops cirrhosus
AGATGGTCCTAGGCCAGCAGCCCACCCAGTTCCCTGCAGTGGAGCTGACCCCCCTCCCCTCCCCAGAGAACCCAGTTTAGATCCAGTTCTTAATCCCTGGGACTGTGGTAGCAGAGAACACCTCTACTGAGAAGTCAGCTTTCTTTGTAAGGTCAGGGGAATTACAAGAGGGAGGGGGATGCGGTAGGGGTAAGTTTTTACAATCCTATACCATGTGTTTTTCATTACTAGTAACTTATTTGTACCCAATGGCCCTTTACCAAAGGAGACTGTGAGGCATCCATTGTACATTTCAGGGAGGGGTTATTACACCAGAGAGGCAGAGGAAATGCTTTTAGGAGGTTCAAGCATCTGGGCTTTTTGGTATCAGAAACCTGGCCTTGAAAGAGTCACAGCATTAATTTTATGCCATAAACACTAGATTTGAAAGAATATGTTGTGACAGTGAAGGTCAGGTTTTCCAAGCTGAAATGAGACACAGATTCTCTAGGTTGGAAGGAAGGAGAGAAGCGATGTAAAGGGAACAGGTAAACTAGATATTGTTCGGGGAGGACCATACAGCTTAACGTCCAACCAGTACCCTTTCGAAAGTTGGAAGGGAGGCTCTGAGTAACTGCCCTGGGACCACAGGCACAATCAGGGACTGTGCCTGGCAAACCAGAGCGCACCTACCTTACCCTACATGTGGGTCTCACTCCCCACTCCCCAGCCTAGCCCAGGACCAGGTGGAGGTGAGGGTTTCTAGAAACTGTAGGTACGCTTGGGGAAGCTGAGAGGAGAGCTGCTGTACCTCCTTGCTTATGAGAAAGTGCCCAGGGCTCCCCAGCTCCCCAACTAAGTGCAGGAGCTTGGTGACAGCACAGCTGGGGGCGGGGCAGAGCCTGATGAGATGCCCCACTCACCCACCTGGGGACCTGGTGAGAAAGCAGTCAAATGTGTTCTCCGCTGGCAAGAGGACTGTGCAGGAGCTGAGGAAAAACCAGGCTGGCAGCGAGGCCATGGGGCAGGACGGTTCCAGTCCCACAAGGGCCAGATGGGAGGGCGGGTGCCCCTGCAGGGGCCTGTGAGAGTCAATGACAGCAAGAGAGAACCGCACCACTCAGCCCCCTGCCACCAGCGCCCTTCTGTGTTCCACACAAACCGACAACCGGCCCTGGGGGCTGAAAGGGGGCCCCACACCAACTGAGCAACACGTGGCCTAGATGCAGATCCCTTCATTTGACCGACTTTGTTTCAGGTGCCAAGCAGACGGGAACTTGATATAGAATTGAAATGGTTTTGAAGATGAGGACATGTTTCTCATATCTGAATTGGTGGTCCGAGATTCACACCCACTTTGCAAAGAAACAGAGACCCCAAAGTTAGAGGATCAATTTCTAGAGACAGGTGTTTCTTGAAACATTAAAATAAAGTTCCCTCTTTTAAAAATATTGCCTTAGGCCCTGGCTGGTATGGCTCAGTGGATTGAGCGCCAGTCTGGGAACCAAAGGGTCACCAGTGTGATTCTCAGGACACATGACTGGATTTGGGGCCAGGTGACCGGTAGGGGTCTTGTGAGAGGCAACCACGCATTGATGTTTCTATCTCTCTCTCTCCCTCCCTTCCTATATCTAAAAATAAATAAGTAAAATCTTTTAAAAAAATTAAATGGGTGCTGGATTTTATCAAATGCTTTTTCTGCCTCTATTGATATGATCATGTGATTTTTATCTTTCACTTTAATTGTGATATATTACATCTATTGATTTGCAAATATTGTACCAACCTTGCATCACTGGAATAAATCCCATTTAATCATGTTGTATGATCTTTTTAATGCATTCCTGGATCCAGTTTGCTAATATTTTGTTGAGGATTTTAGCATCTATGTTCATCAGGGATATTGGCCTATAATTTTTTTTCTTTATTGTGTCTTTATTTAGTTTTGGAATTAGGATAATACTGGCCTCAAAAAAAAAAACCTCGGAAGTCTTCCCTCCTTTCAAGTTTTTTATGACAGTTTGAGAAGGATAAGTGTTAGTTTTTCTGTGAATGATTGGTAAAATTTGCCTGTGAAGACATCCACTCTAGGACTTTTGTTTTCTGGGAGGTTTTTGATTACTGCTTCAAATTCATTAGTGGTAATTGTCTAATCAAGCTTTCTGATTCTTCTTGATTCAGTTTTGAAAGACTGTATGTTTCTAGGAATTTATCCATTTTACCCAGATTGTCCAATTTTTGGCATGTGGTTGTACATAGTATTTTCTTACAGTCCTTCGTATTTCTGTGATATCAATTGCTACTTCTCCTCTTTGACTTATGATGTCATTTATTTGGGTCGACTCTCCTTTTTTCTTGATGAATCTGGTTAAAGGTTCATCAATATTGTTAATGTTTTCAAACTACCAGCTCCTGGTTTCATTGATCTTTTGGTTTTTCAGTCTCCATGTCATTTATTTCCACTCTAATTTTGACCACTGTCTTCCTTTTACTTACTCTGGGCTTCATTTGTTGTTGTTTGCCTTGTTGTTTTTCTTGTTGTTTTATGTGTAGGGTTAGATTTTCTATTTGAAATTGTTTTGCTTCTTGATGTAGGCCTGTGATGCTATGCATTTCCTCTTGGGGCTGCTTTTGCTGTGTCCCATAGATTATAGGTTGTTGTGTGACCATTTTCACTTTTTTCCAGGTAATTTTTTATTTCTTTTTTGATCTCACTGATAACCCAGTCATTATTTAATAACATACTATTTAGCCCCCATGTATTTGAATGTATTTGAGTTTTTAATTGATGTTGATTTCTAATCATACCATTGTGAGCTGAGAAAATGCTTAATATGATTTCTTTTTTCTTTAATCCTCACTAGAGTACATTCTTATTGGTTTTTAGAGAGGGGGAGGTATGAGAAGAGAGGGAAAGAAACATCTTTGTGAGAGAGACATTTTGATCAGTAACCTGTCATACACATCCTGACCTTGGACCAAACCCATGACCTAGGCTTGTGTCTTGACCTGGAATTGAACCTGTGACCTTCCTACATGGGATGTAGCTCCAACCAAGTGAGCCACCCCAGTGAGGGCTGATTTAATCCTCTTGAATTTTAAGACTGATTTTGTGTCCTAATATGTGGTCTTTCTCTGAGAATGTTCCATGTGCAGTTGAGAAGAATGGATATTCTGTTGCTTTGGGATAAAATGTTCTACAAATATCAGTTTAATCCAGTCAGTCTAGTGTGTTGTTTTAGATCATTGTTTCCTTCTTGATTTTTTGTCTGGAAGATCCATCCATTGATGACAATGGGGTGTTAAAATCCCCTAGTATCACTGTATTGCTGTCAATCTCTTCTTTAAACTCCACCAAGATTTCCTTTATATATTTAGGTGCTCCTATATTGGGTGCATGTATGTTTATAAAGGTTATATCCTCTTGTTGGATTGATTCCATTAGTATTTTGTAGGGACTTTCATTGTCTCTTATTACGGCCTTTGTTTTGAGGCCTATTTTATCAGATATAAGTATTGCTACATCAGCTTATTTTTGGGTCTCCATTTGTACGGAATATTTTTTTCCATCTCTTCACTTTCAGCTTGTGTAAATATTTTGTTCTGAGGTGGGTCCCTCGTGGACAGCATATAGCTGGGTCTTGTTTTCTTATCCCTTCAGCTACCCTATGTTTTTTGATTGGAGCATTTAATCCATTTACATTTAAGGTTATTATTGATAGGTACTTATTTATTGCCATTTTACTCCCTTTGTACCTTTGTTCCTGTGTCTCTTATTTGTTCCTATGTGCAAGAAAATCTAGTGGTATATCTAGATGTTCAAGTTAATTTTAACTTTTGTATTTTATAATATCATTAAATAACATAATTGAATAAAACTGTAAAATTACTTCTGATGTATAGGACAAACATCCCAGAATTAAACTAGAATATGAAAACTGAAGGTAAAAATTAGCAAACAGTTATGTAGTACTCTATACTATGATGGAACCAAGTGGGCAAGGCTAAACTTCATGTAATGGTGAGAGAGGCAACAAATCTAAATATCAAGAATGTGAAGAAAACTGAAATCACAGATTACAGCAATACTTTATTATAATCATATTCCTTAAAGTTAGAAAAACAATGCTGAATAAGACAGAACTTCACAGTAAGAATGGTCCAAAATGTTAAATAAAGTCTTAAAAATTAAAGGGATTGATAAAAAATTCAATATTAATTCTACTTTTAACATTTTAATATTCAGAATCATAGCTTAAAATCTTTTCAAACCTGTTCTTTTGTAATGCCCCATCTGAGAACCCACCCTTTTCTATTATTTTAGACAGCGTATTACTACCTCTCACAGTTATTTTATGTTTTGCTAGCAGCAATAATTAAATTCCCAGCAACTCTAAAGCACCTTCTTTCTGTAAGTCTAACTAAGAATCCTGTAAACAACAACTGCATAATAAGTATCTCCAGGCATTCTGGAGGACTTCGTGACCTATCTCTGTATCTTGATAGAGTGGTGCTTTTTTTAAACTTTCTCTTGTTAAATCTGGCGTAATTTGGTGAGCCAATGCCCCACAAGGGGCATGCCTTGGAACTACAACATTAAGTATAAAATAATTTTTTTAAATTTATTTAGAAATACTAAAAACTAAACAAATCCTTCCTCCCAAAATATTAGAGGAAAAAATTCCACAAAGGTGTTCTCTGGCATTGCTTCTGCATTTATGCACTCTCTTATCGTCACTTTGCAAAATGAGACATTATCCGACTTTTCTGGTGAGAACTAACGAGAACATTTCAAGTTTGCATCACACTTAGCAATTTGCAGAAGTGTTTGACATTCATTTTCTCTTTGTACCCAGTATTCCAGTATTCTACTTTCATGACTTTGATGCACTTAGACCCTATTTGGCCAAAAGGCTGTCTAAGAATCCTTAGCTTTGCTCTTGTATGATGTGTTCTGATGAAATCAAATGAAAAACAAGGTTGAGGCCTCATTAGCACAGGCCTACATTATTTTTCTCTGCATTAAGAAGACCATAAAAACCACCAAAACCATAAACCAATGTGCATTGATTGAAATGGCTATTTTAGAGTGACGTCAGTATCATGGGGAAGTGAGACAGCCCCTTTGTACCTCCTTTTAAATCTGCAGCTAGCTGGACATCTAGAACTCAACACACCTTCCTCTGAGCAACAGATGGAAAGGTCCACACATCAGTGCTGGGAGGGTGGGTATCCTGGAGTGTGGGGGCGGGGGCAGGTTGCTGGGAAGGACGGGGCAGGCCCACTGCTGCAGTTCTGCAAGGACAAAGCTGATCCTGCAGCCCCAGCAACACGGTAGTGGTGGAGGAGTCAGGTGCAGCCTTGAAACCACAGCCCAGCAGCACTGCCTCCCCGCCAATCCAGACCCCTGCCCAGGTGCAGCCGTGCTCCCACCACCACAGACCAGGAGCAGCAGCAGACATAAGGCCCAGCTGCCGGGCCACAGTGCAGCACACTCAGTGACCGCAGGGAACAAGGTAGCACCTCAGTGGGCTCACAGACTGGCTGCCCTCAACTGGCCACATGCCTCTGCCATGGTGGTGGTGCTCCAAGACCCAGATGACAGGATATAGCACCGCCACACATCACGTTCGTCACCCAGGCCGCCACTCCCCCATGCAAACGTCCAAAGCTAGGCCTCCCACACCTGGACGTCCCCTGCCCTCAGGCTTAAGTAGCAGCAGTAGGAAAAAACAAAAACTGCGCTATAGCACCGTCTACTGGAAAACAAAAGAAAGAGCTCTAATTATCAACCTGCTGAATTGTGAAAAGCAAAACGTTGATAGGAAAAGTGTGCGCTACCTCAAAATCGCCAGCAGAGGGATGACTTGTAAAGCAGCCTGGACCGCCAAGGGAAGAGTAACACAGAGAGAAAAGGACAATTCTCCAGAAAGAAACTCAAAGTAGCAAAAACTTGTGATGGAAATCATGGAGAAATCAAAACAGCAGTCGGGAAGAAAACAACATATTGGGTTGTCAAAAAAAACTTGTTTTTTTCCCCTATAAGATGGTTCTAGTAGCACTTAATTGTCTTTAACTTCACTTGAAAAAATTTTGTTATATTGTATTGTGACAGCTGTCATATCGGTGTGCATTTAAAAAACATCAAAATTTGTGAATTTTTGTGTAGCCATATTAAATTGAAGATGGAAGAAAATATGCAACATTTCTGCATATTATGCTTTATTATTTCAAGAAAGGTAAAAATGCAATCAAAATGCAAAAACAGGATTTGTGCAATGAATGAAAAGGTTGCTGTGTGACTGATTGAATGTGTCGAAACTGGTTTGTGAAGTTCGTGCTGGACATTTCTCTCTGAACGATGCTCCTCGGTCAGGTAGACCAGTTGAAGTTGATAGTGATCAAATTGAGACATTAGTTGAGAACAATCAATGTTATACCACGCAGTAGATAGCTGACATACTCAAAATTTCCAAATTAATAAAGTTATCGGTGAAAATGAAAAATGTGTCTTTTATTTTATGGAAAAAAACTAAATGGACTTTTTGGCCCACCCAATACAAGAAAACCCAAAAGGCAGTTCAATGAACTCAGAAATAAAATTAATGAGCAGAAGGAGTACTTTACCAAAGAGATGACAACTATAAGAAAAGAAACAAACTGAAATTCTAGAGCTGAAGAACTCAATAAACAAGGTGAAGAATATATATCTTAATAACAATGACACACAATGAAAACTAGTTGCTATTTCAAGACTCCCTATCATTGATGACTAAGCACCAATCAGTCAAGTGCTAACAAGACATACAGACTTAAATGAACTTCATTTTAAAAATTCAAATATAAAAAACAAATTAAAAAATTCAAATATTTGTTTAATTTAACTATTTATAAAATGTACAATTGCCCAGCAAGACATTTTATAAAAATTGAAATAAAAATGCTGTAAGTGAAATAGCAACTAAGAATATTTTCACTTAAGATTACAAAAGTTTTCACTTAAAAACAGAAATTAATCCTTTTCATGTTACGAGTTTATTTAATTCATAAAAAGGATTTATCTCAGATTCATTTAAATAACAAACATCTGCATATGATCAAGTGCTTGGATGTCAATCACTCCCTTACGCTTAGGGGTGGGAAATCGGGGCACAGCAAAACTTTTAAATTGTTATGAACCATCACCAAACTAAAATCCATTAGAAAGTAAGCCAAAGCATCTCCAAGTATACCATTGGTTATTAGGCAATAATATTTAATTTCTACAATATAATTTAAAATCAGATGTCAAGAAATTTAAAATGTGTCACTTTAGTCACATTTATTGAATAAAGTTAATGATAGGTATCTCTTGGAAATGAGAAATCCAGAGACTTTAAAAACATTGTACAACTTCTGTCCTCTTTCTATATTAGCACAAATAATTAAGACTTTAGAATGTTAGTTGATTAAGCAACTCAGAATTTCACCAAATTAAACATAAGAATTATATCAGAAATCTGAAACCCAAGAGAAAAAAGATAATATAACTAACCTTGATCAAGTAAGTCTCCAGGTTCGTACTTGAAGTGGCCTTGAGGTAGAAATCACCTTATGTCTGTGGTCTTGAGGTAGGAACCACCAAGTTTTCTCTTGGAGTAAAGTTTCCATAGAGCACCAAACTAATGTTGAGATTTCCAACACAAGGCATCTCCAGTCCTGGCTTTGGATGAAGAGTGCTGAGTAAAGATCTGTTCTGCTGTTTCTGCAGGAGAAGTTCAGTGTTGAGCTCTGCTAGCCTCTCGTTAGTCCTGTGAAGATTGGAAAAACAAATGCTTTACTAAACATTTTTCCCTCAGTGACTTGCATTTTTTAAAGTTGCCACAATAGTAAGTGGAATTTCCCATTGAACAGCATTGTAACACTGATAATGTGTCAGAGCAGGCCTACAGATACAAGTAGAGGTTCTAAACTGCTCTAAAGAAGTCCATGTGATTCTGGAGTGGGGAGGTTCCTGACGATGGAGTAATTCACAGCAGGGAGGGGAGAGGAATGGCTCTCAGTGATGCCCGAGGCTTATCAGGTGATACTTGCTGCCTTCTGGAAGGGCCATACTTACAAGATTCTTGAGGATGCCCTTGGACATATTTAGTAAACCAGTTTAGAGATTAAAAAAAATCCTTCATAGACACTGTCAAGCATATGCTTTCACCACTCTTGTACAATACACTCATTACCTTGGAGATTTTAACCACTTGGCGTGAGGCTTAATTTAGAGCAACAAACTCTAAAGGAACAAGATAGCCTAGCTGGTGATCAAAGTGAACTGAAACAGCACCAGAGGCAATTATAACCTTGTTACCAAGGCACAGGAAGTGGGATCTGCCCTTCCGGCTTCCACAAACCCCCTCCACAGACCACCTGATTATTTTTAGCCATTTTGTCAAATTTACTGCCCTTCACCCCTAGGTTAATCTTTCCCTATGTAACTCCCATGTCTTTATGCAGAGAAGATAGTTTGTCTCAAGGTGCCCTCTGGTGATGATAACAAAGATCACAATCAAGAAAGTAAATTTACCAAGTGCCAGAATGTGCCTAGTACTCAACCCTTTGGGTCTAAGTTGTTATCTTCCAAAAATAGTAAACTTGTTAATATTTCTATTTAGGGGAGTTCTGACAAACACTTTTATAATAATATCACTGTCCAAAATATAAAACTTCAAAAGCAGCTTAAAGACTAAGAGATCAGGTTAATAATATGAAAATATCAAGAGGAAAAAATAGTCATGTAAAACCAAAAACAGGGGAGAGATGCAAACTGTCCTGGACGAACACTTGACCGATACGTTCATTCACTATTATCATTTCCCAAATGACACTACCCAGTTAGCTTCCACTTCCTACTCATCTCATGAACCTGCTGGATAAAAATTTTGCTTTAGAAACTAATGAGGGAAATTTACTTTCTCTCATTCTGTGGTTTGACTTACTTGTTTAGTTTATTTGTCAATGACTTTCTACCTTTTTCTTCTTTTTCAAGCACTTTTCTTTTTTTCAAAAACTTTTACTCAGTTTGAAGTTCTGATGAGTTCTGTCTGGTTCTTCTCCATTTGGTCAACCACCAGACCCAGACCCAGCTGTCTCCTGCTCCAGGCCTTAGCAGCTAACCCCTCAGAAGTTGCTTTAAAACCAGAAACCCTTGCTGTGTAGTTTTTGGTTGTGAGGCACTGACAACCAAAGAAAAAGGTAGAAAGAGAGAAAGGTTGGGGTATTTATTCCCCTCCCCTTCCTGCCTTGCTAAGGTTCTAGTGGAAAGGTAGCTGCTCACCACCACAAATTCCCTTTTATAGCTCGTTTATGGTTCCTATTCCCTCCAGGCTCTGGAACATTGGTCTTTAGTGATATAGCTAGACGCCTAGGAGTGGGAATGGCTTCGGACTAGACGTATCTCTGAGTGCCAACCACCCCCTTATTGGTTCCCATATCCCTGCCCACACCCCTGTGGATATCGTTAAATTTGCTTCCATTAAATTCCTCTAAATGGACCATTTACTGATATGACCCTGACTGATATATGTAGTTAACTTGTTTCTTAACCAGGAGCAGTTTAGAAATAGTACATGCCTTTGAAAATTTTTTAAAGTATATTTTATTGATTATGCTATTATAGTTGTCCCATTTTTTCTACCCCTTATCCTCTTCCAATCTGCATCTCCCTCCCTCTACCATCCCCTACACTTTTAATTCATGTCCATGGGTCATACATATAAGTTTTTTGATTCTTCCATTTCCTATACTATTCTTAAGCTCCTCCTGTCTATTTTGTACTTACCATTTATGCTTCTTATTCCCTGTACCTTTCCCCTCATCCTCCCCCCTCTCTCTCTTCGCTGATAACCTTTCATGTGATCTCCATTTCTGTGATTCTGTTCCTATTCTAGTTGTTTGCTTAGTTTGATTTTGTTTTGGGGTTTTTTTTTAGGTTCAGTTGTTGATAGTTGTGAGTTTGCTGTCATTTTACTGTTCATAGTTTTGATCATCTTTTTCTTAGATAAGTCCCTTTAATATTTCATATAATAAGAGCTTAGTGATGATGAACTCCTTTAACTTGACCTTATCTGAGAAGCACTTTATCTGTCCTTCCATTCTAAATGATAGCTTTGCTGGATAGAGTATCATGAAAAGCAAGGACCTACAACCTAGATTACTTTATTCTTTGATAATTTTTTATGCATACTTGAGATTAGAAGGAGTCCAATGAGCACCTCAGGAAAAGAATAATAACCAATATCCTGAGGGCAAGTAAAATGAGAGAAGAAAAACACTACATAAAAACCAGCAACAAATGCTTGAACCCAGTTATGAAAACACAGTAAAGTCATTTCAAGAACCCTCAAGGTCATTGAATTTTTTATGATGTTAATTTTGATGACTCTAAGTGCTCCTTGGTAGCTGAAGCTTCGCATAATCCTCCTGAAAGATACCGTAAACCTCCCCAAAGTGAGATTTTGAAATGAAAATACAGGTTTACTAGGAACCTCTGCTGCTGCCTCTCAGCTCTCACTGGGTCTAATCATGGGAGAGAGAGCAGAGGACAGAACACCTTCCTACCAGACCCAAACCCTCCATAGGCAAGTCCTCATGTGTCATAGTATGCATCAACACTGCTCACGTGAAACTGACCGTTAACCACCAAAGGCCAGCGAATGGGTAGGTATTCAGATTGGTTTCCTCAAATTTGAGTTTCTATAACTTTAAGAAAATTGATTAAACCAATCGTTTTTATTTCTACTTTGATATTTTTCATCTTATTTCCTCAAGATACAATAAGCAACACCACAGGTCAATCACCATTCACTAGGAGGAATAAGTTTTAAAAGATGAGTTGTGGCTTATTACGGTATTTTATCTAGTTAAGAAAAGAGAGACATTAGTAATTCTTTAAATTAATGTTGCGTAGTTATTGACAAACGTCAAGGATTAAAATTATAGAGATTTTGGAAGGGAAAAAATTCTACTTCTAGGGAACCCTGTACTACAGCTGTTGAGTTTATCATAGTAGCCTTTAGGTAACTGTCATGGCAACCATAATGTAATCCTTTATTAATGTCTTGGAACACCCAGGCACTCCAGGAAGCACGGAGAATGATTCATCAGGCGGCATGCTCCTGTAGTGTGAGTCAGGAAAATACCAACGCTCTCATTCAGCATTGTAGAGACATCATTATATGAGACATAAAATGCAGCCACTGTGTGATCTGCGACAGTTTCCACAAGAGCAAGGCGTCGGCTTCATTAAATATTCCTGTAAATCTATTTTCATTGATTTTGAGACAGTTTTTTATTTTGTGTTATTGTGCAGCCTTTATATCTCTTCTTTTTATCTTTTAGGCAATTTACAACATATTCTTCACTTTCATCTTTAGGATGCAAGGTCTATGAAAAGTAGAACACTGCTTTTTTGCTGCCTTACCAGTTTTGTTTGAAAGCGAGAGAACAGTTTGAAATTAATGACTACATAAGGTCGTTTTTGTCTTCATTTCCTGGTATAATATCACACAGAATCTAAAATTGTCAGGACTACCGAATTCAAATCCGGAGCTGTGGTTTAAGCTCCTCTGCTTTGCATATTGTGTAAAATCTGTAAAACCAGAGGGAACTGCCTAATGATCTGAAATATGGAGTATCCACAGTATGCTAAATTCAAATATTTATTTTAATAAAAGGAATAAAAATAGACAAACAATATAGCTACTTTGAAAACTCACCAGAAAAGTTTTTGCCATGTAAACCTTTCTTAGCATTTGTTTTCTGTTAACTCTTTCTTACTGCTTCATGTGTAGTGTGTGTGTATAAATAAAAGAGAAGAGAATATTGTCTATCTAAATATATATTAAATCCTACTGAGGTTGGGGGAAAACATATGGAAGAAAGCAAAAGCTCGTTCATAGTTAAAAAATGTTGAAGAAAAGGAAAACCCTCTCCCTTGCTTTGGCAAAGTTAGTCTCAGCTTCGGTACCGGTGCTTATAATTTTGTGTTTGAAATCTCAATCATTTGAAAGTATCTACTAATACAGTTTCCAACAGTTTCACAAATAAACCAACTTGCTGCTCGGTTTCCCAGTCTTTGATAAAGAAGGTTCTCTGAGGTATTCACATTCAGTTTCTTTATCGCAAAACACAGTATGTCTGCAGAAAGTTTACACACTTGTGCTTAGCTGAAAAGAAGGGTGAGTGCTCTAAAATCACAATGATTCCAGAGCCCTCTTTCCCAGTGGCTAACAAGTTTATTTCTTCTCATATTAATCAATCTCCTGACACGAGATTGCACACTCTCTGTCAAACTGGTTCCACTTCATTTCGGTGACCTTCGCTCCCCAGGGTGTTTGCAGCCTGCCGGCCTGGGAGCTGGAGGACGGCCTGGCGCTGCAAGTGGTGGAGGCCTTCGGTCTGACTGAAGCCTGCTCCGTGACGCTTCTTTCTTACATTTTTAGACCTACAGTGTTTTACGTGTAAATTCACATTCTATTATTAGAAAACTTGATGGACATACTTCAGCTTATTTAACATAATTATTCTTACTGTGAACAAAATTTTAACTCATCCAACAAAGGGAACATTGGAAATAGTTTCTATTAAAGGTGATGAGGAAATAAAATTGAAGTCTTTCCTTGTTGGTGCTGAGTAACTTTCTACCCACGGCGTGGGGGAGGGAGGCAGCAGGAATTCAGGACTCCCACACTAGCATTCTTGCTCTGTCACTAATTAGTAGTGTCCTGTTGTACAAGTGTCATCTTGGATGACACCTCTCATAGCCTCAGGTTCTCTCTCTGTCAAATGAGAGAGCTGGCTTGGATAATCCTAAAATTCCATTCGTTCTCAATATTCCTTGATTCTTTTTATGACCTCAAGATATTTGACACAGGAAGTCAGTTTGGATTTTGATTTGTATTTTGAAATAACACTTACTGCGATATAATGATACTTAATGCTCTTCCTTTCAACCTCGGAATGTTTTTTCTTATTATGTAATTTTTAAAATATCCCTTGGCTAAGAGGCAGAACCATTATAACCCCCGTTTTTCAAATATGGACATATAGGGAATTTCGCTCTTTGACCAAAAGGAACAAATGCAGAGCCACTGAGTCCTACTTCCTGGTGTGGAGCCTTGCCATGGCCAGTTCTGTGAGCCTGAGTCTGGGCAGTCACCAGCGCAGAGTGAAGGCAGTGCAGCTCACCCAGCAGGGAGACTGTATTTAAGCCTCTGTCTGATACTTGCTCTTGCTGTATCCATAAGAAAAATTATATATAGACATGCCAGCCTTTCAAGAAGCAACCCAGAATAGAGAAAGGCACTCCAAGATAAATTAAATCAAATCATATCTAATTAAATCATTTTAAAAGGCAACATTTTGTGGAACTACCATGGCTTCCCAGTGACTCATGCTGGATGCATTCCTGATATTATATCATACATAACATGTGGTTTGAAAAGTGGTCAAAATGTACTAAACGCAGTAGTAAAATGAGTACTGGGCTGAGTTAAGGAACAGTGTGCCATTTTACATGGTAACATGAACTATCATTTCACTCGTTCCATAGAGAGAAATATATCACTGAGCTTTCCTATTTGTCCTGGTTGCCCTTTCATGTTGGTGTCCCAATGCTGTCTGGAATGACTAAAAGGGGAGGAATTCCACAGCTTTGCACACAGAAGGCCTTTCTCTTGGCTGTGCTTGTAAGTGCTCTTGGTAAATTGGAATAACAAAGACCCCAAGAAATGAATGACAAATGACAGAAGTAAATAGTTCACAAAAGGGGAAATTCAGCCCTTTAACAAAAGGTAGGAAAAGGTTTCATTTCACTAGTAATCAAATATATGCAAATTAAAACTCTAATGAGAGACTATTTAGCAAAGTGTTTGGTTCTTTGTTTCTTGTGATAATACTCAGCAATGGCATCAGTGTGAAAGCTGCTTTCTGGTATATTGCTTGCAGCACTGTAAACCCATTCAACTCTGCTAAAAAGACAACTGGCAGTAGCACCAATCACCGTGTTCATCACAGGGCTATTTCACATCACACCAAAAAGGAGAGACTGGATTAATGTCTGACATGATGTTAAAGTATGGCTCATCCTTGCCCAAACATTGTGAAGCAGTTAAAGTTACTTCTTAAGTGTTTCTAATCATAAAGGAAAATGCATGTTATCGTGTAATGTGAGAAATCAGGTTATAAAAACCATGAAACAACCGTGAAAACAAACAGATTTTTTAAAGATTAAAAAAAACCCCTATCTCTGGGGAAAAAAAACCCTTTGGAAAAAAGTATTCTAAAATGTTAACAGTTGGCTTCAGATTAGTAACTCTTCTTTTTACTTTCGTGTATTTTCAATATATTTCTATTGATCACTTGAGACTTTTATAATAAAGACAAAGATGTAAAAAAGACAGAAGCTTAAACTTTTTCATTATAGTCTCCTTTTAAGAATATTTTTTAAAAGAAAACTGAATTACCTGATTTCACCTCTCACCACTGTTATCTTTGTCTTTCTATTTTACATTCTATATTCACTTATATTAAATAGATAATTGATCTATTTACCAAAACAAAAGGAAACTTTTCTAACAGCTTCCTTAGAAGTTTAGTATGAATATGCCCTAATAAACCACTCTGTTTAGATTCTTTCTAGTTTAACTCTATTCAAATTTGAATCTCTATCTCACAAGCTAGAACTTCTTTTTTGAAATTTGAGTGACCATATCATTATTTTTCAAGATAGAAAAATGGTAAAAAAAGAATTGATGGAAGTTGGTACTACTTAGTCTTTAAAAAGAACAGTATGGCCTTTATTAGAGGAATTTCCAGTACTTAGAAAAAAAATCCAGAGAGAAAATAAATGATGGATAGTTTTGGGGGGGAGTCCTTTCTCACAAAACCAGTCAAGAAATAGAATTGTACAGTAATTTTGGACTATGGCACACTGTGAATGACATGCATGAGATAGCACAGCATTGGGTTGGATTTGTATGATAATACCTGAAATCAAAACCAAGTAGTTATGCTCAAACAGATTTTGAAAGACCAGTGAAGAGGTGTCCCCAGGATCCCTTAACAGGTCTTGGTGGAGGGGAAGAGAAATAGCTTCCCTGCTGATTCCTTTCCCCCTCTTTCCTCTCTTTTTCTTAAAATACTCTCTGAATTTGTGACTTGTGTTAGGACCATACAATGTCTCCTTGATCTGAATTTGATTAATTCTACTAGAATGCCAACAAATTCTCCACTCTATGAGCTGTTCTTTAATATCTGTTTCTGAAAACAAAAAAATGTCAAAAATGGTGCAAACTTGTTTTATTCTTAAATTTTGTACTCATAAATTAAAGATGAGTGATATGATCCCTTTTATGATGGTGGTCGTTAGCTCCTAGCATGTAGATTTTGCAATCCATTATTTATCCTCTTCTCCAAGGACACATCATTTTTCCTACATTACCACATCGAGAGCTCACAGCCCTGTTAATGCTCACACCCAGTGTATTCACATTCCATTCCTCCTGCTCACCCATTATGAATTTTTTGCCATCTGGTGGAAAAATAGGGTGGACTACCAAAATTTCTGGAGGTAAAATGAGGTAGTTTTCATCAGGGGAAATTTTTTTAATGCAGTTTTTTTTCTTTCAGCATATTTTGGAGTCCGTTTGTCCACTGCTGAGAAGCTGGTCCCCCACCCCGGCCTCCCCTCGCTCTGGTCCCCTCTTTCATTGCCACTGTACCTGGTCTTCTGCAGGTCAAGGTCAGGTGGTCTGTAGGTAGGGAGCAATCATTGCTCAAGCTCTCCCACCCCTGATGAGCTTTGGACAGATCAGTTAACCTTGGTTTTATTGCCATAATCAGTAAATAGGGGGCTAAAGTAGATAATTACTTCTATACCCTCTAGCTACAAAGCCTTATGGTTATTGAACGTGAAATTTGGGAGCATTGCTGATGATACAGAATTTTACATCAACTAACAGTACATAAGTTTCACTCTGCTCCTGTGGTCAACTTTCATTGATATATTTTATGAATACCATCACTTTTTTGAGGCCTTCAGATTTTTTTTAGATATTATATATTTATTTTTAGAGACAGGGAAAGGGAGGGAGAGAAACTCTGATGGCTGGGTTGCCTCTTGCACGTATCCCAACCACATACACCCCAACCCAGGACCAGGCCTGAAACCCAGGAATGTGCCCTGACAGGGAACCTAACGGTAGCCTTTTGTTGGCAGAAGGATGCCCAACCCACTGCAGGACACTGGTCAGGTATACCCTCAGGATCTTAAAAAGAATTGTAAAAGTCAATGGGGGAAAGAATAGCTTAGTGCAGAAAGAGGGGAAAGCTGCTTATCTGTTACTGAAGCAGCTTGTCACCTCCTCTCACTGGCCGCGTAATGGAAAAACCCAGGTGGGAAAGACAGAAGAGGACAAATTTTGTCTTTGTCTTCTTATTTCTCTGTCTCTGCCGGACAAATGGAGGGGGGATGTTAGGTAGCAAAGAGTGGATGTGAATAAGAGCACAGAATTAAGAAACCCCTTTCGAAATCTTGGAAAATTGTGCTTTACTGAAACAGAAATGAAGCAGAATTTACAACAATTCAATGACCTGTAATGATAAATTTAAACAATAATATTTGTATTGATTAAACTCATGGCAACCTAAGAGTCAAATGATAAAATTAATGAAAACCCAAGTCTTTTTTTATGAATAAAGTAATAACAATTATCCTTAATATCAAACTTTCATCAAAGGTTGAAGAAGGAAAAAAGCAGCATAAAACTAGTGAAACGGGAGTAACAGAAAACATATAATGCTGCTGTGGATGATGACAGCGGCGGATTAATTCAACTAAGGAAGAGTAAACAAACTGATAACTAGCAATTTCCTATTATGGAGAATGAATATGCTGATAGATAAGCCTATAGCAATATTTAACCGTAGTTTTTATTTTCCTATAAATCAAATTCTTACTTGAGCTAATATTCATGATTAACAAATCTTATCATTTTAATCTAACTTTGTCTGGCAATCAGAAAAATGCAAATTAACAAACAAAAAGATACCATTTTTTGAAGTTGTAATGTTAAGTATTTTATTTTAAAAAAACAACTTGTCCTGGTTGGTATGGCTCAGTTGGTTGGAGCATTGTCCTATACACCAAAACGCTGGGGGTTTGATTCCCAGTCAGGGCACATGTCTGGGTTGCAGGCCAGGTCCCCAGTAGGGGGCACAGGAGAGGCAACCACGTACTGATGTTTCTCTCCCTTTCGTTCTCCCTCCCTCCCCCTCTCTAAAAATAAAAATAAATAAAATCTTAAAAAATAAATAAATAAAAATTGAAAACAACAACAACCAGGGTCGGCAAATGGGAGGAATAAGGCATTCTCATCCACTGTTGGTAGATGAAATTGGTACATCTTTTTTGAAGGGAAATTTATCAGAGTGTTTCAAAATTTCAAATGTGTCATTCTTTTATCCCAACAACTTTACTTCTAGCACTAGATCCTACAGGAAAACATGACATATAAACACACACACATTTTCAGGATATTTATTATATATTACTAAGTATATAAAACATACAATAGGTCATTATGTGTTATTATATATACATAACATGACATAGATGTTAAGGATATATAATATATATACATACAATATTTATACAAGGTCTATCTAAAAGAAGTCCTACTATTGTTAATATAATGAGAACGGTTTGCACAACATCAATGTAACCTTGCAGCCAAGGAGAGTTGACTGTAATGCACATGGGTGAATGATGACTTTACTGCACTAGTCAGTAGGGGTGGTATAGATGGCATTGAGCGAGCATGTGTACTGTGTGGCCATCACATTCAAAATGACTAAGTGAGTAGAGCAACAAATCTGCATCAAATTGTGTGTTACGCTTGAACATTCCTCCATGGAAACTATTTGGATGATTCAGAAGGCCGGAACTATGGGCAACTGGTGACTAGCAACTTCATCCTGATGATGTGCCCATTCATGCATCACATCTCATGTAGAGATTTTGGTGAAACATCAAATCACCCAGGTGACTCAGACCCCCACAGTCCAAATTTGGTGCCCTGGACTTCTGGTTTTTCCTAAAACTAAAATCACCTTTGAAAGGGAAGATATTTCAGACCATCAGTGATATTCAGGAAAATACAATGGGGCAGCTGATGGCAATTGGGAGAACTGTGTGAGGTCTCGAGGTGCTACTTTGAAGGGGACTGAGGCATCATTGTCCTATGTACAACATTTCTTGTATCTTGTATTTCCTTCAGTAAATGTCTCTATTTTTCATATTACACAGCTGGATACTTTCTGGACAGACCTCATCATATAAATATGTTATAAATACATACATATGTTAAGGACATTTATTAAAGTATTGCATACCAGAAAGCTGGAGGTAGTCTAAATACCTATAAGTATGGAAGTAAGTTTTATAGCCATAAAATAATGTAGTATGAAAACACAGGAAGATGAGGTTAGCTCAAGTCTACGATATACAGATTATTTCAAAATTTAAGTGTGTGTAAAGCATTGGGTTGCATATCATGTCTTAAACAAATTTTGTTAGAATACTTTTAATATCTGCTGAGTTACAAAAGGAAGTTATATGCTACACTGGTACTCTAGTTTGTTACCATGAAAATTGCTCGTTATTACATTTTCGTGTTTTGTTCCCAATATGTGAGTGCTAAATTTAATCTGAAAGTTGAGGGATTTCACAAAGCAATTTGTTCCATATCATATATAAATACTCCAGTGTGTTGAGTAGAACATATTAAAGCACAAAAAGGGATCAATCTGCTAAATCAGAGGTTGACCGACCTTTTCTGTAAGAGGCCAGATAGTCAGTATTTTAGGCTTTGTGGACCATCAAATCTCTGAAATGTCATAGACAATAGGTAAGTTAATGGGTGTGACTCTGTTCCAACAGAACTTTATTTACAAAAGCAAACAATGGGCTGTATTTGGCCTGCAGGCAGTTGTTTGCTGACCTCTGCACTATGAGCCAAGGTGCTTCTAATACAACCAATCTTCTTTTTAAAGGCATCCTGTGTGGATACCTTTATCCCTTCTTTTTAGGGAGAATATATTTCAGTATGCAGCACACCAAAATTTTCAACAATGATTTCATATTATACAATTTACAAAAAGTCTGTTTATAAAGTAATATTATTTGCATGTTTCCTTCTTTATTACTGTGATGCAACTTTAATATGACTAATTACTTTGTTTATTTCAGTAGTGTAAAATATTCTGGAGTTGGATGATTGTTAATCAAGCAAGAAATCCTTCTGTGGTCTTTGTAAGCATGAGAAAAATAATAATCAGGTTATATAATACTATATAGCTAGAAAACTTCACAGGTTCCTTTAGTTGTATAATTTTGTGAATTTATTATTTAATACCTGATCTAGCTTTTTTAAACTATGTAGTACCACAAGTATGTAATTAAAAAACTTTTTAAGTATTATAAAAATACTTCATAATCATTATGAAAGGATTGAAAACTATAGCTGAACAAAAAGAAAAGTAGATCATCTACAATCATGCGATTCAGCTACAACCTTAAAAGGACTACCTACACTCACTAACTCTAATTCCCCTTCCATGCACTCTTGAACACGCTCTAGTAATTTTCCATCCCATCTCTTCTCCAAAATTGTTTTTTGCAAGGTTACCACTGCTTCCACTTTAATAAATCTAGACACAATGTCTTAGACTTCATTTCACAGAATCTATAGCAATTTTTGACCCAATGGAAAATGCTCTTCCAAAATACTGTCTTCATTTTGCTTTTAGGACTCAGTTTTCAGGTGGAAAACACACTTACCTGGTTTCCCCACTGCTTGTCAGGTCCATTCATCTCAATTCATTTTGTTTGTTTCTCCTCATCCCACATTTTACACAATTCAGGTATCCCAGGACTCAGTCCTTGATCTTTTTTCTCATGACTCTTACTACCTTGTATATGCTAATGATGTTCAAATTTATATTCCCAACCCAGATATCTCTCTTTCCTTAATTCCAGACCTATATACCAAACTGCCTACTTGATATCTCTTTTTTGATAACTATTGGGCATTGCAGACTTAAGAGGTCCAAAATTGAACTACTGATATTCTTTCTGCTACCTGCCTTGTTTGAGTTAATGACAACTCTTCCAATTGCTCTGACAAAAAGTTGGTGTCATTTTCTCTTACACCTCACATCTAATCTGCGAGCAAATCTTGTCAGGTTATCCAGAAAATATATCCAGAAGTCAATCACTCACATCTCCCAGACCAAAGCCACTATCATCTGCTGTCTAGATTAGTGTAAGAGGTGACTAATTGGTTTTATTCCTTTCTTTATTTCCTTTTCTTTCTTCCTTCTTTCTTTTTCCCTCCTTCCTTCCCTCCCCTCCTTGCTTTTTTTTACTTTCTTTGCATTAATTCTGTTCTTTCCACCAATTTAAACACAGAGTAGCTACAAACAATAAGCCAGATTATGTTGTTCCTCTGCTCAAAACCTAATTGCCTCCCATTTCACTCAGAGTACATGCCAAATTCTTCCTAATACCTAAAAGGCCTTATGTAATCTGTTCATCTCAGATGTCTGTCTCCATCTCTGACTTGAACTTCTATTTTCTACCCTTTTCACTCTGTTCCAACCACACTGAATTTCTCACTGTTCCTAAATACTCCAGGCACACGCTCTGTACTTGCTGTTGATTTGATCTGGGATGCATTTCCCTCAGATATCCTCATGGCATGTTCTTTCCATTCTTTTAGTTGTTTATTTAAAAGCCACTTTCTTTTTTTCCTAAGATTTTATTTATTTATTTCTTGAGAGAGGGAAGGGATGGAGAGAGAGAGGGAGAAAAACATGATCATTGATTATGGGGCCTGTCAAATGCCCCGTCTGGGGACCTGGCCTACAACCCAAGTATGTGTCCTAACTGGTAATCGAACAAGTGACCTTTCAGTTTGTGGGGAAACACTCAACCCACTGAGCCACATCAGTCAGGGCAAAAAGCCATTTTCTTAACAAGACCTCTCTTGGCCAGCATAATATTTACCCACCCCTTTCCACCACAATACATCAAAATTTTATTTCTCTGCTTTAATTTTTGTCCTCTAGCATGCTGTATATTTTGCACATTGAGTTTATTGTTATTGTGCATTTACTTCACCCTTATGACTAGGGTTTTTGTGTATACACTGCGATATAATCAGTGCAGAACAGGACCTAGCATGCAGTACGACACAAATATTGACTGAGTGAATGGAGTTTCACCTATGTGTGTTGCTTTAAACATTATGCTAATTCTCACTTGAACAAGAAACAAGTGTGATGTGGAATCTTTCTGAAAATTTTACCTGTCAATTATATGCATTTTAAATATTCTTTTTGACTCTTTCTAGTAAGCTCTGTTCTCTCCATGAATGTTTCCCCATTTAGGCAGAAAAGCCCAATATTGTGGTTACTCACTATTTTTTATTAATATTTATAGTAGTGTTAGTTATGGTGAAATGGATCAAAAGAATAGCAAATTTCACTTATATTTTATTTAAAAATAGAAAATACAATGGTGGTAAGTTATTCCAGGACTTTAAAGTTTTTTTGTGAAAGGTTAGTGAGCCCTTGATATCTGAAATAAAAAGACCAAGTTGGAATTTGTTGTTCATTCTACTGAGAGAGCTATGCTGGTCATAGTCTTTTTTTGACAGAGTGGACTGCTCCTTTTTTATATGGTTTTTGGACAAGTGGGGTTTAAGGACTAGTGGACTTTCAGAGGCTTAAGTGGGTTGACATCATCTGAGGCAGCATGGTTATTCTGGTGAGATGGGTGTTGATTGGCTGGCACTCTGAGGCTTGTTTATGCAAATAACATTGTCTCTGACTGGCTTTCTTTCAGATGGAAGCGGTCTATAGTAATTGGTGAGTGGGGTCTGTGGTCACTGACTGATTAAACACAATAAAAACTGATTCTGGTGGCTTCTTGTTACCATGGTTATTTGTTAGTCTTTTCCTAAGTCTGACGCAACTTTAAACAAATTTTTTCTGTTTACAAGTTGCCTTCCATCAACTATGTTCAAAATGAAAACTATCTCATATTCTATAATTATGGACTTCTTTTTTGAAGTTTGGTTAAAGAGAAATTGTTTACTAATTAGTCACAGGAAGATCTCTTTTTTTTCTCAGTTGCTTAGTGTTAGCCAAAAGAGTTATTTGCATAACTATATTTGTTAAAAATATTGTTAGTTTTCTTTTTGATTTCAGTAGTCTTAAGGGCTCAGTTTCAGTTCCCAGAAACAATAAATTCTCAGAGGAAATTTAAGTCTTTGTATAATTTTGTAGGTATATGATGATGTTCTTATCCTTGCATTTACTCCATAGGAAAAGAATCTGTAGGAATTTAGGTCAAGGTGGCAGCATAATTAAACACAATCCTCAAATCTTCCCACAACCACAACAAAATTACAACTAAATGACAGAACAATAATCATTCAGAACTTCCTGCAATCAGGCTGAATGGAAGTCCTACAACTAGGCATTTAAAGAAGACATTACATTGGCAGAAAGGGCTGAGATGAAGAACAGGTTGGTTCCACTTCCACATATGGCAGATAAAAATAGGGAGGGATAGCTCAGTGGCAGAAGTCCCCCCTGAGAAGCGAGGGCTCCGAGTCCCACACCAGGCCTCCCAGCCATGGAGAGAAATTCCCATAACTTCTGGTTGTAAAAACCAGTGCTAATTGTGGCTGAGTAAGATGGAGGGCTTCTGGAGTCCCAGGCAGTTCTTCTTAAAGGGCCCACATATAACTACTTGGACTCACTCCCTTTAAGCTCCAGTGCTGTGGCAGCAACTTGCAAGGAACTGGGGACATACATAGAAGAACTGAATTGTCTGGCTGGACAAAGCAAAACTTATATTTTGCTTTCTGACAGACAAAAGTGCTGACAGAGGCCACTGTTTTGTTTTGTTTTTTCTGAGGCTCACCCCTACAGAGCTGGCAGGTGGGTGTCATGTCTGAGTTTCCAACAACCTATGTAACAATGTTCACCCTGCCCTGATGATTCCCTGAGACCCTGCCTCACCCAACTTCTGGGCCCACGCAAGCCATTTCCAGTGGCATTTCTAATGGCCTCTCTTGCCTCATGATTGGGACTTTTCTAAAGTCTCTCAAACAAGGAACATTTGGTCTCTGCATACCCTGTACCACTTGCTATATGGCCCCAGGCATGGCACTAGTGGACTTGGTTCACAGCTTGGCCTCTCCTGGCCACCTTCAAGCCCAGCACAAGTAGCAGCCATCTGCAGATTCCTCTGTAGTTCGTGCCAGGTGTCCCCAGGCAGGGCACAGGCAATGGCTGACCTTGCACCTCCCAGGAGGCCCCAATGGCAATGTGCCTGGTGGATAGCTGAATCCAGGCCAATTACAACTCAACCACCTCTATGAGTGACACACTCAAGGGACAGACTCAGAACACCAAAGCCCCAGTGAAGCAAGTCCTGCTCCATAGGGTTGATTCCTGCACAGCAGCTCCTCCACTGTGGTTGCAGAGGAGCAGGGCCTTGCAGTCCATTGGTCTGCAGGGTCAGTTCCTTTCAGTGACGCCAGCAGCAATGAAGGCTCAAATACAACAGCACCGGGCACACAGCCCACACAGAGGCATACCTGAAACAGCCAGTTCAGGTGACTGGAGAGGCTGTGTGAAGGGCCCTACAGGACACCTACTACACAAGGCAACTCTAACAAGTCTGGGAGATGTAGACATTCTACATAATAAATAGAAACAAATGTAGGGAAACAGCAAAAATACAGAGATGATAAAACAGGTCTAAAATGAAAGAACAGGAGAAATCTCCATGAAAAGAACTAAATGAAATGGAGGCAAGCAACTACCAGATACAGAGTTCAAAACAATGGGTATAAGGATCAATGTTTATCATGGTTCAAGAAACTTAGTAAGAACTTCAACGGTATGAAAAAGGACATAAAAACCATAAAAAAGAACAAGTCAAAAATGAAGGATAGACTAACTGAAATGAAAAGTAATTTACAGGAAATCAACAGTAAACTGGATGAAGCTGAGAATCAAATGAGCAATTTGGAATATAAAAATGCAAAAAATACCCAACCAGAATAGTAAAAAGAAAAAAGGGCATTTTAACACCGCATTGACACCAGTGGATAGATTTTTTTTTAGACAGAATATCAGCAAGGAAACAGTGTCCTTAAATGATGCACTAGATCAGATGGATTTAACTGATATCTTCAGAGCATTTCACCCCAAAGCAACGGAATATACATTATTTGGAAGTGCACATGGCACATATTCTAGGATAGATCACATGTTAGGACAAAAAAACAAGTCTTAATAAATTTAAGAAGACTGATATCATATAAAGCAACTTCTCTGACCACAATACTATGCAACTAGAAATCAATCACAAGAAAAAACTGAAAAACATGAAGTCATGAAGGCTAAATAACATGTTACTAAACAATGAATGGGTTAAAAATGAAATAAATAAAGAAATCAAAAGATGCCTTGAAACAAATGAAAAGGAGAACAAAACAACCCAAAATCTATGGGGCACAAGAAAGCAGGCATAAGAGGGAAATTCATAGCATTACAGGATATCTCAAGGAAAAAAGAGAAAGCATAAACAAACAACTGAACTTCACACTCAAAGGAACTGGAAAAAAAACCCCCAAAGTTCAGTGAGTACAAGGAAGGAAATAATAAAGATAAGAGCAGAAATAAACAAAATAGAGTCTAAGAAAACAATACAAAACATCAATGAAACCAAGATCTGGTTCTTGGAAAAGATAAACAAGATTGACAAACCTTTAACCAGACTCATCAAGAGAAAAAGAGAGAGGACCAAATAATGCAATCTGAAATACAAGAAGAGAAGAAACAACTGACACTAAAGAAATACAAAGCATTGTAAGTGAATATTACAAACAACTATATGCCAACAAATTGGACAATCTGAAAGATATGGATAAATTCCTAGAAACATACAACCTTCCAAAACTAAATCAGGAAGAGTCAGATAATCTGAATAGATGGATTACAACTAGTGAAATTGGAGCACTAATTAAAAAAAAAGAAACCTCCCAACAAATAAAAGGCCTGGACCAGATGGCTTCACAGGGGAATTTTATCAAACATTCAAAGAAGAATTAACACCAATACTTCTTAAACTATTCCAAAAAATTCAATAGGAGGGAGAATTCCCAAGCTCATTTTGTGAGATCAGCATTTTCCTAATTCTAAAACAAGGTAAAGACACTACAAAGAAAGAAAACTATAGGTCAATATTCCTGGTGAACATAGATGCTAAAATCATCAACAAAATATTAGCAAACCAGATCCAGCAATATAGTAAAAAGATCATACACAATGATTAAGTGGAATTTATTTTGGGGACTTGAGTTTGGTACAATATCAGCAAATCAATAAACATGATAGACCACATAAATAAAATAAAGGATAAAAACCATGGGATCATAGCAATAGATGCAGAAAAAGCATCTGATAAAATCCAGCACACATTTATGATAGAAGATTTCAGGAAAGTGAGACTAGAGGGAATGTTCATCAATGTAATAAAGGCCATATATGACAAACTAAGAGCCAACATCACACTCGATGGGCAAAACTAAAAGTGTTTCTTTTAATATCATGAAGAAGATAGGGATATTCACTTTCACCACTCTTATTTAGCATATACTCCTCACCACAGCAATCAGACAAAAAAAGGAAATAAAAGACATCAAAATTGGAAAGGAGGAAGTAAAACTGTCATTATTCATAGATGACATGATATTGTACATAGAAAACCCTAGACTCCACTAAAAATCTACTAAAGCTAACAAATGAATTTGGTAAAGTAGCAGGATACAAACTTAACATTCAGAAATGAGTGGCATTTCTATACACAGTAATGAACTATCAGAAAGAGAAACTAAGAGAACAATCCCAATTACTATTGCAACAAAAAAAAACTATGGTACCTGGGAATAATTTTAAAAAGGAAGTAAAAACCTTTACTTGGAAAACTATATAGGTCATGGAAGAAAGAAATGTTGAGGAAGACAAATTTGTGGAAGTATATACCATGTTCATGGATTGGAAGAATTAACATCATTAAAATGTCCATACTACCCAAAGCAACCTATAGATTCAACACAATTCCTATTAAGACACCAGTGGCATATATCACAGATCTAGAACAAATATTCTAAAAATTTATATAGAACCAAAAAAGACCTCGAATATCCTCAACAATCTTGAGAAAGAAGAACAAAGTTAGAAGGATCACAATACCTGATATCAAACTATACTACAAGGCCATTTTTTAAAATTTACCTTTATATAGAGTGGAAGGGAGGGAGAAAGAGAGGGAAACATTGATGTGTGAGAGAAACATCGATTGGTTGCCTCTCGCATGCCCACAACCAAGGACCTGGCCCACAACCTAGGCATGTGCAGTGACCAGAAATCGAACTGGAGACCTTTTGGTATGTAGTTTACAGAACGATGCCTGAACCATTGTGCCACATAAGTCAGGGCTTCAAGGCTATTTTAATTAAAACAGCCTGGTACTGGTGTAAGAAGAGGCATATAGATCAATGGAACAGAACAGGAAGCCCAGAAATGAACTCACACCTATATGGTCAATTAATATTTGACAAAAGAGGCAAGAGCATACAATGGAGTAGAGACTATATCTTCACAATTAGCCAGATAACATATAAGCATACACGCAAAGCCAATGGTCATAGACAACATGGTGAAGGCTGGGGTGGGGCTTGGTGGAGGTAGGGAGAGAAGGGGAAATGGGGGACATCTGTAATAGTGTCAACAATAAAATAAATAATAAATAAATAAATAAATAAATAAAAGACTGTCTCTTCAATAAATGGTGTTAGGAATCTTGGACAGGGACATGCAAAAATATGAAACTAGATCACCAACTTACACCACACAAAAGAATAAACTCAAAATAGATTAAAGTTAAATGTAAGTCACTAAACCATAAAACTCCTAAAAGAAAACATAGGCAGTAAAATCTCAGACATCTCTCATAGCAATTTTTTTGCGATATGTCTCTGAGGGCAAGGAAAATAAAGGCAAAAATAAACAAATGAGACACTACATCAAATTAAAAAGCTTCTGCACAGCTAAAGAAACCATCATTAAATGAACAGGGAACCCACTATATGGGAGAACATATTCACCAAAGATACATCTGACAAAGGGTTAATTTCCAAAATATATAAAAACCACATACAATTCAACACCAGGATATGAGTGAAAAAGACAGTTTTTCCTTTATCATTTTACTATAAAAAGGGATTACTGTTAACTCTCCTATGTCTTGAACCCCAGCAAGAAGCATACCATTACAGGAGCCCAACCACTAGCATCAAATCAAAAAATTTTGTGGTAACAGCTTTATTGAGATGTAATAAACATACCATACAGTTCACTCATGTAAAGTGTACAATTCAGTGGCTTTTTGTATATTCAAAGAGTTACACAGTCACCATCACAATCAATTTGAGAACATTTTCATCACCCTAAAGGGTAACCCCGTGCCCTTCAGCAATCACCCTCAGTATTTCGTTTCTGTTTATCGCTGCATAAAATTTCATTCTATGGAGAGACATTTTTAATCTATTTATCATTTGATAGATCTTTGGGTAGTTTCCACTTTTTGATGTTAGTAATGCTGTTGTGAACACTCATATCTAAGTTTTTATGTGGACATATGTTTTCATTCTGTTGGGAATATACTTATAAGTGGAATTGCTTGAGCATATCTTTAACCTTTTGAAGAACTGCCAGATTGATTTCTAAAGTGGCTGCACAATTTCACAGTTTCATTTGCAGTGTGTGAAGGTTCCAATTTGTCCACATTCTTGCCAATACTTGTCATCACGTCTTTTGATTATAGTCATTCTAGTGGGTATGAAGTGGCACATTATTTTGGTTTTGATTTGCAATTTTCTAATGAGTAATGATGTTGACCATCTTTTTCCATGCTTATTATCCATTTGTATATCTTCTTTGAAGAATTGTCTATTCAATTCCTTTGTCCATTTTTAATTGGATTATCTTATTGAATTGCAAGAGTTTATATATCTTAGATACAAATCCCTTATTATATATAGGACTTTCAAATATTTCTCCCACTCAGTAACTCACCTTTTCATTTTCTTGATGGTGTCCTTTGAAGCACAGAACTTTTCGATCATGATGAAGTCCAGTTAATCTATTTTTGTCTTTTGGTTTCACATCTAAGAAAAATACCCAAACCCAGTTATCAAGATATACACCTATGTTTTCTTCTAAGACTTTTGCAGTTTTAGGTTTTACATTTTGAGTTTATTCTTATGTATGTTGTGAGGTAGTAGTCCAGTTTTATTCTTTTGCATGTGGATACCTGTTTATCCCAGTACCACTTGTTAAAAAGACTATTCATGTCTGATTTAATTGTTTGGCAGACTGTGCCTGGTCATAAGGTGAGGGTTGATTTTTAGATTCTCCCTTCTAATTCATCAATTATATGTCTGTTCTTATTTCAGTACTAAATCAAATTTTATGAGAATCTTTTCTTGGTCATGTCGCATATTACCAGTTATTTTATGTAATATTAAAAAGTCAGTGTAGTGGAATGTTCTTAACTCAACTTTTATAGAGATTGTTTGTTTCTTGATAAAGCCTGTGGCCAACCAATGTTTTGCTGACTCTGACATGATGGGAAAGTGATCTTACAGAGACAATGTTCATTCCTTTTTTCTCCATGCAAACCTTCAGTCTCTAACCCAGTGCCTCTCATTTCACTCCCATTTCCATTAAGTCCTGGTGACAGGATCTGCTGACTTAGCCATGCACTTCATTGTGTTTAACTCATAATTCATAGACTCTTCAACTGATTTCACTGCCTAGGAAGGAGAAGGTAAATCTGGACTGTTACTTTTCCTTTTAAAAATCTCTCAATATAAAATTTCAGAATTTTAAAGCCAATTTGTGTGCTATGGAGAAACATTGTGTTATAAAGATGAAATGGTCTTACCTTTTCATACAAATAATCTTGAAGTAAGGTAGAGGAGAAATTGTATGTATCTAATAGTGCCAAAGGACACTACTTTTTTTTACTACTGAGATTTAAAATAATGTTCTCTATTTCCTCACTGGGGAGGAAAGGAAAACTCAGTCCTAACTAACCATGGACTGCTTCTCCACAGCCCTTGGCTGCTCCCTCTGAGCTCGCCGTTCCGTCCTTTTCATCAGAAATGGCCTGTGCTTGCAGCTCTTTTCTCCGCCTGCTCCCTCCCTGTAGAATGTCTGCGATACACAGGCCTCTTTTTATTGTGTCCTGTCTTGCTCTCCTTTAGAACAAGCTAGCAAGCAGGGTTTCTGCTTCTACAACTCTCTTAGAGGCTTTGAGTTTCATGTAAATTTTACTAGGGTTCATGCCATTGGAAAAGCCAATCTCACAAATCATTTTGGGACAAGATCTTCACCTAGGGTATCCTGGACCTATTTTAAGACAGTGCCTTTAAAATTCTTATATTTTGAAGATCCTTAAAGAAATTTCAGATACTGCCTGAAATCTTTCTGAGGTGTTAAGTATTTTCTAGTTTTGGCCTCATCCTTACACCATGTTTTCCTGGAAGCACCTGGATTTGATCTTAGCCCAGAATTCTTTTCTTTATTTTAGCATTACTTGACTTCAGACATGTGGGCGAAGCTATAAATGAGAAACAAATATTTGAAACCAATAAATCTTTTTTCTTTTATATTTAATTGTCTTTTTTAGCTTATTTTCCTCAATGATTTTACTTTCAGCTGCTTCATAGCAAGAGTCCCCTTCCATCCAGATTTCAGGGGACTTTTGGTCACTGGCCTGGCAGCCCTGGCTGTCAGCCTCTTCAGGGGCCACCAGGCCTCCACTAACCATCTCTAGGAGGCCCTTTTGGTTTTCATTTTCATGCTTCTGCACATTATTTCAGGTTCCACCTGTGTCCTGTTTCAAGGCACTCCTACATGTGCATGGTGTTTTTGTTTTCTTGTTTTGTTTATTTAGTGGCAGCACTCTTTTTAATATCAGTATCTGTGCCAGTTACTTATTGCTGCTTAATAAACCACCTCCAAACCTACTGGCTCGAAACAGCATTTATCTTGTTCACATACCCTCAGTTACGCCAGACTCAGTGAGGCCAGCGCATTTCTTTACCACTTGCCATCAGCTGGGCTGACTTGAACCCGGGAACTAGAATCATCTTGTTCATTCACACGTTTGTCAGTTGCAGCAGGCTTTTGGCTGGGACGGTAGCTGGGGCAGTCCCAGCTGGAACACCTGTACGAGGACTGACTCTGTGTGGCCTGGGCTGCTGCATTCCTGACAGCATGGCTGGGTCCTCAGGGTGAGCTTCCCCGGAGAGAGAAAGTCAGATGGAAGCTGTATCACCCAGACATGGACGTCACCCAGCAGTTCCACCATATTCCATTCACCAGGAACCGGTTACTTACCAAGGCCAGCACTGTTTCATGGGAGGTGTGCCAAAGAATTTGTAGACATGTTTTAAAAACCCCACATCACTCACCTTGTCTTACCAAGAAATCATTGTATCTAAAGGAAAGTAGTTCATCCCAAGTCAGTATCACTGAATTTCCAGCAAGTTGTTGTTGTTATTGTTTAGTATGTTTTCATAGTTTGTAGGAAGTAATGAAGAATTATAAGACAGCATTACTGAATTAAAACATTTTTTTTGTCCTAAAAAGTATGCAGTTCATATCACTAAACTTTTAGAGTGGAAGATGTGATTTCTCCTTAACCCTGGGAATCATTTCTTCTTGGAATGCAACTGAAATTAACATCAAACATTTGTAGTTCAGTAAAAGGCTTATGGCAATAGAATCATATTTATAAGATTCATTAATTAGAGTATTACTTTGAAAGTCTTATTTTGGGAGGTATTTATTGACTCAGGCTTTAATAACTCAATATGATATTCCTAAAACCTCTTTTAAGATTATGGAGTGTTATTATTGGGGAAGAGGTAAGAGACTTAATACTAAGAGATGATTTATAGTCATTTTGTGGAGGAAGACATGAAACGGTCATAAAAAAGAATATAAAATCAAGTGCAGACGTTGTATGGCAAAGATAACGACAGTAAATATATATTTTGTGACTCCAGGTGGTTTTAATATCATTCTTGATTTGGAGTAATTTAAGGTTCCACATACTAAGACTACTAACAGTACAGGTAACATTTTATTGCAACTGAATTTATTTCAAAATTTGATACTGGTGTTGACTTCGACTATTCGCAGCTACTTCCTTCATAACCAAATGTATTATTTTATTTGTGCAGAATGATTATCTTACAGCAAAACTGGAAACTGCATGTTCAAAATGTTTACCTTTGGATGAAAAAAATCTTCAACAAGAGTTATTATCTATGAAAGCAATACAAAAGAAATGTAAAAAACTAGAGAATGACAAAGACAATTTGAAACAAAAAGTAGTATAGCTCAAAAGACGTATGGAAATGAATAGGGTAGAATACAGGGAAGTAGAACAGAATAAACAGAAGATTAAAGAAAGAGCAAGACAGGATGTAGAAAAAAATTAGAAGTCAATTTATTTTTACAGGTTTATTTATAGATCTTTAATTTGCTTTAATTCATTTCACTGCGAATTACATTTCAGATATATACATTGTATGTGTTTCCTCTACTTCCCTTAATAGCAGTTTGTTTGGTAGATTTCTGGAAGAAAGAAGGCATTTGTTTCTCCCTTTCAATATTTCTGTTTCCATCGTTATTATCACTAAATCGATCTTTCAGAATGATTCTTACTAGAGGATCATATTATTTTTAAGGCCATAAGGAAGAAAGGAAAAAATTGTCATTTAAAAATTAGAAGTGGTACCTCAGTACTCATTGTCTCGTTGTTAATTTGTTCCAGAACTTGTGACGAGTGCCCAAATCAAGTGTGGAACAAAGAAGCATTTTCTCTTGGAGGGCAGTGTGGTGACTCATACAAGTTCCAGCAAGTGCAATGAGTTCCAAACAAGCCCTAAATGCTGAAACTTTTTTTCTCATCAAAATGCAATGAGTACAGGGTTTGACAAATTGTGAAGTCAATGAGTACCGAGGTATGACTGACTGTATACCACTACTGTTATATTGTTCAATTTTTTAATTTTTAAATTGACTCTGTTATTCTTTAAATTATCAAATACATGAGTACTAATAAAAAAGGATTTAACTTTATTTTTATAATTTAGATTTAATTTAGTTGACATTGACAATACATATTTTGAGTTCAGCTTTTGAACTTCAGCTTTTCTCATGTTTAAAGCTGCTCTCTGAATCATTGACTCAACACTAAAGGAAACAAATATAACTGTTTAGATTATACTTATTTTAAAAATGTATCCTTTTTATTTGCTTTAGACACAAGCAGCATCTCAAGAAAATGTAGAGAAGTTTAAGAGAGAATCATAATAAGAAGTCAGTTGGAACTCAGAATTAAATATCTAGAATCTGAACTCTCCAAAATGAAAGGTCACCAGATTCTAAAGAGATAGATGTGAAAATACAAGGAACTCTACTTAGAGAAATAGGTTCCATCTGAGCACCAAATCCCAGTTTTTGTTGTTGTTGTTACTTCTTGGTCTTAGCTATTTGGATAGTCTCTACTGGCAAGATATCTGATTTGTAGTTGACCTGACATATAGTTTTGTGGTCATATCATCACATTTGGGTTGATATTGGGAAATCACAAGGCTCTACTTTATGTAGCAATAAAGATGGCAATATGCATTCTAACATTCTAATAGTCTTAACATAATTCTGACCACACACAAAAGCAAATGTTTCTTCCTAAGTATGCCACAGAGAAAAATTCTAGTATTGGTCCCTCAAATCAATATTATACACAATTATTAGATGGAGTTGGCAAAATCATCTAAACTTCACAGGCTCAACTGAAAGGGTTACAGGCTCCTGTTAGTGTGGAGCTGGAGGACTCATCCAGCATCTTCAGGAAACTGACTGTGATGGCCAGGCCCATCCTGCACGTGCACATTTTGAAAATTCCACAGTCATGTTAGTATTTGAGATTAGGGCTGCTCAATTTTATTTGAAAATAGAAGAGAGGTTATTCTCTTCCTGCTTCCAGAATTTCCTTAGTGGGATTAACCTCCAACTGCCCACAGTGGCTCGATGAAGCACCTTTTAGCAATTGTCCTTTTCCCTGTTTTATTTCCTTACTCCCATCACCTCCCAAATAAACTTCTTGCACTTCAATCTTTGCCTCAAGTTCAGGTTCTGGAGCAAACCAAAGTAAGAAAGAGGTATATTTTCATCTCCTACCTTCATAAATCTGTAAAGGTCTACGTTCCACTACTTAATAACAAATTATTTTTTTACTGAGTTGAAAAAAGTTCACAAAACTTCAACTTTATCATTTACTAACTACCTAACAAATGCAAGGTTTTAGGCTAGGTGCTTTTCTCTCATTCTCCCAAACCACCATGATATACAAATCATGGGTTTTTAATAATGTGATTCATTTGGATACTTTATCTACTATACTAAATTACATAAATTTACGTCAAGTTTTATCTGCTTGTTACCTGCTAGAACTGCCAGTACGAGGTTGACTAGAAGTGGTGAAAGTAGATGGCCTTGTTTTATTCCCAGAGTTAGGAAAGTATCTTTATTTTTTACATGAAGAAATATTATTTTTATCTTACCTTTGTTTTACCTGGAAACTTTGCACTACTGCCTAATTGTGACAAATACTAATGGATCTTCATGGTATAAATAGGCTAAATAATGACTTACTGACTATAGATTTTTATTAGTTTTAGGGTGATTTCCTTAGTGCCTATATATAAGTCTGAGTTATAGATAAATCTGAAGTGAATGCTTATTTAATTTAAAGGATATAAGCAAAATAAATTAACAATTAAAATATAACTGAATTATTGATTGGCTGATTTATATAGTTTAAACTTTAAGGCCAATTACTGATTTTCTTGTGTTAGGCAGCCCTGGCTATAAAGTTTTGGGAAAAAAAGCTCCAGGTGGCAATTTTTCCTTTAATCCTAATTATTTATGCCAGCACTTATCTTTAATAACAGCACAAAAAATCTGATCATGTAAATTTATAAAGTAAAAATGGTGAGATTTCACAAGAAAACAATAAAGCCTTTAAAATCCTTAAAGGGATGGTGTTATATAAATCTGAATGTGATTGCAATGTATGATTATACTTCCCTTTTGAGATTTCTGTAAATTCAGCCCACAAATAAATATAATCAAATACTGAAACATATTAGGCAAAATAATTTCCAGGGAATCTGTGTAACCCATGTAAATGGGAGATGGTTGACATTACAAAGTAGGTGAGTGGACAGATACATATAGAAACATATGCCTTGATGCCTCTAATACATCCCAGCCATGGGCCTGGCCTGTAACCTAGGCATGTCTCCTGACCTGGATTCGAACCAGTAAACTTTCTGTTTGCAGGAGGCTGCCCAACCCACTGAACCACACCAGTCAGGGCCCAAGTATATTTTTCTTGACCTTATTAGGAGATGAACAAATGGTTCATGAAATTCTAATTTTATTATTTAAAACAGAGGATCTGAGTTGTTGAAACTTGTTCAAGTAAGTCTCTACTTCAAGAAAAATACTTTAGAAAATTTACAAATATTTGATACAATTTATGCAAAGTCTCAAATGTAGTACCTAGATCCTAAATCATTGCATTAAGGAATAGATATTGTTCAATTTGAATTTAATAAAAATAACTGAATTTTTAAGAAGTTTACCTGATATGAGGTCTGTCCAGAAAGTATCCAACCATGCAATATGAAAAACAGAGAAAATTATTGAAGAAGATTCAAGATACATGAAACATTGTACATGGGACAATGATGCCTCAGAACTCTTCAAAGTTATAACTTGAGGAAATCTGGTTCATCGGTAATGGTTCGAATCAAGTCATTAGCAACTGCAGCATGACATTCCTTCTGCTCTGGTAGCAGAAGCCACAGAACGAATTTTGCCACAAGTTTCATGCTGAGATCCTGCATCAAAAACCCGGACACAGTAGTTTTTGGAATCCCCAGATCAGCTTCTAGTTCTCACACTGTCAGTTGCTGATCTTTGTTGATTGCAGCCCCTACATGTTCAACATTCTCAGGAGTTCTGCTTGTTGCAGACCTTCCAGAACATGGATCACATTCAACAGATTCTTGATGATTTTTGAAGTATTCATGCCACACTTTTATTTGTGTAGCAGTCATTGCATCATCCCTGAAAGCCATCTGAATAGTTCCTGCAGAGGAATGTTCAAGCTTAACACAAAATTGGATATGGATCTATTGCTCTACTCAGTCATTTTGAATGTGATGGCCACACGATACACATGCTCACTCAACAGCATACTGCCCCCACTGACTTGTACAGTGAAGTCGTCATTGTTTACACATGTACATTCCAGTCCATTCTCCTTGGCTACCAGGTTACATCAATGCTGCACAAACCATTCTGGCTATATTAACAATGGCTAGACTTTTTCCAGACTGACCTTATATGTACTGGCAAATATGATACTCTAATCAGGCAAATTATTTGATAAAATAGATGAAGCCAGAATATTTAAATTACAAAGATACCAGAAAAAAATTTAAGTTAACATTTTTGTTTAACTTTTTGAAGAAGTAAATCATTTTCATGGTTTGAATATCAAAAATTTAAATATGAATACAGTGAAAAGTCTTTCCTATGTCTTCCATCTGCTGATTTCTCATACCTGGACAGTTAGTGCTAGTTTACTGCATCTACAAGTCAATACATTATTCTACAGCATTTTCCTGCTTCTTTTTTCATTCAACAAAAAAGTCTTGAAGATAGTATTATGAAAACATACGGAATTTTGTCTTTTTTGTTAACAGCTACATATCACATTCAAATATATGGATATATCATAATTTAACTAGTGCCCTGCTGATGGATATTTAGGTTGCTCCCAATCATTTGCTGTTTTCAGCAATGCAAGAAATACCTTATCATTCCTAGTGTGTGAAAATTTATCTGTGGGATAAATCCTTAGAAGTGAAATTGGAGGTTCAGGCTACATACATATGCATCTGAAAATTTGATACTGTCAAATTCGTGTTTCTCAATAGCCTAGCCAAAGCAATAATGCCAGAAACAATTTTATGCTTTTTCATTTAGAAATGCACAATGAAAAATGGGTTACCTATTAAAAAATTAGAAAGAAAGCAGGACGAGTTTTTTCATCAATTTACAGACTACATTTTCACTCAAAGATATATCCAACAGAAATTTATTGTGCACTTACTACATGCCAAGTGCTTTTTAGGTACTTGGGAAATATATAATCAAACACCACACACACACAAATCAAACTCAAAACCTCTCCCTTTGTGGAGCTTACATTTGAATTATACATTTTGGAACTCTATGTTACTTCTTAAGAAGCCAATCAAATGTAATTATCCTGAAAATGAACTGTTGATATCCTGAGCAAAGGAGCCAGGCATATGCTGCCACTGTTATTTAAAAACTAACTACAGTCAATGTTGCATATGATTTCACAGCTTCCCATCAGGTTCTCTTAAAACTACACACTTGAGTGAGAGCTCTTTTTATCTGACTCCATCTGCTGTTGGTAGTCATCAGCATACTGTGGGCAGTGTGGTATCATCTGAGATTAGGTTGTGAAATAGGAAGTGGAGATACAGGCAGATCTGCAAGTATATGCAAACTGTTGCTGAAACCAATGGTGTCCAATTCAGGTTTGGAGAGTAGGGAAGATAAGGTTATCAGCACATTCCCATCAGTGCAGTTTCCTTTTTGCAGTCTGTCCTTGTTTTGGTTCTAGAAAGAGGTCAAAAGAGATTCTATAAAAAATACTCAAAGCATACAGCAGCAACGCTCAGTATGCTAAATAAGGGAATAGAAATGGCAACGCATTAGAAACTGAGGAAGACAGAAAAGACCATCCGTGCCAAGGAAAAGGAGGTAGCAAGTACAATGACAGAGCAAGTATCGTCTAAGGCTTATTTTAAGTATTTTTCCTTTGTAAGAGGAGAGTATCTTAAAACTTTAGCCCTCCATTAGATTTAATTTTATAAGAAGGTGGTAAGCTACAGCTTTTAAAGTGTTACCAATATCCTACTGGGTTCTTAGTAACCTTTAAAGAACAATTGGGAGTTCCACTTATGATAAGGAAGCCAGACACAATGGCATCTTCAAGTATGAGGTGAAGAACAGAAAAGAGCTAATTGCATTGAGTGGCTCTTGAATAACATCTTGGCAGCTCCCTCATTATTAAAATTTCATATCGGCACCATAAAAGCCACAATCAACAACTGGTTACTGAAAGTGGTTTCTGAAGTTCTAATGCTTATCACTTATGTTTTTCAGTCATTGAATTTTAGAACTTTTGAGTTTCGTCAACACGCTCCTTTAATTGCTGAGGTCGGGACGGGTGAAATGGCAATGGTGGAATTGAAGTCTCTTTCCAGATTTTTAGTCCACCAAGAAAAACCTTTAGCGCTCTGCCTTCCGGATTCTGGGTTGCCACACAGCAAACAGTACAAACTGGAATGACTTTGGGCAATGACACTGTAGCCCTCGTGGGGCGTGCACACAGCAGGCCCTGTGAATGGCTGAGGGTGAGTGGTCAGGCAGCTCTGCAGCCGCCAGTCCCCGGAGCGGATGCTACTGGGCCCCAGGGGCCTCCTCTGCCCTGAGTGTGCACAGCTGGCCCAGCTGTCTGCTCGGGTGGCTCCGGCAAAGGACAGCTCCGCATGGGTCGGGTAATGGACCCAATGACTCTAGAGATCCGTTTTCTCCTTTTGAGGTAGCACTTTTTCCGAGTTTCCCGGGGATTTCGAGGCCCGTGAATCGCTGACCTGGCTCAGCAGCAGCTCCCAGCAGGCCAGTGGGCCGAGGACGGGATCGCATAAGGACCCTCGCCCCACTGTGTTCCCTGGGTTCCATTCCTGCCACTCTAGCCCTCGGTCTGTTTCCCTTTCGCTCTTCCCTCATTTTCCCCACGAGCGTTTTCTCAGCACTTCCCACTTCAAGTTTACCAAGTGCTTACGCCCACTCACTTTCCAGCTCCCTCAGGCTCCAGGCCCTCGGCCCCTCCCCTCTCCTGGATCAGCAAGTCCGATTCACCCCGAGCTTCCCGGGTCGTCACGTGCTCTGAGCCCCGCCCCTCACGGCCACGTGAGCCGCCCCCACCCCGCCCCCGCGCCGGCGCGCTCCGACGTGCCCTGGAACTTACCCTCCCGCGGAGACTAGCCTGCGGGAACTGGCCGGACGCGGTTGCCTTCAGGCTCGATTCAGCTACCCGCAGCCCCTTTGCTGGGTGAAGAGGCCGCTGCCTGCGAGAGGCCGCTGTGCCTTCGGTAAGGTGGTGGGTGCGGGGCCTCGCGTACGAGGGCAGGTTGGTGGGGCGCTGCACAAAGGCGCTTCGGGGCCGGAGCTGAGTCCTCCGAGGGCGGCGGAGTTGGGAGTGCTGAGGTGCGCGCGAGGTGAGGCGGAGAGAGCTGACCGAGGGGTCGGGGCGCGAAAGTGGGCTTGGAGCATTAAAGGGGGTTTTGCTAGCTTAGGGCTGACGTAGGCGAGAGGGTTTAAATGGCTACAAGTTGTGGCTCCTTAGCCCCCCGTTTCCTGACTTCCTGTGTGAGGGCAGCGCCCGCCCCGCCCCCAAGAAGGGGGGAGTAGGGTGTGTGTGTGTGTGTGTGTGTGTGTGTAAGTAAGTGTGTGTGTGTAAGACGGGCTAGTGCCGCCCTCCTTCCTTGCCTTCTGCTGCTGCGTGTGCCCCTCCCTACCTGCTGTACGGTGTTTAAACCTCCGCCCATCCAGGGATCCCACCTAGGGCCTCCATTCCTGGACTGTTGACCTTAAACTGGGCACTTTCATCTCTGCAGTCTTTAGAGGTGCCCCACCCCTGCTGAATAGATGTTTGCTACTCTTCAACACTTCTGGGAGGAATCTCCACAGAGTCCTTGAATTTAAAACATCCTCTTTGCAAACGTGCTGCACTCCTCCCATCTTAGGGTACTGATCGTTTTCCAAGACAGTCAGCTGCCCTAAATTTTTTGTTGCTGCAGACCTTCTTAGAAGAAATGTGAACACGGTCATCATTAGAGAAATAGGCACAGCCTTTAGTTTAAGAGGCGTGTGATGTTTTCCTTCTGGATGCAGCAGCGGTTTTAAATACATTTGGAAAAGCTCAGAAAGCAAAATGTTTAAAGCGTATCTTTATGGAAGTTCTAATATCATTTCAAGTGAAGTGTGTGTTGTGGGAACAGGCTGTTAACAGTCCTATTGCCTTATGGGTAATAATGACATATGGAAGTAGATTTTATTGATCATTTATGCACATATTGCTGTTAAGGGGAGGTAATATGGAGGAGCATTGAATGAGGAGTCATTTGCGTTCTGGTTCAGATTCTCCCAGCCATTTCTAAAGGTGAGAACTTGGAAGATTGAATGTTACGGTGAAAGGTTATTAAAAAGTATATTGTCCCTAGCCACGCCTCTTTCGGCCTTAAAGGTTGGGAAATGGTGGCCTGGAGATGTATTTGTTCATATCCAGTACTCCTTACATGATCTACAGGAGGATGTATTAGAGGATGGGTCATCTTTCTATACCTTTTTTGGCCTGGCTGCTGCTGTTAATATTTTTCTTTCTCTTTGTGTTAAAAATGCTCCTGGAACCGTTGCAGAGCAGGAATTAGGATCCCAGAACAGTGACTAAAGTAGGCTGTGAAGACTTGACCCCGAGCCATGCAGCCTCAAGAGTCAGACGGGCAGGGCACATATGTGTGACCTATGGTCGCATGTAGCTCTGCTGCTTTGGAGGTGTTTCTTTGTGGGAAAAGTACTGTAACAGATCGTGTGTGTATGTATATGCCCTAGTCTTTGTTGATAGATACCGGTTTGTACTTTGTCAATCATAGGAGTCAGAGAAGATTGCTAACTCACTCATTCTTAGGGCCATCTTAGTATACATTAGTGTCTGTATGTAGTCAGTATTTTATGTAACTTTATGTATTTTTTACTACACCAGTTGTGATGCACAACTAAACATGTAAATGCTGTAGAAAAACAGCATATTATTTGTAGTTTATTATTTGGCTTTTTTCCATTAATTGGAAAGTATCTGTTGAGTGCTTTTTGTAAAAGGTAGGTAGAAAGTGGACTTTACAAATTTAAGTACTTTAAGTTACTCAGTTGACATTTCTGAGAATAAAAGGCTAATAAAATTTTTAAGTTGACTAAAGCAGTGAATATGACATTTTGTAAAATTATGAAATGGTAGTACTAATATTTTGCTTATCTGAGAAAAGTAGTACTAGGAAAAAGCAGCTAAAGGTGAATTGCCTAGATCAGGCATTATAATTTATGATAAATAGTGGGGGAGAAAAGTGAAGTTACAACTTTTATAACAGTTTTAGTTATATGTTGCAAAAATTGCAAATATGCACTGTTTTGTAGAATGAATCAGATGTGAAAAGGTATGATGCTTCCATATAGCATCATTGTACTTCAAATTCTGCTTTTCAAATTATGCTCTTTTGAGGTACTCATTGGACCACTATCTTTGTGGTTTGTCTTTTTTCAGTTGTTAATAGGTCTGATTGTGCCACTTCCTCATTTGTGGATGGCTTTGCAGTGATTCAGCCATTTTCCTATTACTTTTATTGACTTAATAAATATCCTGCAGTTTCAGTTTGCTGTTGATACAGCTTTTCCTTTGACCTGAACTGCGAATGCTGACGTCTCTAAGTGCCCCTCCCCTGTTGGTAATCTAGTGCTTCTCAGACTTCAATGTGCATGGGAATCACCTGAACTCTAACAAGCCCCCAGATGACACCCGTGCTATTCTTCTGCCCAGAACACAGATCACTGCTGTCAGGTAGAAATAAGTGCTGTCATCTGTGTAATTTTGAAGTTTTAAGTAGCTACATGATAAAAGTGAAAAAAGCCCACGTGCAATAAATTTTTATCATTTTACCATGTAATCGATATGAAATTATTAATAAGATATTTTATATTCTTTTTTCTTTTCTTTTTTTGGACTAAGTCTTCAGAATTGCACGTGCACTTTACAGCACATCTCAGTTTGAATTAGCCTAACATCAAATGCTCAGTAGCCATATTTGGCTAGTGGCTGGTAGCACAGGTCTCTTGTCTAGAATACAGATCAGTGCTATATTAAGTTTATTTTAGATTGGCCACATCTGTAACCTTTCGGAATTTGTTACAAATGTAAATTTTGGGGCTCTATCTCGTACCTACTTGCTTTAGAAAATCTGGGTTTCAGTAACTTGTATTTTGAAAGCTACAGAATGTTACTACACAATGTATATGTGGTATTCTGAATGGGATCTTAGAACAGAAAAAAGTTTTTTAGTGAAAAACTAATCTGAGTAAGTATCAACATTTTTATCAGTATTGTTCACTGAGTATGACAAACACACCATACTAATGTAAGATAGTAGGGTAATTGTGGACAGGGTAGATAGGGAACTCTCTGTACTGTCTTGGCAATAATTCTGTAGACTTTACTTATTGAATATAAAATGTGTGTGTGTGTTTAAAGTATGAGTTCCCCAGGTGATTCCATTTGCAGTTCGGAAGCTGGTCAGGGCACAGGCCTGGGTTGCAGTTCCAGTCCCAGGTCTGGGCACATAAAGGAGGCAACCAGTTGATGTTTCTCACATCAGTGTTTTCTCTCTCTCTTTCTCCCTCCCTTCCCCTCTCTCTAAAGTCAAAAATTAAAATTAAAACATTTTTTCGAGAAGCAGTGATTTAGATCAGTAACATAACTCATACTACTGCAGCTTGGGTGGCTGGATGGAGGCTAGCATTATGTTGGGTAGGGTAATAATAGTATTTTTGTAATATAGCTGAAACTTGTAAGGCACTTACCATGTGCCAGACATTATACCATGTGCTTTACAAATATCTACTCTAATTCTCCCAGTATGTGGAATGCCCTACTAATAAGCTTTGTTTCACAAATGGGAAAAAAAAAACAAAACTGAGGCTCAGAGAGGTTCAGTGATGTAGGTCACATAGCTACTAGCAAGAGGCAGAAACAGGGATGGATGTTTGAGGAGGGAGTAATGTCATAAGCCATCAGTTAATTTGTGAGTATTTTTCTATTCTGAGAACTTTGCTTCTTTGAGTAAGCAATGGTTAGCGTGGATACTCTGTATCAGCCCTTGTAGTTTATAAAGTATTTTTTCTCTTTTCATTCTCACAAGGATCTTTTGAAGTTGTTTTCTTTGTTTTCCAAATAAGTGAAGATGCTCAGGGTTTGAGAGTGGATATGTGGCAAATCCTAGATATAAATTTCAGGCCTCTGACAGTAAGCTATATGCTCTTTCCTTTTACTACAGGAGAATTTAGAAAGTGATATCTTTAAAATACCTCTGTTTTGCTATATATACTAGTGGTTTATTTAAAAATTCAACTTTATTGAGGTATAAGGTATACACTAAAATATATTAAACTGGCAATAAAGAGTACAGATACCTACGCCAACATGGACGAGTCTCAAAAGTATTCTAAGTGAAACAAACCAGACATAGAAAGCTACAAGTATGATTTGTGAGTATTTTTCTGTCACAACTTTGCTTCCTTGAGTAAGCAATGTTTAGTGTGATGCTCTCTATCAAGCTTTATAGCTACTTTTTTTTTTCACATTTTCTTTTTACATTCTCACAAGGATCTTTTGGGATTTGTATTGTTTCCTGTTTTACAGATGGATGTGTTTGCTTAGGCATTCACTAGATGATAGGCCTTTGGGTCCTTTCCAATTTCTTACTCTTATGAATAAAGCTGTTATGAATTTCCATTGTAAGGCCTTTGTATGGACTTACTATTTTTTTCTCTTGGCTAAATACCTAGAAGAGGATTTGCTAGATCATATGGTAAATGTATGTTTATAAGAAATTGCCAAAATATTTTCCGAAGTGGCTGTATCATTCTACATTCCCACCAGCAGTGAATGGGAGTTCCAGTTGGTGCTACCCTTACCAAATACAAATATATAGGTTTAACTCCATTCTAGCAGGGGGGTAGTGATATCTGGGAATTTTAATTTGCATTATTAGGGTTTTGTTTAACAGCTTTATTGAGATACAATTGCTGTATAATATTTAAGTGTCGAATTTGATAGGTTTTCACATATGCACTGTGAAGTGCATACCATTATCACCATTATTAAGATAATGAACATACTTATCACCTCCCCCCAAAAATAAAATTTTTCTTGAGCCTCTTTGTAATTCATTGTCCTGTTCCCCTGGTGACTTTTGGTCTGCTTTCTGTCACTATGGATTATATTTTCTAGAATTTTATGCAGATAGAATTTTTATAGTACACACTCTACCTTGTCTGGATTTTTTTCACCCAGCAAAATTATTTTGAGATTCATCCAGTTTTTTGTGTGTATCAGTAGTTTGGTTTTTTTTTAATTGGTGAGTGGTAGACCCATATGTGGGTATACTACAATTAGTTTATTCACTCACCTGCTGGTGAATATTTGGGTTGTTCCTAATTTGGGGCTATTACAAATAAAGCTGCCATGAACATTCACATGCAGATCTTTGTGTTGTCATGTGCTTTCATTTCTTTTGGGTAAATCCCTAGGAGTATAATCCCTGTATCATACAGTAGATACACATTTAAACATTTAAGAACCTACCAGCCCTGGCTGGTATGGCTCAGTGGATTGAATGTCAGCTTGTGAACCAAAGGATTGCTGGTTTGATTCCCAGTCAGGGCACATGCCTGAGTTGTGGGCCAGGTCCCCAGTTGGGGATGCGAGAGAGGCAACCATTTGATGTTTCTCTCCCTCTCTTTCTCACTCTGTTCCCCCTCTCTAAAAATAAGATAAAAAATTTTTTATAACTACAAAAAAAGAACCTGCCAAACTTATTCCAAAGTACTTTTACTTTTTTATATTTCCACCAGCACTGAGCGTTCTAGTTGCTTCACATTCTCAAAAACAGTAGTGTTATCAGTCTTTTAAACTTCAGTCATTCTAGTAGATGTATAGTATTATTTCTTTGTGGTTTTTATTTGCATTTTCCTAATGACTAAAGATTTTTGGCATCTTTTTATGGGCTTAATTATTATCTACTTTAGATGTTTATCTCTTTTGCCCATTTTTATTGGATTATTTGTATTATTGACATGTACAGTTCGTGTGTTCTAAATATGAGTTTGTTGGAGAGATGTGTTCATGAGGGATATTGAGCTGTAGATTTTCTTTCTTACAGTGTTTGGTTTTGGCATTGTGATAACACTAATCTCAGAATGAGTTGGGATGTTTTCCCTCTTTCAGTTTTCTTTGAGAGGTTTGTATAGAATTTATATTATCTTTTTTACACTTTTGGTAAATCACCAGTGAAGCCATCTGGGCCAGGAGTTTTCTTCCTGGGGAGATTTTTAAAGACAGATTCAATATTTTTAATAGATATGGGGCTCTTTGGATTACCTGTTCTTAAGCAAGCTTTGGTAATGTCTTTCAAGAAATTTGTCCAGTTCATTTAAGTTGTTGAGTTTATTGGCATAAAAATCATGACATCATCTTCCTTTTGATGACTTAATCTGTAGTTATGTCCTTTGTCTTATTCCTGATATTGGTAATTTGTGTTTTTTCTCATTTGTTCTTGATCAGTTTGGTTAGAGGATTATCAGTATTACTGACCTCAAAAAACCAGCTTCTGGTTTCATTTATTTCCTCAAATATTTTATTGTTTTTTATTGATTTCTACTCTGATCTTTATCATGTTCCTATTTCTGCTTGCTTTGGGTTTATTTTTCTTAGACTGGAAGCTTATGCCATTGATTTGAGACCTTTTTCTTTTCTAATATGGGCATTTAGTGCTATACATTTTCTCTAAGCACTACTTAGCTGCATCCAACAAATCTTGAGATTTCATATTTTCATTCAGTTCAAATTTCCTGTTTAATTTCTACTTTGACCACTGAGTTACTTAGAAAAGTGTTATTTAGATTCTTAACAACAGATCTGGGGGTTTTAAGATACCTTTTTATTAATTTATAATTTAATTTAATTGTCAGAGAAAACACTTTGTATGATTTCAGTTTTTTAAAATGTATTGAGATTTGTTTCATGGCCCAAGATATAGTCTAAGGAAAATATATGTTTGTAAGAAGCTACTGAGCAGGCTGTACCATTTAGCATTCTCTCTAGGACCATTTGAAGGTTCTTGTTGTTGATATCCTTGTCAGCACTTTGTACTGTCTTTGAAGAAAAAACCTTTATCTATGGCATGTGGTGATATGTTGTTTTGGTTTTAATTTGCATTATTAGGTGTTTAATGTTTTGTAAAATAATTTAAACTTGAATAAAAATTAAGAATCATGGAGTGTTTTCTTTTTGTCCAGTAGAGGACAGAAAGCTCTGAGGGATTTGTAATATAGTTCATTATTTGTGTTTATTGCTTTTTACTACAGGGTGGGGAAAAGGTAAGTTTACAGTTGTTCATATGGAAAATGATACAATAATTAATAAATAATAACAGGAATAAACTGTGTCTCATGTACTAACATCTGTAAACTGCTTTTGTTCCACCCTGTATTTACATTGAAGGAGGATCTGTAAAAGCTGTGAGATGATTTTAGTGACCTTTGTGGGTTTTGGGTAGACTGGTGTAAGGTGATTTAAATGTTATTCTCCACTGACTCTTTATTGTGATAATATATATACTTATAATATTTCATATATATAAAACCCTCCTTTTTTTTTTTTAGCTATTCATCCTCCTATGGATATTAGATTTGCTTCAACCTTTTTGACTATTGTGAATACTGCTGCCGCAAACATGGATGTTCATATATCTGTTCAAGTCCCTGTATTCAATTCTTTTGGATATATATCCAGAAGTAGAATTGCTGGATCATATGGTCATTTTATTTTTAATGTTTTGAAAAAATTCCATGCTGTTTTCCCTGTGGTTGCACTGTTTTACATTCCCACCAGTAATCCAGAAATGAGAATTTTTTCTCCTCATCAACACTTGTTATTTCTGGGTTTTTGTTACTGTCGTTTTATAGCAGCCATCTTAATGGACATGAAGTGGTTTTGTATTGTAGTTTGGATTTGTATTTCCCTAATTCTTGTGATGTTGAGCATCTTTTCATGTGCTTACCAGCCATTTGTATATCTGTGTACTCAAGTCCTTTGCCTACAGTGGGGCTTCTTACCTCAATGTTAATTTGAAGTAGATTGACATAATATAAACCATTATAAAGAATATGTCTTTTTAAAGTAAGTTATGAGGTCCGACTAGTACTTTGTGAGGGCCAAATATTAGTAATCACCACATGTCTATATGTATTTACCTTTGTTTTTTGGGTTATATCTCTTTTAAAGCATGGGGTTATGCAAACATTTGAAAGTGGTTGAATGTAAGTAGTCATTTCAGAGGTTTTTCATTGAGAGGGTAATGTGTATAGTTTCAGAGGAATATCTGCATGGGTGGGGGACAGTTGTGCCAGGGTAACCAATAGAGTTGTGCAGTTGTGACATGAAGTTTTCTTCTAGAGTAAGTCTTTAGAGGTTTAGAAATCCTATTAAATTTTACAAAGACCAAGGTGTTATGATTTTCTTACTAATATATAACACCTTGTATAACGACATGGATTGAGACTGGACTGCAAATGGGTGTTTACCCAGAGGAAAATCAAGGTGTTGTTACTACAAGGGCTGGGAGGTGGTGAGATGCCACAGAGGCAAGATCAAAATGATATGAACTGTTTTTTAAAAAGTTAATATTTTTCTGTTTTTTAAACCAATTATTTTAGAAAGTTCTTACTAAAATTGAAATATGGGACTCAGGTGTTGAGATATAGAAGGAAGAATCCATTGCTTGGAGTGTATTCAGAAGGAAGTAAAGAGGAAGCTGAAAACTGTAGCAGAATGATCATCATAAAAGGGTAGTTTTACAGATTCTTGTAGAAGTTGTTGTCCACGTAGGTAGTATTTTTTCGTGAAATAGAATCTGAAGGAAAAGAAAGTTAATCTTTTTGCTCAAGAAGAAAATTCTTACTGTTCTTCAGACATTTTACTGATTTCGAGGGCTTTTGTTTTTTTTTTTAGCTCATAGGCTATCTTCTTTGTATCCTACATCATCATATTAAAACTCTTAGTTTGTGACTCTCAAAGGGATTAAAACCCAGTTTAGTGCTTACTGTTTTTTTGGTCTGAAAGGGAGCTTGATCAGGGCTCTTTACTAAAGTACTGAGCTTGTGAAATTTTTTTGAATGCAATGGACTTCTCACTTTCTGGTCTGTTATATATTAACTGGGTCAGTATTTGCATCTCCATATGTGAGATCATTTTTACAATGATTTTGAAGGTTTAACAACCACAGGTAATGGAAAACTCTAGTACCTCTTAAATAATTGTAATTTGTGTTTTGGCAAGAAATACAGGCAGTGTGAAATTCTCTATAAATACGTTGTTTAAAAGTAAAGAACAAAGGAAATGCGAGTTTATTTAAATGAAGGGCAACATAACATGTTTGTCTGAATATCAGATGTGCATGATGTCACTTGAAATTTGAGATAAAGTTAAGACAGTTGTCTAGCCCTGGCCAGGAGGCACACAGTTGGTTGGAGCGTCATCCCATATACCAAAAGGTTGTGGGTTTGATTCTTGGTCAGGGCACATGCAGAAGGCAGCTGATGGATGTTTTTCTCTGTCATTGATATTTCTCTCTCACACTCTTTTTCACTCCTCCTTCTCCCTTCCTCTTCTAAAATCAGTAAATATATCTTGGGTGAGGATTTAAGAAAAAAGAAAGTTGTCTACTAATAAGCATTTCAAGTACTGTAGGTAAAATCCAGATGAGGGAGGTAGGAGGGTCAGTATTGGCACTACAAGATGCTTTAGGCTCATCTTGTATATTTCTTACCCCAGTTCTAGAATCAGCCATTTCACCAAAGAGCCTTGGTTCCGTTATTTGGAGAATGGTATTAGAAACCAAATCTGGATGTCAGGTGTGCCTGTTGTTGCTAAGGTGTCCTTTTTATTGACAGCAAGGAAACACACGTACTAAGCAGTGTATAGACATGTCTCTGTAATTTTCAAAATTTAATCACCTGTACCTGTGGTGAACTAAAAAGGAATTCATTGAGTTCATACCGATGTCTCCAAGTCTAATCCATTACCACATGGATCACTCTAGCCTTCTCCCCTTGCTTTCTGTCCAACATTGAGATACCTGGCTCCTGCCACCTACATTCCATTTACTTAATTATTCGGTTCTAGTATACGTGTATAGCAGTTTCAGGATTTATTATTTATGTTTTTATTAATATAACACAGTACTTACATGCAGTTCCTTTGCTTATATTTTTATAGACCCCAATTATATTCAAAATTAGGTCATCATCTCTCTTCTACCCTTTCAGTGAGGTTGTTCTATATATTCGTAATCTGGTTATACTGTCGTGTCACACTTCTTTGCTTCCTGAGATTCCCCTGACCTCCTAACAGTTTTTTAAAAAATTCGCATACACTGAATTTCACATCTTGTGTTGTAAAGATTAATGGGTTTGACAAGTGCTTCACCTATGAAACACTCCCTCTTCTCCCACTTCAAATAATCATTGTCTCTTTGGTTTTGACTTTTCCAGAATGCCTTATAATTGAAATTATTCAGTATGTGCCTTTTAAAACTGACGACTTTCACTTTAGCAAAATATATGTAAGCTCTATTTGTGTCTGTTCTTAGCTTGATAGCTATTTCTTTTTATCACTGAATAATATTCTCTTATAAGGAATCTTACAGTTTATCCTGTTTCCTATTGTAGGACAACTTGGTTAATTTCTGTTTTTAGCAGTTATAAATAAAGCTGCTATTAACATTTACTGTAGGACTTTTTGTGGAAATAAGTTTTCAGCTCATTTGGGTAAATACCTAGGAGTGTGATTGCTTAGATTGTATGGTAAGACCATGTTTAGCTTTGTAAGAAACTGCTAAACTGTCTTCCAACATGGCTGTACCATTTTACATTCCTCCCAGCAATGAGTGAAAGTTCCTGTTGCTCTACTTCCTAACTAGCATTTGGTGTTGTCAATTTTTGGACTTTAGCCATTTTAATGGCTATGGTATGCAGCAGTATCTTGTTTTAATTTGCAATTCCTTAATGACATGATGTTGATAATTTTTTCATGTGCTTATTTGCCATGTTTCCTTTCATGATGTGTCTTCTCAGATCCTTTTTCCATGTAAAAATTTTGGTTCATTTTGTTGAGTTTTAAGATTTCTTTGTATATTTTGGGCACACATCCTTCATCAGATGTCTTTTGCAAATATTTCCTCTTCTGCAATTTGTGTTTTTATTCTCTTAACAGTGTCTTTCACAGAGCAGAACTTTTAAATTTTAATTTCTACGTAATATTTTCTTTCATTGATCATGCATTTGGTGGGTATATCTAAAAATGTATTGCCTCTTCAGAGGAAAGATGGTAGCAGAGTAGGTGGAAGCTATACTACCTTCCTCCCAGGACCAAACTGGAATTACAACTAAATTATAGAAAAATTATCCTGAATAACCAGCTGAACGCTAACTAGCTGCAGAAAAGCTTTATAACCAAGGACTTGTAGAAGAAACCACATCAAGACTGGTAGCAAGTGCAGAGGTGGGCTAGCTGGGCTCCCATAAGCAGCAGCTGAAGTTCCAGAGGGATTTTTCAGTGACCCAGAGGGTTCCCCCTGAGAAGAGTGAGGTCTAAACCTCAAGCTGGGCTTCCTAGCCAGAGCAACAGAACCTGGAAAGAAACCCAAAAAACATCCATCTGTGAAAAGTACTGGGATTTCTGTCTGCCAGGAAGAGATGACTAGAGGTGCAGAGAGCCTCTTAAAGGGTCAACACACAAAATTTCATTTGCAGTCACTTACCCTGGGCTTTGGCAGAGGGAGGGCAGAGCATACTAGAGCCACATGAGGAGAATATGGACTTGGTGGCTCTGCGGAGAGAGCTGAAGGGTTAGTTGCCAGGATTCCTGTGCTCAGTCATTCTTACATTGTAGAAGCCACCTTTCTCAGGCAGACCACTCCTCTCCATGTGGCATCAGCCTTGGGGAAGCAATAGCCTCACCTGCAGGAATCCCTCTCACTTCACCTTGTAACTTAAGCGGGGCTACTGAGGAGTACAGTTGGAGGCAATTTCATTGATAAAGCCAAACAGAGGCCTATAGCTGGAAGTAGCTCTCTGGGAGCTTGGGGACTTTAGCTGACCCTTCTCTGGGCCCTGTGCCTGTAAAAGCTGACCTTAGTGTGCAACCTGGCTCTTTCTATTCACATCTGGGCCAAGAAGAGGGAGTCATAAGCTGTAGATTACTGATAGCTCCAAACAGGTTGCCCAGGGCTAGTCACAGGCAGCACCAGAGTTTGCAGCGCTAATTAATACATAGAAACAAACACAAGGAGGCAGCTAAAATGGGAAGACAAAGAAATAGGACCCAAAAGAAAGAACAGGAGAATTGTCCAGAAGAAGAGCTAAATGAAATGGAGGCAAGTAATTTATTAGATATAGAGTTCAGAGTAATGATTATAAGGATTAGTAACAACATGAAAAAGACATAGACACCATAAAAAAGGACCAAAAGTAAAGAATGCAATATCTGAAATAAAAAATACAGTGGAAGGAATAAACAGTAGGTTAGATGAAGCAGAGGATTGAGTCAGTGATGTGTAAGACAGTGCAGAAAAATCACCCAAGCAGAACAGCAAAAGGAAAAAAGAATTTTTTTAAAAAAGAGAGAATTTAAGGGTCCTTTGGGACAACATGAAGCATAACAACATCCACATCATGGGGATACTAGAAGGAGAAGAGAGTGAGCAGGGAATCAAGAACCTATTTGAAGGAATAATGACTGAAAACTTCTCTAACCTGATGAAGGAAAAAGAGATGCAAGTCCAGGAAACGTAGAGAGCCCTAAACAAGATGGACTGAAAGATACACCCCACCAAGATACATCATAATAAAAGTGACAAAAAAGCCACAAGAGTAAAGCAGTTAGTTACCTACAAGTGAGCTCCCTTTAGAATTACCTGATTTTTCAACAGGAACATTTCTGGCCTTCTGAAATATTCAAGGTGATGAAAAGCAAGGACCTACAACTGAAGCTGCTTACCCAGCTGGGCTATAATTTAAAATTGAAGGAGGAAAAAGAGCTTTCCAGACAAGAAAAATCTAAAGGAGTTTGTTACCACCAAACCAGTATTGCTAAAAATATTAAAGGGCTTGCTTTAAGACGAAGAAAATGAAAAAAAAAGGAAAATGGGTTAAAAATAAAATGGCAATAAATACGTCTCTATCAATAATCACTTTAAAGGTACCATATTTTCGGACCATAAGATGCATCTAGGTTTTAGAGGAAAATAGGGAAAAAATTTTGAAGCAAAAAATGTAGTAAAATATTTAATAACATAAATAACGTGATATTTCACCAAATGTAGGTGTAAACAGAACTCAGCAGCAGCGTTAACAACCATTATTCCTCCCAAATGGGGGGGTACGTCTTATAGTCCGAAAAATACAGTGAATGGTTTAAATGCTCCAGTGAAAAGACACAGGATAGCTGAATAGATAAGAAAACAAGACCCATATATATGCTGTCTCTAAGAGACCCACCTCAAAACAGAAGATACACACATGCTAAAAGCAAATGGATAGAAAAAAGATATTTCACGCAAATAGAAAGGAAAAAAATTTGGGGGTAGATACTTATTTCTGGCAAAATAGACTTTAAAACAAAAGCTACAGTAAGAGACAAAGAAGGACACTAGGCAATGAAAAAGGGAACAATCAAGCAAGAGGATATAACCCTAGTAGACAATTATGCACCTAACATAGGAGTGCCTAAATATGTAAAGCAAATCTTGATGGACATAAAAGGAGAGATGGACAGAACTACGCTCATAGTAGGGAGATGTTAACACCCCAGTAACTTCAATGGCTAGATCTCGTAGGCAGACTAGCAATAAGGAGACATAGGCCTTAAGTGACAAACTAGATCAGATGGATTTAATTGATATCTTCAGAGCATTTCATCCTAAAGTGCAAAATATATTATATATTCTTTTCAAGTACAAATGGAATGTTTCTAGGATAAACCACACGTTAGGCCACAAAACAAGTCTCAATAAATTTAAGAAGATTGAAATCATATCAGGCATCTTCTCTGACCAAATTGCTATGAAACTAGAAATCAATCACAAGAAGAAAACTGAAAAAATACACAAAAATATGGAAGCTAAATAACATGTTATGAAACAGTAAATGGGTCAACAGCGAGATCAAGGAAGAAATCAGAAGATACCTTGAAACAAATGAAAATGAGAACATGACCAACCAAAATCTGCAGAACAATCCTAAGAGGGAAATTCATAGTATTATAGCCTTATCTCAAGAAACCAGAAAAAGCTCAAATAAACAATCTAACTTTATACTTAAAGGAACTTGAAAAAGAATAAGAAAAGCCTAAAGTGAATATAAGGAAGTGTAAAGTGAATACAAGGAAGGAAATAATAAAGATCGGAGGAGAAATAAACAAAATATAGTCTAAAAATTGATGCAAAAGATTATTGAATCCAAGAGCTGTTTTTTTAAAAGATAAAATGATTGACAAACTTTAACCCCTCATGAAGAAAAAAAGAGGACCCAAATAAATAAAATCAGAAATGAAAGAGGAGAAATAACAATTGACACCAAAGAAATACAAAGAATTGTAAGAAAATATTATGATTAACTCCATGCCAACCAATTGGACAACCTGGACAAAATGGATAAATTTCTAGAAACATATAGTTTTCAAAACTAAGGAAGAATCAGAGGATCTGAATAAACAAATTATATCTAGTGCAATTGAAGCAGTAATTTAAAAAACTCCCAACAAATAAAAGCCCTGGATCAGATGGCTTCACAGGTGAAATTTTACCAAACATTCTGAGAACTAACACCTCCCCTCAAACTATTCCAAAAAATTCAAGAGGAGGGAAGACCCCCAAGCTCATTTTGTGAGGCCAGCATTACCCTAATTTCAAAACCAGGTAAAGACACTACAAAGAAAGATTTATAAGCCAATATCCTTGATGAACATAGATGCTAAAATCATCAACAAAATATTAGCAAACTGATACAGCAGTACATCAAAAAGATTATATACCATGATCAAGTGGGATTTATTCCAGGAATGCAAGATTGGTACAACATTTGCAAATCAATAAATGTGGTTCACCATATAAACAAAACGAAGGGTAAAAACCACAGGATCAGATCAAATGCAGAAAAAGCATCTGGTAAAATCCAACACCCATTTATGATAAAAATTGTCAGTAAGTGGGAATAGAGGGGGTATACCTAAACATAATAATGACCATATATGAAAATCCACTGCCAGCATCATACCCAACAGGGTAAAAGTACACCTTAAGATCAGGAAGAAGACAGGGATGTTCGCTTTCACCTCTCTTGTTCAACATAGTACTGGAAGTCCTAGCCATAGAAGTGGGACAAGAAGAAATAAGAGGCATTCAGTTTGGAAAGGAAGATGTTAAACTGTCATTATTTGCAGATGGCATAATACTGTACATAGAGAACCCTAAAGATTCCACCAAGAAACTATAGAACTGATAAATGAATTCAGTAAAGTAGCAGGATACAAAATTAATATCAAAAAATGAGTTGCATTTTTATATGCCAATAATGAACTATCAGAAAGGGACATAAAGAAAACAATACTATTCACAGTTGCTTCAAAAAGAATAAAATACCTAGGAATAAACCTAACCAAGGATGTAAAAGACTTGTACTCAGAAATTATATGATACTGAAGAAAGAACTTGAGGAAGATACAAATAGTTGGAGCATGTACTGTGTTCATGGATAGGAAGAATTAGCATCATTAAAATGTCCATACTACCCAAAGCAGTCCATAGATTCAGTGTAAGTCCTATCAAGATACCACAGAACTAGATAAAATATTTCACAGATTTATGCAGAACCACAAAAGGCCCCCAAAAGGCAACAGTGATTTTGAAAAATAAGAACAAAGTTGGAGGAATCATGCTATCTAATATCAAGCTATACTGTAAGGTCATAGTAATCAAAACAGTATGGTATTGGCATAAAACACACACATAGATAGTGAACAGACTAGAGACCCTAGAAATAAACCTATGCTTTTACAGTCAATTACGATTTGACAGAGGAAGCAAGCACATACAGTGGACTAAAGATAGTTGATTCAATAAATGGTGTTGGGACAATTCCACAGTACATGCAGAAAATGAAAGTCAGTCACCTGCTTACACCACACACAAGAATAAATTCAAAATGGATTAGATTTAAATGTTAGACCGGACAACATAAAAATTTTAGAAGAAAACATAGGCAGTAAAATCTCAGACATTGCTTGTAGCAATACTTTTTCTGATCTCTCTCTTCAGGACAGGAAAACAACAAAAAAATGGGACTACTTCATAATACAAAATTCTTGCACAGCAAAGGAAACCATCAACAAACTAAAAACACAACCCACTGAATGGGAGAATATATTCACTAATACATCTGATATGGGGTTAATTTCCAAAATTTATAAATAACTTACAAAAATCAACGCTCAAAAGGCAGTCCAATTAAAAAATGGGCAAAGGACCTGAATAGATACTTCTCCAAAGAGGACATACAGATGGACAGTAGATATGTGAAAAGATGCTCAACATCTGTAATAGAAATTAAAACCACAATGAGATATCACCTCCCCTTGGTCGGAATGGCTATCATCAACAAATCATCAAACAACAAGTGCTAGCCAGGAGGTGGAGAAAGGGGAACCCTTTTGCACTGTTGGGAATGAAGATTGGCACAGCCACTGTGGAAAACAGTATGGAGATACCAAAAAATAAAAAATGGAACTGCCTTTTGACCCAGCGATTCCACCTCTGGGACCTTATCTGAAGAAACCTGAAACACTAATTCGAAAGACTATAAGCACCCCGTTATTCATTGCAGTCTTATTTACAATAGCCAAGATCTGGAAGCATTCCAAGTGTCCATCAGTAGATGATTGGATAAAACAACTATGATATATTTACACAATGAAATAGTACTCAGCTGTAAAAAATAAAATTTTACCCTTTGCCATGGCAATGGTGTACTTGCAGAACGTTATGTTAAGTGAAATAAGCCAGTCAGAGAAAGACAAATACCATGTTCTTTCTTTCATATGTGGAATCTAGTGAACAAACTGAACAAGGAAAATAGAGACAGACTCATAGATAAAAGGGGGTAGTTAATGGGTGGAAGGACTCAGCAATAAAAGAAAAGTGTACTCATGGACATGGACAAGTGTGAATGTTGCGAGGGGGTGGGTGGAGGTGAAAGAGAGAGGGGTTGGGGGGATAAATGATAATGAGAAAAATACAATTAAACACCCCCCTAAAAATTAATTGCCAATTGCAGTCATATTTTTTCCTTTTTAAAAATATTTTATTGATTATGTTATTACAGTTGCCCCATTTTCCCCCTTCACTCCCCTCCACCCTGCACACCCTCTTCCACACACATTTCCCCCCTTTAGTTCATGTCCATGTGTCATAAGTTCTTTAGCTTCTACATTTCCCATACTATTCTTGCCTTCCCCCTATTTTCTACCTACCATCTATGCTACTTATTATCTACCTTTTCCCCCTCTCTCCTCCTCCCCCACTCCCCTGTTGCTAACCCTCCATGTGATCTCCATTTCTGTGGTTCTGTTCCTGTTCTAGTTGTTTGCTTAGTTTCTTTTTGTTTTTGTTTTAGGTGTGATTGTTAATTGTGTTTGCTGTCATTTTACTGTTCATATTTTTTATCTTCTTTTTCTTGGATAAATCCCTTTAACATTTCATAAAATAAGGGCTTGGTGATGATGAACTCCTTGAACTTGACCTTATCTGAGAAGCACTTGATCTGCCCTTCCATTCTAAATGAAAGCTTTGCTGGATAGAGCAATCTTGGATGGAGGTCCTTGCATTTCATGACTTGGAATACTTCTTTCCACTTCCTTCTTGCTTGCAAGGTCTCCCTTGAGAAATCAGCTGACAGTCTGATGGGAACTCCTTTGTAGGTAACTGCCCCATTTTCTCTTGCTGCTTCTAGGATTCTCTCCTTCATTTTTACCTTGGCTAATGTAATTATGATGTGCTTTGGTGTGTCCTCCTTGGGTCCAGTTTCTTTGGGCCTCTCTGAGCTTCCTGGACTTCCTGGAAGTCTATTTCCTTTGCCAGAATGGGGAAGTTCTCCTTTATTATTTGTTCAGATAACTTTTCCACTTGTTACTCTTCCTCTTCCCCTTCTGGTACCCCTATAATTTGGATGTTGGAATGTTTAAAGATGTCCTGGAGGTTCCTGAGCCTCTCCTCATTTTTTTGAATTCTTGTTTCTTCATACTTTTCTGTTTGGTTGTTTCTTTCTGCCTTCTGGTCCACTTCATTGATTTGAGTCCCAGTTTCCTTCCCATCACTGTTGGTTCCCTGTACATTTTCCTTTCTTTCACTTAGTGTACCCTTCATTTTTTCATCTAGTTTGCGACCAAAAACAATCAATTCTGTGAGTGTCCTGATCACCAGTGCTTTGAACTGTGCATGTGATAGGCTGGCAATCTCTTGGTTGCTTAGTTGTATTTGTTCTGGAGCTTTGATCTGTTCTTTCCTTTGGGCCATTTTTTTTTTCTTTATCTTGCTGCCTGTTTCTTAGTGAGGGGCGCAGCCTTAGGTATTCACCAGAATGGGGCAACCCACGTTGCTGTATTGTGACGCTTTTTGTGGGGGCAGGGTCCGAGAGGGAACAATAGTGCTTGCTCTGCTCTCTGCTGGATTTTAGTCCCTTCTGCCGCTTCCCCCAAGCAAACTGGGCCTTTCTGGTGCTGATTCCTGGGTGGGTGGGTTTGTGTGCATCCTGGGACCCCCTGGGTTTCTCCAACAAACTCTCCTTTGAGGCTGGGAGTCTCTCCCGGCACCTCAATCCCCACAGGTGTTTTCAGTCGATGTTTTGAGGCTTTATTTCCCATACTGGGACCCTGGGTTGTGCAGTCTGTCTCGCTCCCCAGTTTCCTCTGGTTTATCTACACACCAGTGTGGGACCATTCTGCCAGCTGCCAGCTGCCTTGTGCCTGCACCCCTCCACAATTTGTCATCTTGCTAGGTCTGCCTGCTTCCACCCAGTGCCCAGGGTCTGCCAGCCACCGCCTGCATGCCTGGTATCCACCAGCCACTGCTTTTTTTTTGCTTTTTTTTTTTTTGCCACAACCCCTCTCCACCCAGCCGTTGGACTCCACTCCTCCATCCCTCCTACCAGTCTGGATGAATGTGTCTATTTTAACTCCTTGGTTGTTGGATTTCCATACAATTCAATTTTTCTCTCGTACTGGTTGTTTTTTTCTTTGTTTCTAAATTTTTGTCCTTATTTTGGTTGTGTGAGGAGGCACAGTGTGTCTACCTACACCTTTATCTTGGCTGGAAGTCTTCTTAATTCCCCTTTTTCATATTTTTTCCTTTTTAAATTGGAATGTTTTCTCCATTCTTGTAATAATCCAAGAAAAATTCATATTCACCCATTTCTGACTAAAAGACTTCATGGCACAAATCTTCCTAAAATACCTCATGGAAATGTGTTTTTGATTGTAGTATGCTTATTTCCCCAAATATCTTTCTCTATTTCCTCATTTTTGTTTTAGATTTACATCTTGGTTTTGAGTTTCCTTTACCAGTTTATAGCTGATTGTGTTCTCTGTGCTTTCCAGTTACCCAATTATTTCCTGTATGCTTTCTGCTGTTCCAGTTTCACTATTTCATGTGGCCAGAATAATTTATAATATTAATCATTTTATTTTTCTTTACTTTGTTAGGCCCAAATATATGCCTTATATATCTTTTTAACTTAGAAAACAGGGATCATGCATTAAGAAAAAACTGTAAGTGCTCTCTAATGACTGATGTCTTGTTAGGTGTACAATTTACAGAATTGTTTGAGTGAGTAATTTCTTTTATTGGAATTGTTCTTAACATTTTTGTTGTGCTCATTAAGTTTAACTGATTTCTTTAGCAGAGGCCTGTATAGGGGTTAATTTTAAACAACTACTTGTAAAACTCCTTGTAGGACAGTTCTTAAATTGTGTTATTCTTAAGTTGGTTAACATTTGCATGTGAGCTGTATTATCATTTTGTGTTCATGGTACTAGAATTGTTAAATACGTTACACATATATGTTGTATTTAATTGTAAACTTACTAATTATGGATACACTTAACTGTATTTCTCTTCAGATTTTGTTTACTTGTTTACTTTTTTGATATACTTCGTAAGGATACCATACTTAGAGATGTAAATGATTAAAGCACATATCCTGGGGGAGGAAGATAACATTTACTGAGCTGTATAATTCGTGGTAGGAAAGAAAATGAGAAAAATTGGCAGACAGAAAGGAGGAGGCTATTAGATTTTAAAATAGCATGATTGAAAGTTTGATATGGAGGAAGAGGAGTTAAAGATGTAAGCAGTTGTATGCTTGTATATCTATTCTCGTTGAAACGTGAGGAAGAATGGTAAGATGTATGAAAAGCCTACATGGATATTTTTAAAGCTGCGAAGAAAAGTAGTTGGTTGGTACTGGGCATTAGATATGGAAAAACTTAACATGTACTGGTGGGTAGGTACTTTGTAGTTGTCTGTGTGTGTGATGAATGTGGATGCGGGAGTGTGGCAGTGAGTACAGGATACATTTCAATTAGTAATTGAATGAGTAACATTCTGACCAAAATACTTGAGAAGATACCAGGATGAACAGTGCTCAACCTAATACCTACCTAATCTAAGGAGAAGAATCCACAAGTTTAGGGAATAGAGGAAGAAATGAGCCAAAATTAAAACTATGAACATTTGTTTTAATACAGTTTATGTTTTCAGTAAAAATAGGGCAGCATAGATTATTCACTCATTTGCAGATAATTTTCACTTAAATCTAAGTTTTTAGAGCTACTCCATAATTATTTTAATTTTCTTTGACTTCATAGTGTATAATAAGGCTTTTATTTTCATTTACATTTTATCTAACTTTCCTGGACCTTGGATTGGAGTACATAATTCCTGCTATGTGATTTTCTAGAAGTTTATAATTTTATTAGTCTCTCTTAGGAGCTTCCCAGTTTCATTTGCTATCCTCCAACCCAGTATTAGAAATCTGTCACAGCTCCTGTTCTCTTACTACATTGTGCTCACTCTTGTTCATGCCGTTTGCCTTGATATCTAAATGCCTTTTTCGTAGAGGTGTCTTTTGACTACTTCTCTGTCATCCCAATTCTCATTGCCTTTAACTAAAACTTTATAGATAGAATGTTTCATGTTGAATGTGGTGAAACTGACAACTTACCTTTTTTCGTGAATGCCCCCTTCATACTTAACTTCTGGTCACTGGGGAAGGTGTAGTCATAAAGCCTGGCAGTGAAAGAGACAGAAGAAGGACTCATCTTTAACCCATTGTTGCTCCCCACCCCATGGCCCCTCTCTGACTAGCATAAAGTCACACAGTTTTACTTATTATTCTTCATACTTTTCTTTTATCTATTCCTATGGATAAATGACCAGTATAGTATGTCTGAGCTACTGTAACACTCTGCAGATTCCCTTACTTGTTTCACTATCTTCAAAGGTATTTCTTAAGTTATATTATTTCCTGAAAAGAAAAAAAAATAAATCACCGAGGATAAGTATTTCAGTGTGAAATTCTGAAAAGTTGTAGTGAAAAACTTATGGGGATAAAAGGATTAAAGCACATAGTGACTAAAGTCCTGGTAATGTGTGAAAGTAAAGGCTGGACATTTAGGAGGTCAGAATTTCTATTTCCTGTGAGGGAAAAGACCATGTAGATTTGCCAGGGCTGGGGTGGGTTAGAGATAGGAAGTGAATTTTGGTATTGTAAGTTTTAGGTATCTATGAAAACATCATATGGATTTGTTTGTTGTGTGTCTGTAGTCACTTGTAATCTAGAAGAATCTCCCTCTCTTTTTCATTTTTTATGCATTCAGTTCTGTTGTCTAATAGAATGTCTCACATTCTGGATTTGTTTGTATCCTAGTAATTAGCTAAGGTTAAACTTGTTTTTTGACAAGAGTACAACATAGGTGACATTGTAATCTCTTAGTAGATCACATCAGGAGGCATGTATCATCAGGTTGTCTGTCATATTGTTGGTGTTGCTAAGTTTGACCCCTTAGTTAAGCTCATGACTTAACAGGTCTTTCCATTGTAAAGGTATATTTCCCCACTTATAATTGCCGTATTTTTCGGACTATAAGACATACTCCCCCCAATTTGGGAGGAAAGGCGGTGCATCTTATAGTCCAGATGTAGCTTACCTGGCTTGCTGTGGTGGGCGAAGGGGTGGTGGAGCAGGGTCACAGGTTATTAAATAGTTTACCACATTTTTTGCTTCAAAAATTTTTTCCCTAGTTTCTTCCTCTAAAACCTAGGTGCATCTTATGATCTGGTGTGTCTTATAGTCCTAAAAATATGGTAGTAGGTAATCTGTGGGGAAACGTATTAGGGTTCCCAACAACTGTTTTTTTTTTAGATTTTATTTATTTATTTATTTTTGGAGAGGATAGAGAGGGAGAGAAACATTAATGTGTGGTTGCATCTCACATGCCCCCTACCAGGGACCTGGCCTGCAACCCAGGTATGTATCCTGACTGGGAACCGAACCAGCAACCCTTTGGTTTGCAGGCTGGTACTCAATCAACTGAGCCACTCCAGCCAGGGCTCCCAACAGCTTTTAACATTTGTTTTCATTCTCTTTACCCACTCAATACCATAAACTTGAAAAACAGTTCTGTCATTTTAACAGTTTCACAAAAGTTGTTTCTCACGTTACTAGAAGTTTAAAAGAGCATCCTGTCATAATATAAATAAGGGGCAGATATGAAATTGAGACAATGCTGAAATGAAGTAGGAGAGGCTGTGGTAAAGCATACCTATGTTTGGAGGGTGGTGCTAACACAGTGTGATATACAAAATTGTACTGCGTTCCTTATAGGCACAAAGTTATGCTTCCAAAATATGAACAACATTGTATTTATAACTTTCTTTAAGCAATTCTGGTCAAAGTTAATGAACTTTATTTTTTTTAATAGGTTTAAATGTAATACTGGATATTTATTTCTCTTTTTAAGGTAAGTTTATTTTTACTTTTTGAAACAACATTACTATATTAAATTTATTATTCAAGTAGTTTGTCTAGAAAGTAAATTTTAGTTACTGAAGTTGTATCACTGATTTATTTGTCACTGGGCTTATGGGTTTATCTGTTACAAAGAGTAATTGTCCTTAGGGGAATGATTGTTAGTTACGGCACATATGGCATACAGTAATATCATGCCCAGTACTTGGGTGTGGATAAACATTTTTTGTATATTGAATATTCAGAATTGCTTAGGTTTGCCTTAGGATCCTTGAGCATTGGGTTGAGTGTTTAAGTTTCCTAGGGCTGCTATGACCAAGTTCCACAAACTTGGTGGCTTAAAACAACAAAAACATTCATAGTTCTGGAGGCTAGCTGTCCAAAATAAAGGCGTCAGTAGGTCTCCGCTCCCTCTGAAGGCTCTACGGGAAGATCCTTTCTTGCTTCTTCCTAGGTTCTGGTAGTGCCAGCATCCTCGGCGTTTGGGCTTATAGCTGAATCACTCCAGTTTCTGCCTTTGTTCTTGGCCTTATTTCTGTGTCTCCTCTCCTTGTTTTCAAATCTTCCCCTCCTTAAAAAGACACCAGCCGTTGGATTTTTGGGTTCGCCCTAATCAAGTATAACTTCATCTTAAATGAATTACATCTGCACAGATGCTATTTCCAAATAAGGTCTTTGCAGGTCTGTAGGACTTCACCATACCTTTATTGGGGAACACACTTCATGTCACGGTAGTTGGGGCTTGCAGTGAGTTGTAGCAGTGTTGAGATGCTGTGATCATTTTGAAACTTGAATGCTGTATTCTATGAGGTACAGAATATTTTGGAGTTGGTATAGAAATCAACGTGAAAACTGGATTTCTTAAGCCACTTTAGGACTATTTAGTAGACTTTGAATATGGGAGTGTGTGTATGTGGATTTTTTTAAAAGATTTTATTTATTTATTTTAGAGAGGGGAAGGAAGGGAAAAAGAGAGGGAGAGAGGAACATCAATGTGTGGTTGCTTCTCGTGTACCCCCCACTAGGGACCTGGCTGCAACCCAGGCATGTACCCTGACTGGGAATCGAACCACTGGTGACCCCCTGGTTCACATGCCTGCACTCAGTTCACTGAGACACACAAGCCAGGGCAAGATGTGGATTTTTAACATTTACAAATAATAAATATTGGTTATTTATTGGCATTTGTGGGATTCGACCCAACAAGAATTGTGGCTCTTCTGAGGTAGACACACTAGGGAAACAGAGTAAACTCTTTATCAGTGTATTTTGCCTAATAATAACAATGCTGTATTTTTTATATTAGGAAACAACACATACAAATTGGATAATTTTCTTTAAAGCTCACTAAGTGCTCTTGATCATTTTTAAAAATACAGAGTTCAGGGTCATTGAAATCCAGCTCTAACTTCAAAGATGATCTTAGGTAAGGCATGTAGTGGATTTAGGTCAGTGTCTGGCCTGTGGGAAGTACTTCATACACATTAGCTGTTACTATTAGTGAGCCTTTCTAAGAACGTGAAGAGGTTTGAGGTAGTCATGAAAAGAAGGAAAGTTCTCCCCTCTTATTTCTGATACTCTTGTATCTGGTTGGTTAGTGTATTTACTATTACAGTCATTGATTTGGTAATGGACATAAATGACTAAAACATGTAGATTATAGTATTATGAGTTTTTAAATGTGAAACAATAGAAAAACATTAGACATATTTACTTTCTGAGATTGAGATTTGAAGGTAATGTTCTTTAAATGGCTTGTATTATGTGATGCTTGTAAGTAAATGTTAAAAATTCAGACTGTGTTTAACTTTCTTTTTCATTCTGTTTTTCCATTTAAATAAAAACAGCTATATTAATCCAACAAGCCATAATGTGGCATACCATCCTTTTTGAGAGGTGAATAGTATTAAGTAAAAATGGCTGACAGAAGTGGCAAGATTGTTCCAGGACAAGTGTATATAGAAGTGGAATATGATTATGAATATGAAGCAAAGGACAGAAAAATTGTGATAAAACAAGGGGAACGATACATCTTGGTAAAAAAGACCAATGATGACTGGTGGCAAGTCAAACCAGATGAGAATTCCAAAACATTTTATGTGCCAGCCCAGTATGTTAAGGAAGTCACCCGCAAAGCTCTGATGCCGCCTGTTAAACAGGCAGTTGGACTGCCAAATAATTCTATGAAAATGACACCGAGTCTGCATCTTCAGAGATCAACAGAAAATGTGAACAAATTGCCTGAGCTTTCAAGTTTTGGAAAGCCATCGTCATCTGTTCATGGAACAAGTCTTATTCGTGATGCCAATCAGAATTTTGGACCCAATTATAATCCAAGTCAAACTGTCAACCTAAGCCTGGACCTCCCCCACAATAATGGGAAGTTTAGCACTGACTCACATTCTCCTAAAGTTTCTGGCCAGAATACGACACGCTTATTTGGTCACTTTCCTGGTCCAGAGTTCTTGGACATAGAGAAAACTAGCTTCTCCCAGGATCAGTCTTGCGATTCAGCAGGAGAAGGCTCAGAAAGGGTACATCAAGATTCTGAGTCTGGTGATGAACTCAGCAGTAGCTCCACAGAACAGATAAGGGTAAGATTGACTGTAAAACAAAACACTTGCACCTTAATAAAAGTATTAATTACAGGTTTTATTGTAATTAGAAGTTTTTTGTAAGAGTTAGGAATCATTTGTTTTTTGCCTTATGTTTTCAGGATACATGGGTTCTATCCTGAGTTAAATAGGTAGGGAATATGTGAAATAACTTGTGGGTTCACTTTATGGTTTAGAATTACTGTAAGTGTGAGAAAAAACTTTTCCTTTCTATTGATTATGCATGATGTAGAAAGGACTTACTTAATTTACCCAGTGCTATTTCTTTTATTAGAAAAAGTTTGTTTTTCAACAGTACTCATTTTGACTTGTTTCCAAGGTAACAAAGTAAGTCTCCAAGTAACAATGGATATATGGGGAAAGATGTCATTGGACTGTTAACCACTAACTTGTGCTCTTTGAAACTTGTTTGTTAACCTTGAGTATTAAGACAAAGTACAGAGTTCACAAACCTTTACTTCCATTCATGTACTTTTGTGTCTGAAGTTTCCTAAGTATCCATGCTTACTTGCATTGCAGGGAAAAAAATTTGTGTCTGTGGTTTGGTTTTCTAAATTTTTCATTATCTAACTTTGAGATTAGTTTATGCCAGTTGGTTGGTCAGGTGAAGTGAAGTAATTTGAAAAGCACATGTATGAAATTAAAACTTAAATGTATTTGGCAATGTCTAATTTTAAAGGAACTTTAAAAATGATACATTTCTGGCTTAAAACTCTTGTAACATTTAATCATCAAGTTAAGTCATTGAATAATTGTATGGCTTTTGTTAGGTGTGGTCTGGTTATAATGGAACTGGTTGTTATTTTTCTAGATTTTAATTTCTCTTGTGACATTTTGGATGGAAATAGAAAAAAGGGAATGTTCTCTAGAAAAATTCCAGATGTTTGTAGTCAAGACAATTATGTAAAGGAGCGTAGTCAGTTTATCATGATGTTGTTATCATCATGACATAGAGTATGTAGTATTACTTGGGCTGTTTTTATCCATGGCTCCTTTTTGAGCCAGTGGGATTTGAGAAAGATGTGCTTTTTCTCTTCCATTTCGCCATCACCACTGTTTGACACTTCAAATTACGTTTTTTATTTAGGTACACTGGCTGGCCTGTGATCTCTTCATTATGGTCATTTTAAATTTATAGTATCCAAGTTCATGGCTCTTAATCCCTCATGGGACCTTGGCACTGTTTTGAAATTCTATTAGATTTCTCTAGCCAGTCCTTTTTCTTACTCTTCCTGGCAGCTCTGCAAACCTTTTCTATTACCTTCAGTTCTCTGTTTCACCTGCTTTTCCCTGCACTCTTATCAGGTAACCTTTCCTTCTATTTCACAGCAAAAATAAAAGCCATGGGATAGAACCTTCTTCAGCTTTGGGGAGGTTACTAGTGCCAGTAATAGCACTTGCACTTAACAGCAGTTAGCAGCAGTGGGTTTTGATTTGAATCTGGAGTTCATAAAGGTTCACTTTATGGTTTTCATAATTCCATCACTTAACCATCTGTGTGATAATTGGGAAAAATTAGTTAACTTCTGTGTGTTTCAGTTTTCTTATCTTAAATTGCAGATCAGGTGGTTGAGGATTAAGTGGGTTACTAGATCTAATATTCTTAGAACTATATTTGGCATATTAGTATGTTAGGTATCTGTTGCGGCTTAATGAATTACTCCTAAATTTAGTAGCTTAATGTAGTAAGCATTGTGATTACCTCACTGTTTCTGTGGGTCTGTCATTCAGAAGTAGCTTAGTTGGGCAGTTTTAAAGACTTAGGTCTCATGAATTTGCAGTCTTATGGAGGCTTGGCTGGGGATGCTTTTAAAATGGCTCACTCACATGGTACTAGTTTGGCCTCTTCCCGAGTGCTTGAATGTTGTGACTAGGTTTCCCCTTGAAGAAGGAAAGCATTAGAGAACGAGGTAGAAGCTGCATTGTCTTTTTGCCCGAATCTTGGAGGTCACACAGTCGTATCTTACTAAGTATACAGTTCACCCCAATTCTCTGTGGGAGGAGACTACACTGGGTACAAACATCAGGATATGAGGATATTGAGGCCAGCTTGGAGGCTGGCTAGCACAGTCAGCAGTCATTAGCTATAGCTGTCATTATTGTTGTTTCTGTTATTATTGCCACCATCTAATCTGTAAGTGCACCTGTGTCAGCGATCATCTTTACCCCAGTGCAATGTAGGCGTTGTCTCACCTACCAGAGGGCAGTCTCTTTGTATCTGCTTTCCTCTTTCTTCCATAAAACTTTTACTAAAGATTATACAGCATTGTGCTCATATGGCTTTAGAGTCATTATTTAACAAGTTTTTCCCATCAGCATTTAAATTTGCTCATGTTTTTCCCATTTTAGTAAAGCTCTTTAGTGTACCTTCTCCACTGAGTATCACTTACTACCCTTTCCCTTTACTGGCTCCTTATGTGAAGAGTTGAATAGGTTTGCTTCTCTGCATTTGCTCATTTCCCACTCATTCCTTAACCTATTCTAGTATGTCTTTTGACTCCACCATGCCTCCTAAGTGGCTTGTAAAACTATGATATCATAATCAGGATATTGACCTTGGTACAGAAGAGATACTGAGCATTTCCAACGCCACAAGTATCCTTTGTGGTTCCCTCCCACCTCCACCTCTCCTTAACTCCTGCTCACCACTAATATACTCTACATTTAAATTTTTTTGTTATTTCAAGAATGTTATCTAAATGCTATATAACCTTTTGGGATTAGCCTTTTCATTCAGCATAATTCTTTGGAGATCGATCCAGGTTGTTGTGTGTATCAATGTCCTTTTTGTTGGTGGCTAACTGTATTCTGTGGTGTGGATGTGTCATACTTTGTTTCACTGTGCACCCATTGAGGAACATCTGGCTTTCCAGTTTTTGGCCATTGCAAACAAAGCTGCTATATATAAACACTTCTGCACAAGGTTTTGTGTGAACATAACTTTTTATTTCTCTGGCATAAATGCTCACGAGTATAATTGCTGTTGGTAGTTGCATGTTTATTTTTTCAAGACACAGGCAAACTTTCCAAATAGTCTTTGGAAAGAAGTCATTATATATGGTCCATATTAAGAAATAGATGTTATACCCCACTGCACTGAAGGTGTAGTTTCTACGTGGATTATTTGGAATTATTTTGTATGGGAGATTTTTATCTTTTACTTCATTTGTTTATTCAGTCATTTATGTCTGTATGAACTCATAGGTATTTTTTATACCTTGGATTATACCCATATTACTATATTTTGCTGCTCAAGTATTTCAGCTTTGGCAATTGAGAACTTGCATTGTCAGTTTGAGCACTGCCCTACTTTCTGGCTCTACAAGGTACTCCATGTACATGTTGTATATTTTCTGCCCCAGTCTAGAACCAGCCATTTCTCCAGGGACTTCTGTTTCCCTTGATTGGAGAATGGTATTGGAAACCAGGATCTGTGCTAGTGTGCTCATTGCTACTTCAGTGTCATTGCTTCAAAGGCTTCTTGGATGATAGAGCAGGAAATACACATTGGTATGCTAACCTGTGGATATACACATATCTGTAAATATTTCCACATGTAACCATCTGCATCTCTGTTAAACTAAACGGGTTCATATTGAGGTCTTCAATTCTAATCTATAACCACATAGATCATTGCTTACTTATAAATTGTCACCCCAAAATGGAAAAATGTAGCCCCTATCATCCACTGTCATTTGCGTAATTATTCAGTTTAATAACATGTATAGGAGTAATAGAGATGTTAACTTGTGCCCTTGTGGAGTACAACTTTATCAGCTAGAATATATTTCATGTGCAATTTTTTTTACAGACTCCACTCATTTTCAGAGTTGACTTGATCGGCACCTTTTATCCCCACCTGATTCATGAGATTGTTTATACATTTGTAAGAAAGTTAGGCTTCCCCCCGCCCCCCCATATTCTGCATTCTTTTCTGCGATTCTCTACCCCACTTTCAATTTCTACATTAAAAAAATGCATACATTGAGGTTTGTTCTTTGTGCTATATATTTTAAGTTCAGTGGATTTTGACAAATGCATACTATTGTGTTTGCACAATTACAGTATCGTACAGAATAGTTTCACTGCCCTAATCCCCTGGGCTTCACCTGTTTACCCTTCGTCTGCTTCTGGAGACTCCAGTCCTCTGCAGCTGCTCATCCTTATGTGTAGGTTTGCCTTTACCAGAATGTCTTTTAATTGGAATCATATAGTAGGTGTACTTTTTAGATTGTCTTCTTTCACTTAGCAATATGTGTTTAAGATGCATCCGTGCTTTTTCATGTTTGATAACATTTCTTTTATTGAGGAGTAACCCATTGTAGTGATATACAATTTGTTTATTCATTCATCTATTGAGGCACGTCTTGGTTGCTTTGAGTTTTGGGCTATTAGGAATAAAATTGCTATAAATATATGCATGCAGACTTTTGTGTAGACATAAACTTCAGGTCATTTGGATAAATACCTAAAATCACTTGGGTAAGATCTTCGGTGAATACCTAAGGTTGCTGAATAGTATGGAAAGGCTCTGTTTACCTTTGTAACAAACTGCCAAACTGTCTTTCAAAGTGGCCGTACCATTTTGCAGTCCCATCAACAGTGAAAGAGAATCTCTCTTTTTCCACATCTCACCATCATTTGGGACTGTCAATTTTTTTGATTTTTAGCCATTCTAATAATATGTAGTATCTTGTTTTAATTTGCATTCCTGAATAACAATGGATATTGAGCATCTTTTCATATGCTTATTTTATGTCTTTGTTTCTGCTTTGATGAGATGTCTAGATCTTTTGCTCATTTTTAAATTGTTTTTTTAATTGTTGAGTTTTAAGAGTTCCTTGTATGTTTAGATACATACCCTTTATTGGAGATATATTTTACAGATACTTTCTATGGCTTGTGTTTTTATTCTCTTAAGAGTGACTTTCACAGAGCTGAAGTTTTTAATCTTAACGAAGTTCAAAACTTAATTATTTTTCTTACGGATCATGTTTTTACAATTATATCTAAAAACTCATTGCCATACCCAAGGTCATCTAGATTTTGTTTGTTTTAAAATTTTTATAGTTTTGCTTTTTATATTTAGGTCTGTGATTCATTTTGATTTAGTTTTTATGAAAGGTCTTTGTCAAGGGTGTGTGTGTGTGTGTGTGTTTTACATGTATATGTCCAGTTGTTCCTCATTTGTTGAAAAGATTTACCTTTCTCCATTGAATTGCCTTGTTCCTTTTGTCAATAATCAATGGACTATTTGGGTGTATTTGTTGACTTTCCATTCTGTTCTGTTGATCCATGTGTCATTGTTTTGTAAATACCAGGCTATGTGGATTAATGTGGTTGTATCATAAGTGCTGAAACTAGGTTGTGTGTGTCTTCCAACTTTGTTGTTCAGTATTGTGTTGACTATTCTATCTTTTGTCTTTCCATATAAAATTTCGATTTACTCTGTTGATATCCAAACCATGGCCAAGGAATATTTCTTCATTTATTTAGACTTGCTTTTGATTTCTTTTATCATAGTTTTGTAGTTTTCTTTGCCCTTTAGCTATCACCCCTAATGCTCCTCTGTCTTTCTCAGCTCCAAGCAACCATTAATCTAATTTTCTGTTTCAACAGAATTTCTGTTCTGGTGATTCCATTTTAGTGGAATTACATAATATGTGGTCTTTCTTAACTGGCTTCTTTCACTTATCAAGGTTCAACCATGTCGCAGCATGTATCACTTCACTCCTTTTTATGGTAGGATAATCTATTGTTTGTTTATTCCTCACTCGTGGGACATTTTGGTTGTTTCCATCTCTTTGCTAATAGGAATAATAGTGCTGTAAGCATGGTGTACAAGTTTTTGTGTGGATATGTGATTTTTTTTCTCTTGAGTTGATACCTAAGAATGGAAATGCTGACTAATAGGGTGACTCTGTTTAATTGTTCAGGAACTTCCAGACTCTTTTCCAAAGTGGCTACATCATTTTATATTCCCACTAGCAGTGTATGAGGGTTCCAGTTTGTCCATATCCTTGTCAGTTCTTCTTGGTTTCTAACTTTTTGATTATAACTATCCTATGGGTGTGAAGTGGTGTCACATTGTCTTTGATTTGCATTTCCCTCATGACTAAGGATGTTGAGTATTTTTTCATATGTTCATTGACTGTTAATCTTCTTAGAGAAATGTCTATTCAGATCTTCTGTTAATTTTAAGTTGAGCTATTTGTTTTATGACTGAATTTTAAGAATTCTTTATATGGTCTCTTATCAAATATATGGTTTGCAAATATTTTCTCCCATTTTGTGGGCTGTCTTATTTTCTTAATAATGTCTCCTTGAGCACAAGTTTTTAATTTTGAAATCCAAATTGATTTAATGTTTTGTTTCATTGCTCATGCTTTTGGTGCCATTTCTGAGACTCCATTGCCAAATCTGAGGTCATGAAAATTTAATCCTATATTTTACCTAACAATTTCATAATTTTAGCTCCTACATTTAATTTTGATCTCTTTTGAGTTAATTTTTATGTATGGTGTGAAGTAAGGGTGCAACTTCATTTTTTGTATGTAGCTATCAAGTTGTCCAGGACATTTGTTGAAAATACTATTTCCTTCCCTCATTGAATGGTTTTGACACCTTTGTTGAAAATCGGTTGACATGTATATATGGGATTATTTCTGGACTGTCATTCTATTCTGTTGATCTACATGTCTATCCTTATGCTTGTCCTAGATCATTTTGATTACTGTTACTTTGTAGTAAGTTTAAAAGTTGAAAAGTACTCTTCTGTCTACTTTGTTCTTTTTCAAGAATATTTGGTCTATTCTGGCTCCTTTGTAATTCCATTTGAATTTTAGAATCAACTTGTCAATTTCTACACAGAAACCAGCCAGAATTCTGAAAGGGATGGTGTTAAGTCTGTAGATAGATTTGGGAAGTAATACCTTCTTAACAGTATTAACATTTCTTTCAGGAAGGTCTGTTAGTGCTGAATTCTCTCAGTTTTATTTGTTCAGGAAACTTCCATTTCACTTGATAACTTATTTGGATATAGAGTTCTTGTTGATGATTATTTTCTTTCAACACTTTACATATTTTGACCAAAGTAGGTAAAACATTTTCTGCTTGCATGTTTTGTTTGTATGGTTTCTGGTGAGATAAATGCTGTTATTTTTATTGTTGTTCTCCAGTAGTTAAGGTGTTTTTTTCCCTCTGGCTTCTTCCAAAGTTTTCCTTTCATCTTTGGTTTTTCTGCAGTTGGTTTATGTTATGCCTTTGTATACGTTTTTGGTATTTACATTGCGTGTTCAATTTGTTAAGTTTCTATTGACATGTCTTAAGGCTCATTGATTATTTTCCCAGCCATGTTCAATCTACTGATCATCGTATTGTAGGAATTTTCCATTTCTGGTACAGTGTTTTAATTTGATTGTCTTAGATTTTTCATCTCTGCTTAAATTACTCATTTGTTCTTGAATGTTGTCTGCTTTTTCCTTTTAAAGCCTTTAAGATATTAATAATATTTTAACATTTTTTGTCTGATATACACAACATTTGTGCTGTATCTGAGCTTGAATCTGATGCTTACTTTCTCTCTTCAGATTGTTTCTTCTTGTTGTTTCTTTTTTTTTTTTTTTTTTTTTGCCATGCTTTGTAATTTTTTGTTGAAAGCCAGCCATGTCGTATTGGGTAATAGGAACAGAAGTAAGTAAGTGTCTAGTGGGAGGTATTACTTTAATATGATAATAAGTTGGACTGTGTTTAATGTTTGCTGCTGTTGTGAGTATCAGCAACTTTAAATTCCTCAAGTATACGTGTTTTTGGCCTCTAAGACTTCCTCATTAGTTTCTGGCGTCCCACTAAATCTCTCTGTTACCTCTTCTGGCTGTTGAACTGCCTCATTGCTTGGCCTACGTGACCTCTGCTAACATCATTGGTTAGTGGATGGCCTCCTTGCCGCTTGACAGTGGTGAAAGTTCTAACTCTTCACTAGGCCCTGTGTGTGTGTGTGCACGTGTGTGCACGCACAAGCATGCCATCTTGTTACTGTCTGGAAGTGACTTCTCTTGTCCTTTCCTCTGCCTTCTCTGATAGTGCACTGGTGGGGTTTGGGGGTGCCTCATTACAGTCTGGCACATATGGAAACCTAGGTTCTGTGTCCACCATTGCTAGTGTTATGTGGGTGGAACTTGATTTTTCTGTGGCATTTGGCAGGAATAGCATATTAATACTACAAGTTTTTGGTTTTGCTAGTCTTCCCCTTTTTTGGTCCCTTTGAAACATAGATAGGGATTTGTTGGGCTTTTCTTGGCCTCTGCTTATTGGTGTTTCTGGGTTGCTGACTTCTACCTTCAAACCTGGGATATGTGAAGCCAGAAGTAAATCCAGGGAGCTCACCAGCATGTTGTTCATTGGGTCCTGAAGTTACTAGTTGGTATTATCACTTTCAGAGTTGTCTTGTGTATGTTTTATATATTTTATCCAGTGTTTTTATTTGTAGTTAGAGGGATAGAGGACTCCTTTTTCCCAGAATTGGAAGTGCTTGGTAAGTTTTCTAATGGTAGTTTTTAATTAATTTTCTTGACCTCTTAGCAATCTTGTTAGTCTTAGCTTCTATGGGATATCCTCTTATAAGCTCCCATGGCACTTGTACTACTGTTCCCATGTTCTCATTACATTTCAGATTGTTTTCTTCTCACTAGATCTGTAGGGTTGTGCTAGCTGTGTTGCTCATCTCTATATTAAGTACCTGGTATAGTACCTGGTATGTAGTAGCTGTGCTAAATGTTTCTTGAATGATGACCAGTGTTTAGCCACAAACGTAGGGAGGGGAAACCTTGATTAATATCCCATCAAAGATGCATGTTTCTGAATGAAGTAAAAGTAATTTAGAACAGTGGTTCCCAGCCTTTTTGGCACCGGAGACCAGTTTTATGGAAGGTTTTTCCACGGACAGAAGGCAGAGCTCAGGCGGTAATGTGAGCAAGGCTTCACTCCCTCACCCACTGCTTACCTCCTGCTGTGCAGTCTGGTTTCTGACAGGCGACGGACCAGTACCTGTCCATGGCCCAGGGGTTGGGGACCCCAGGTCTTGAAATGCTAAGCTCCTTCGTACAACATAGGCTTTAATAAAGAATGTTACTAGAGAGATGGAGTTGGGGGTAAAAAGTTGAAATGCAATGTGGATAGACACACACACATATATATAGTTGTTTTATGATTCTAGTAGAGTAGCAATCGTAAACATGGTTGAAAAGATGACACAATCTCAATAGAATCATTAAAAAATGTGTACATTATAAATGTTCTGTATTTTCACGCTGTTTTTGTCATGGGAAAGAATTTGAAAATCTAGGTGACACCTCAACAAAAACAACAGATGTGGAAACATTTTTTCATTTTCATTGAGAAAACTCTCATCTGTATGCATGGAATATCTTTAGCAATTGCTTCAGTAAATGCTTCAGACAGATGGTTTAAACTCCGAATGACTACTCAAATAATATCACAATTATTTTGAAGTGTGGTATATAATACTCAAGCTCTGGAAAATCATGAGTGTAACTTGGTGCATAAAAGAAAGGTGCAAGAATAGGCTTTTAAACCAGAGAAATTTGTAACTCACTCAGCCTTTCTACAAAATACTTGACTTCTGAAGCCCTCTTTTTGTAATGTATGGTTGAATACTACTTATTTGTCTGTTTTTTCTGTCTCATAGCAGTGTGTAATTCAGTCACTTAAAAATGATTGGTGAATAGGTGAGTGACAACTTGGTTTTTAAAGAGAGTTAGACAAATTAAAAAACAGGATTCATCAGAATAACCAATATGATAGAGAAAGAGAGGAGGGTAAAAGGAATTAACCATTGAGCATTTGAATAGATGCTTACATATGTCGTTTTCTACAATTGCTTTTTAAGTAGGTAGAGATAACTTCCTTTTTGCATTGAAGAAGCAATTACATATTCTTGGTTTACAAAGTCAGGGGAGAAATTTGTACTTTAAAAAATACTTAATTTAAAATTCTTGACATTCTCATTTGATTAAGTTGAGTTGAACTATTCACTTTTACAATGGAATACCGGTTTTACTTGAAAGTATGACTGACAAACTAGTTATTCACACTAGGGTGTTTGTTAGACCTTTTGTCTAGCATAAAGAAAATAAGCCCATTACTTTTAGGAAAACAGTTGATTTTTTTTTTAAGATTTTATTTATTTCTTTTTAGAGAGGAGAAGGTAGGGAGAAGGAGAGAGAGGGAAACATCAGTGTGTGGTTGCCTCTCACATGGTCCATACTGGGGACCTGGCCCGCAACCCAGGCATGTGCCCTGACTGGGAATCGAACCTGCGATGCTTTGGTTCGCAGCCCGCGCTCAATCCACTGAGCTATGCCAGCCGGGGCAGTTGATTTTTTTTGTTGTTAAAATGATACAGTTCAAGCTTTAAGGTGAAAATGAGAATTTTGAAAACTTTTACCTGCTAACATGAGTTTACAGCTTCAACCCAAGACTTTTTTGATGAAAGCAGTGGTGATATTTAAGTTTGTTTTGTTTAATGTTTTTTTACTGTATAGTGAAATGTTTTGGCATTTGGAAGATAAGATAAACATAACCTTGTGAATTAATGCTTTTTAAATGGCCAATGCATGATGGGTGCAAGAGTCATTCAAAGACAAGGTAGACCAATGAATTTAATGTGAAAAAGTACAAATGGAGTTAATTGATGTGATTTTAGGTTCTACATTGCAACTGATATTTAAGAACCTATCACTCAAGTTTTGATGGAATGTCAGAGAAGAATGTTCACAATTACCTGAAAAGCTTTCTCTTTTTTGTCTGCCTAAGGGCATTTTTTTCTTTGTGTATGCAACCAAAAGAACAAATTCTAACATTTAATGTAGAAGCCAATATGAGAATCTAGAAGACATTAGAAAGTATATTACAAATCTAAAACTGTCATTTTTCTCAGTAATGTTTTTTGGGGAGACTATCATTCTGAATAAACACATATTTCTGTTAACATGTAATATGTCTATTATTTTTTAAAAATGAATTTCACAAATGTTAAAATTTGTTAGTTTTAACTTTGAATACTAAATATCAGTAGATAACTGAACATGAACAAAAGCTCTTTGGCGTCTCCAATGATTTTTAAGAGTATAAAAGGGGCTCTGTGATCAAAATGTTTGAAAATTGCTGTTTTGGTGAAAGGGTCTACATTTGACTAAGTGAAAATGCTGTTTAATTGAGCCTTGCAAGATTCTTTTCCTTAGGTACATACAGGGCACATGCTAGTGGTTGATGATAATAAAAATTTTTGATAAAACTTTTAAAATTTGGATAAATATTTTTTGGCTAAAGTCTTTGAGGAGAGGCAACTGGTAGATGAGTTCTGTATTAAAATTTTGTATCAGTTAATTCGGAAAACACATAGTGGTCTTAAGAATACATAGAATTAAATTTAGTTTTTTCTTGTAAACATATGCAGTATTATAAACTATAGTAATGTTAAAGTGTTGGAAATTCCTTGCATTAGAAAGAGTTGTATTGAACATTATTATATGTAAATATGTATAATATGTGATATATTATCTCACATTCCCACAAGGAAGGCACAAGGCGAAAATGCTCGGTTTCAAGAATTGAAAATGTTGAATTTGCAGAAATAGAAATGACGAGAAATGAAAGACTTAATGTCTGTAGTAAGGATAGAAAAGAGGAAGGAAAGATTTCCTGTTCTCGGACTGTTTTAAATATTTTTGTGCTGAAGTTAGAAAATGGAAAGCTTACCAAGAAAAATAAAGGTTGCCTACTAGATTGATTCTTCCTTAGGCATAGTATATACAGTGTGAGAGATATGTTAATGTAACAGCTATTTTTCAATACTTTGATTTATAAGATGAATTATGTTAATTCATCTTGTATCTCTTTTCATCTGTATAGCTTGTTGAACTAAAATTTGAAGCAAGATTGGGCAAGGGAATAATTAATGTTAAGTCTTACGGAATAAATATTTCTGAATGCACTGAAACCCTGATCACTTTTCCTAGGGGTCTTACATTTTTGCCTAATTGAAATTTCTTTAGTAAGACAGGGACACCCAATATCTTTACCTAATTTCTGTCTTTAATGAGCTTATAGTTTAGGGTATTTTAGTTCACTCTCCAGTATTAGTAAAAGTAACATGAAAGATTATTGAACCTTTTTAAAAAGAATCAGACTTTTGTATTTATCATTATTACTATTAGTTGTCTTTATAGTAGTAGTTTTATTTGTTTGTAGTATCTCCAGGACATATTCAATATTATCTTTAGAGAAAAATGAAAAATTATACTGTCAGGTATCATTGCCTGATTTGCCTAAAATGAAGATACTGAAACTGTCTAGGTAATAGTTTTGTGTAGGTAGGCTCTGATTTTTCAAAAATGTCAATGTTCACTTTTAAAAAATCCGATAAAAGAAAATACATCTAAACAAAAAGAAAACTTGTTTCCCCTACATTCTAAATTGGAAATGCTTATTTGTCTACCATGTCAACTCTTGAAGTGTTTATTATTTCTGACATTCATTTAAAATCCTATAGATGTAGACTTAGTTTTATTTTAGTGACTCTACCCTCTGAATTTCACTTAACATTCTTGGCCTCTTAGCACCCAGAGGATACAGCTGGTCTTCTTTATTGGTCTATCTAGTATCTTCTTCACACAGGAAGACTGTAGGAAATGTTAAAATCTCCTAAATACCCAAGAATGTAATCTAGCAGAAAGATTCACAATGGGAGAGTTGTTCTGTCTCCCTCTCTCTGAGAATCTAAATGGGAGGGTGTCCAGTCCCTTCCTTTGGGAGAGCACACAGAAGTGTAGTTAGTGCTCTAGTCAGAAATGTATTTGAAGTTTATTTTTAAACGAATTTGGTGGGTGTGTCTTGACAGTTATTTTATAATATTCGAGTGATTTTTTTGTTACTTTAGAGTACTGAAGAACCATGAAAATTAATGTTCAAAGTTTTCTTTTTTCCTGCTTCAACCTACCTAGTACCCCAAACTTATTAGCACTCAGTAAGTTGAATGATTCTGTGTATTGGATCAAGTAACCTGCTTCCTAGTGGAATGCATTTTTACACTGTTGATCATCTTGCTTTTATTTTGCACAGAAAAATCAGAGAGTTAGAAACATTTTGAGCTTGGATTTTGAGTAGTATCATACATGTGATGACTGTACTTTCCAAACCAAAAATCAGAACATTTGTTCTGACTATTGTGAGAAGTGAGAATGTACTTCTGGAAACAGTGAGAGGCAACATTTGAAATCTGAAGTAAGCCAGATAGTTGCCATTCTGATAGAGTGGATCATGTTATTTATATTTATTGATTACTTAAGCTGTGCTATGCATATTTTAGGAAGCAGGACATTATTTTCAAATCTTTTAGTAAAAATAGGCAAACTGAAATTAAAGTTGATAACTTAACACTTAATATTTCTTTTTTTTTTTTAAGATTTTATTTATTTATCTTCAGAGGGGAAGGGAAGGAGAGAGGGAGAGAAACATCAATGTATGGTTGCTTCCTGTACATTCCCCGCTGGGAACTGGCCTGCAACCCAGGCATGTGCCCTGACTGGGAATCGAACTGTGATCTCTTGGTTCACAGGCCCGCACTTAATCCACTAAGCTACACCAGCCAGGGCAACACTTAATATTTCTTGGTTAGTGTTTTTCTGTTTGTAGCTTCATGGAGAAAGAATGTGCCAGTTCTTAAATTTGAAAATATTTTACACTGTGATAACAAACATATTTATTAAACAAAGCTTTAAGAAATTACTATAATTACTTTTACTTGGTAGGTACACATAGGTAGTGAGTAATAGCCTGAACTTTGAAATCAAATAGACATAGATGTGAATCTTGGTTCAGCAACTTCCTTATGAGAAGGAATAATTAACTCCTGGGTGTGAGAGAGATTAACGAGATGAGTAAGTCAAGTGTCTCAAACAGTGTGTTTGCTTAAACAATATTAATTGCTATATATTATTTTCGTTACTGCCAAAGGAAAATTTTATTGAAAAGACAGTTTACAACTGTGAATTTCTATTTTAGATTCTCAAAAGAACTTTTCTTAACCTCCAAGTAGGCAAGCAAAAAAATTTAAATGTACAGTTAGTATATTGGATTAGAATCAGTTTGTTTGGGTGTGTGCTTCATGTAATTCGTGTATTGTATTATGCCTCTGTAATATATTTGGGGGCCCACGACATTTATTTTTGTTTTTCAGCTTGTATGGATACTGTTACTGCTTTAGGCAAGTTGTTTTAAAAATTAAATTTATTAGGGTAACATTGGTTTAATAACATTGCATAAGTTTCAGGTGTTCAACTTTATAATACAACATCTGTATACTCCATTGTATGCTCACTGCTCCAAGTCTAGGCTCCTTTTGTCACTGAAAATTGCACCCCCTTTACTCTCCTCATCCTCCCCTCACCCCATACCACTCTGGAAACTACTCGTCTGTTGTCTGTATCCATGAATGTATTTGTTGCTTTTGTTTTATATCCCACATGTGAGTGAAATCATATGGTTCTTGTCCCTTTTTTGTGTGACTTATTTCAGTTAGCATGATACTCTTAAGAGCTATCCATGCTGTTGCAGGTGGCAATACTTCATCTTTTTATGGCTGAGTAGTATTCCATTGTGTAAATGTAACATATCTTCTTGTCCTTTCATTGGTCAAAGGACACTTAGATTCTTTCTGTGTCTTGGCTATTGTGAATAAGCTGCAGTGAACATACTGGTATATACATCTTTATGAATAAGTGTTTTCAAAAATTTCAGGTAGATACCCAGAAGAGGGAGTGCTGGGTCATATGCTAATTCTGTTCTTCATTTCTTGAGGAACCTCCATACTGTTTTCCATACTGGATGCACCAATTTACATCTCCACCAGCAATGTACAAGGGTTCCCTTTTCTCTGCATCCTCTTCAACACTTCGTATTGTTTGGTATTATCTTATTGATAATGGTTTAAGCAAGTCAAACAAATTTTTTAACAGAGCATTGCTCACTACATTTATTTTATGTTTTATAATACTTTCTCAATTTTAATATTCTTATGGAAAACTGGTATCATAAGTTTTGGAGGAACTTGTGATCTAGTTTAGGAAGCCCACTTTACTGTTTTGAGTCTTGCTTCTCAAGGACAGGGATTTGTCTGTTATTTTTTTCTACCCCTTCAGTAAGGGATGTATACATGTATTGCATGTTTCCTGAATGTAAACATGAGTGAAAGAGAGCATAAAAAACTAGTAGTGAAGTCAAAAGATCTGGACATTAAAGAGTGTGACTTTTCAGTTCTATTTCCTAAATAATATAGTATACATTATAAAACAAATATATGCACACATACATGTATACATTTTACTGGTACAAGTCCTTTTCTTGTTTTTCCGATTTAATCTGTAATGTACTTCTAAAGAGGACTTGAGTATTGGCATGGTTTACTTTCTGTAGCTTATAACTGTTAACCCTTTCTAAAAACTTAACTATGTTACATTTATAACCTTAATAAATTTTTTTACCCATTAATAAAGTGTAAAGGTAACATAGGATAAGAGAGGCAAAGAACACAAACACAGATTCTGAAGCCAGGTCGCTTTGATTCAAAGTCTAGATTGGTCACTTTCTACTTGTTTGACCCTGGACAGGTTCTTGAATTTTTTTTTTAGGATTTTATTTATTTTTAGAGTGTGGAAGAGAGGGAGGGAAACATCAAAGTGTGGTTGCCTCTCACGCATCCCCTACTGGGGACCTGGCCTGCAACCCAGGCATGTGCCCTGATTGGGAATCGAACTGGCGACCCTTTGGTTCGCAGGTCGGCACTCACTCCGCTGAGCCACACCAGCCAGGGCTTGGTTCTAGAATTTTTTTGGAACTATTTGTCCACCTGTAAAATGAGTATGATAGTAGTACTATGTCATAGGGTTTTTATGAAAATTAAATGAATTAGTATGAGTACTTAGAATAGTGCCTTGCTCACAAAATTTAACATTATAAATGGTTATGTGTAGATGTACTCGTGTTACTTGGTATCAGACATACAGATAGCACTATATATTTTTTGACATTTTAATTAAAAAGAGAAGAAAGGGGAAATAGCTTAAGACTACTTTAATATTTAGGAAATAAAATTTACTTAGCAAGTAGATGTATGACTTATAAAAGTCATAGAAATATAATGATCTATCTGGTTGAAGTATTAAAGGTGTAACTTAGTTAATCACTGGGGATAATCTGATGTGGATGTTTATATGAAGTGATGTGGGGTTGTTTTCTACATAAGCATTTTTCTAAGACTGACAAGGCAGGTATTTAAAAATAGAATCTGCTATGACTTGTATTTCAGAGAAGCTTGAACACATCAAATTAAACAATAGTTTTTATTTTTAAGTATATTTTATTGATTATGCTGTTATAGTTGTCCCATTTTTTTCTCCTCTTTATTCCTCTCCACCCTGCACCCACCCACCAGAATTCCCCTGTTCATGTCCATGGGTTGTACTTACAAGTTCCTTTGGCTTTTACATTTCCTATACTATTCTTAACCTTCCCCTTTTTATTTTGTACCCACCGTTTATGCTTCTTATTCCCTGTACCTTTTCCCCGATTCTCCCTTGTCCACCTCCCTGCTGGTAACCCTCCCTGGGATTTCCATTTCTGTAATTCCGTTCATGTTCTAGTTGTTTGTTTAGTTCATTTTTGTTATTTTTAGATTTAGTTGTTGATAGTTGTGAGTTTGTTGTCATTTTACTATTCATAGCTTTGATCTTTTTTTTTTTTTTTTAGTTTTATTGTTCAAGTACAGTTGTCTGCAAGTCCCTTTAACATTTCATATAATAAGGGCTTGATGATGAACTCCTTTAACTTAACCTTATCTGGAAAGCACTTTATCTGCCCTTCCATTCTAAATGATAGCTTTGCTGGATAGAGTCATCTTGGATGTAGGTCCTTGCTTTTCATAACTCTGAATACTTCTTGGCAGCCCTTTCTTGCCTGCAAGGTCTCTTTTGAGAAATCAGCTGATAGTCTGATGGGAACTCCTTTGTAGGTAACTGTCTCCTTTTCTCTTGCTGATGTTAAGATTCTCTCCTTTAATCCTGAGTAATGTAATGATGATGTGCCTTGGTGTATGCTTCCTTGTGTTCAACTTTTTTTGGACTCTTTGAGCTTCCTGGACTTCCTGGAAGTCTATTTCCTTTGCCAGTTTGGGAAGTTCTCCATTGTTTGTTCAAATAAGTTGTTGATTTCTTCTTCTTCCTTTTCTCCTTCTGGCACTCCTATGATTCTAATGTTGGAATGTTTAAAGTTGTCCTGGAGGTTCCTAAGCCTCTTCTTATTTTTTGAATTCTTGTTTCTTCCTTTTGTTCTGTTTGAATGAATGTTTCTTCCTTCTGATCCAAACCGTTGATTTGAGTCCCAGTTTCCTTCCCATCACTATTGTTGCCCTGTACATTTTCCTTTATTTCACTATTTCATAGCATTCACTTTTTTTCTCTATTTTGCGGCCATATTCAATAATTTCTGCGAGCATCCTGATTACCAGTGTTTTGAACTCTGAATCTAATAGGTTGGCTATCTTTTCATCCCTTAGTTGTATTTTTGCTGGAGCTTTTATTTGTTCTTCCATGTGGACCATATTTTTTGTCTCAGGGAGCCTGTTACATAGTAAGGGGGAGAGCCTTAGGTATTCGCCAGTTCCGGGCAACCATGTCGCTGTTTTGTGGTGCTGTATGTGGGAGAGGGGTCTAAGAGCAGCTTTCAGTCACTTCTTCCACCACTCACAAGCAACTTGGACTCTCCTGGTGCTGATTCCCAGGTGGGTAGTTTTATGTATGTTTTAGCACCCTGTGGGTCTCTCCAACGAACTCTCCTGGGTGGCTGGGAGTTTCTCCATCTGCTGTGACACTCACAGGTTTTTTCAGTCAGAGATTTTGAGGATTTGTTTCCCTGCACTGGAAGCCTGGGGTGTAGGGTCTGTCTCACTCCCTGGTGGTTCCTCCTGGTTATCCCCATGCAAATGTGGCACCACCCTCCTTGCGGAGAGTGCTCTCTACCCCTGCTGCCAGTCTCCGTCCCTCCTACCAGTCTGGGTGAATGTTTCTTCTTTAACTCCTTGGTTGTTGGACTTCTATACAGTTTGATTTTCTGGCAGTTCTGGTTATTTTTTGTTTTTTGATTTTTTGTTGTCCTCTTTTTCGTTGTGTGAGGATGCAAAGTGTATCTACCTATGCCTCTATCTTGGCCAGTAGTCTAGTTTTTAAATATTTATTCTGAACTAGGGGCTTTAAAGAACTGTTACATTTTTTCATAACATTTGTTAAAATACTTTAATCATTTTTATTTGGAAAGTAAGATAAAAATCACCAATAGAGAAGAATAAAGTAAAGCAAAAATTATGACTTTAGATTTACTGGAATAATTGATTTATGCATTCATTAAATAAATATTTATGAGCACCACCAGCTCTGTACCTTGTATTATACAGGGTTCTGGAGATAGGATGGTGAACAAATATGTCTTGTAATAGAACTATGCTTTGTGAATGAATACTAGGCACTTATGTAGGATTGTTGACTGCTGCTTCTCTGTTACGTCTCATAACAAAAAATGTGGACATTCCCTGACCTCTGGGTATTGCTAAAAGTACCTGCACAGAATGGCTAAAAACCTTGTAGAAGCCATTATTGTAACCACCAAGGAATTATATAGGATATTCTAATAAGATTTTGGTAGTATAGATAGTTGATGTGTTTACTTACAGGATTTATTTGACGAGAAAACTGCCAGCCTAGTGTCAGTCTGTTAATCTGTATTGACTTTTTTTTTTTCCAAACTACAGCCAAGTGTGAGCACTCTTGGTGATTTCTTGGGATTTAAGTAATAGTATGATAAGAAAGTAAATAGGGTAATGTAAGATATGAGGTCAGAGGAAAAATATGCTGGGAAGAAAAAGTTAAATACATTAAATAGTTGTTAAAGCCAGAGATTTTGCATTTAATTTTTGTGTCTCTTCTATTGGGCTAGGTACTAATAAAGTTCTATTTTTAAAATAAAATTTGTCTTTATTAAAGGAAACCACTAAAGTTCTTTGTGATAACTATTTCCATAGTTAAGCAAAAGAATGTTTTGTCTTTTAAAAAGGCATTAAAATATACAGCTCATTTAAGAAAATCAGTTGAAACTTACTGTTAACAAGAAAGTGACATTTTTACAAAGCTGAAGATTGCATTTTCTATTCATCTTTTCTTAGGTTTATAGGACAATGCCAGTGTTGAAGGGGCCTAAATTTTGTAACTTTTTGAGGTAGTTATTTTGGAAGAATGCAGTATAATACTCATCTAAGTCTTGTGTACTTTTAATAAAATGCAGCTTAAAATGGGGAGAGCATTTTCACAAGAGTTGACAAACCTTTTCTGTAAAGAACCAGATAGTAGACATTTTAGGTTTTGTGAGCTAATGGGATCTCTCACAAGTTTTCAACAATAGGCAAAACAAAGGCATATATATGGCTGTGTTTCAATACAATTTCATTTACAAAAACAGGCCACAGGTTCGATTTGGACCAGGATTTGGTTATCCCTTTAACTAAAAGGAAATATAGAGAAGTGATGTACTATTTTTTTCACTTTTCATTTTTTTGCCTCATTTAGTAAGTGTAAAATACAGTAAAATGCTCAAATACAAAATTGTGTAGGCATTACTGTATAGGTAATGCCCAAGGCTTCTGAAAGAGAATTGTTGTTGTCAATGTCAGAGACATCAGACCTGTAAGAATTGTTTTTTAATTTTTTATTTTTTCTTCAGTACAGTTTCTATCCTTTATTCCCATTCCAGCCCACCCACCCATCCCTCCTCTCCTCCCTCCCATTTCCAACCCTCCTAGTTTTGTCCATGTGTCCTCTATATTAGTTCCTGTAAACCCTTCCCTTCTCCCCTGAAATTCCCTTGAAATTCCCTCCCCTCTCCCCTCTGGTCACTGACAACCTGTCCTCTATTTCAGTGTCTTTTGTTATATTTTACTTGTTTCTTTTTGTTGTTTAGGTTCCTGTTAAAGGCGAGCTCATATGGTATTTGTCTTTCACTGCTTGGCCTATTTCACTTAGCATAATGCTTTCCAGCTCCATCCATGCTGTTGCAAAGGGTAGGAGCTCCTTCTTTCTTTCGGCTGGAGTAGTATTCCATTGTGTAAATATACCATCGTTTTTTGATCCATTCATTTACTGATGGGCACCTAGGTTGCTTCTAGCACTTAGCTATTGTAAATTGTGCTGCTATGAACATTGGGGTGCATAGGTTCTTTTGGATTGGTGTTTCAGGGTTCTTAGGATACAGACCTGTAAGAATTGTTATGAGTTTATTTGAGTCAAACTGACAATTTCAGGGAAGCAGAACCTGAACGGATTGAGAAAATACTCTGGGAAAATGGCAGCTTTGTCCTTTAATTTATGCATTACACTCAAAAGAGAAGATGTTAAGTGAGTTACATGATAATCCATCAGGAATAGTTTAGGGAGGCTAGAGAAAGCAAAGCAAAGGTGGGGGGACCTCTGGGATTAGATAAAAAGTAAAATGATAGACACATCTTTTATATAAGTGGGCATAATAAACCATCTTTTGCCTTGTATAATGCACACTTTTTGCCCAAATCTTGAGGGGAAATGAGGGTGCACATTATACATGGGTAATACTAATTCTGTATCTTTATAAATATTTTTAATTATTTTATTTACATTTATGTGTAAAAAGTGTAACTCTAGGAAGCAATAATCCTATCCGTGTCCAAAATAGTATCCTGGAATACAAGAATAGGTTTTGTTTCTAATTATAAATAAATAAAAAATTGAATTAAAAAATTAAAACTAAAGATTTTTTTTCCTGAAAGTTTGGGCCAAAAACAGGTGCACATTATGCACAGCAAAATAAGGTAGTTAAGAGTCAACCACTAACATGATAACAATCACAATGAGGGGATTTGTGGCCTTACTCTGGTGTGTTACCTGTGCTTTGAAGAGTCTGGAAAAAAGAAACTTGACATTCCAAAGGTATGTTATCATAGATGCAAAAAGACAATAGACAGGCTCAGTTAAGGTAAAGATTGACTTTTGTCATGGAAAAGTCTATCTAGCCTTGGACATGACTGTCTGCCATGACCTGTGTTTAGTTAGAAAGCTTTCAGACCATCCTATGTGGTTTCTTTAGGTGAGTTTGCACCCAGGCCCCCTTTCTGAGCTTGTCAGGCTTAGTATGTGGCCCCTTTTTGCGCACATTGCCATCATTTGATTTCTCAAAAAGTTCATCAGCTGGTATAAGCCAGTTCATATTTTTCTATTAAAGGAAGCTCAGGAGTTTCATTATGACAATATGGAAGTACAAGATGTTTGAAAGTTAAAAACTCTAAGTAAGGGTCCACAGCCTATATCTATTATTAAAACTTCATTCAAGATATCAACAGATTATACTGGAGTAGTAGAGTTCTCTGGAGAACTTTTTTTTCTTTTTAACCTTATTCTCTGTTTTCCTTTTTTTTAAAAAAAAAAAAGATAGTTTACTATTTTTGATCTTTTGTACCTATGTTTTATAATTTAAAGGAGAGGAAATCTTAACACTTTGTGCAACTCACTGCATCACTTTTTTAGTTAGTAAAGTGTGGTTTTAAAGTTTTATTATCTACTAAATAGCTCCCATAGGAATGTCAGATTTTTCTTCACTTGATTTACCATGCTTTTTATTGAAAAGCATTGTTAAACACTCAGGGTATATGGATAGTATCCCTAGCATATACATAGGGCTTGAACTTTTATTTATAAAGAGCCAACTGTTCCATATATCAGTTAAAGTAATTTTTGCTTCGTCAACATTTTAGTTACTATAATTGAAATAAGTTATGGAAAATCTGTTTATCAGTTATGTAACTTAATAACCGTATTTTCTTTAGGCATAATCAAGTGGGAGAAAATGGGATCTTTTTAATTTCTCAGCTACAGATTTAAAGATTTAAATGAGAATTAATAAATCGCAGTGTTTTTCTAGTAACTAAAGGTAATTATAAAAATGGTATGAATAATCCTACCGTACTTACTTACTCTGATATATCATTATTGATACACAATTGTTTTTCTGTTAGCATATTTACCAAAATAGAATATGAAGACTGAAAACTGATAACCAGACTTGTTTCTTCCTATGGCTAGCACTTCTATTAAAAGGAACCAGACACATTTATGGCACTTTCAGTATGTCTCATTCTGAAGAGTAACAGTATCCCAAAAGGACATCTAGTTAAGAAATTAGTAAATATTAACTGAATTTAGGTCTCTGTCGCAGATTCTCTCATTTCTCAGTTTTATATGTAGAGACTCTGAAGTCTGAATGAAAACCTTTTTATTTCTCCTGTGAATGTTCAGATACCCGATGAAAAGTAACAAGCATATAAATAACTGACTTGGCACCAAAGGGAGCCCGCATGTCTCAAGTGAGCTTTAGAACAGTGTAGAGTAATTCTGAGTCTTTAGAGGAGGGTCAGGAGTTAATATGTATGGGAAATGTATCTTTGTATTTAAGAATCTTTTCTAAAAATTCTGAATTAAGAAGAGCTAGTTTTGATGAGAAAGAGAATTGGGAAGGGCCCTAACAGGAGACTAAGAATGTTGGAAAACAAGATACAGTTTTACTCGAGTGTTTTTTAGATGTTTTTGTCTCCTGCACTTCAAAATATAAGTAGATGTTTTATATTTTTCTTCCTGGGAATTAGGGATATAGGAGGAGGTTGAGGGGGCAAAATTAAATTGCTTTTAAATTTAGCTGCTGATTTCCCCCCTCTTTTGAATTAATGGTCTTTAGTGAGTATGTAAGATGTTGGGAGTGGAAACATGTAAACTAAACTGTAATTTTTTAAATGATGACCTTTAGTGCTAATGGTAAGTTTTATTTGAGGAGTTTCAAAAATGTATAGATCTGTATAAGTCAGGGTTCTCCAGAGAAACAGAACCAATAGGAGATACGTAAGAAGATTTACTGTAGGGATTGGCCCACACTCTTAAGGGAGGCTGGAGAAGTCTCATAATCTGCCATCTGTAACCTGAAGGACCAGGAAAGCCAGTAATGTGATTAAATACAAGTCTGACGGTCTGGGAACTGGAGTGGGCTGAGTGTACTTTCCTGTTTGAGCCCTAAGGCCCAAAAACCAGAAGAGCCAATGTCATAGGGCAGGCAGCGATGGATGTCTCAACTCAAGTGAGAATATGAACTTGCCCTTCCTCTGCCTTTTTGTTCTATTTTGGCCCTGAGTGGATTAGAGGATGCCCATCCCCACTGGTGAAAACAATCTTCTATACTCTTTCTACTTATTCAGATACTAATCTCTTCTGGAGACACCCTTAAAATATACCCAGACACAATGTTTCTCCTGCTATCTGGACATCCCCTTAGCTTAGTGAAATTGACACATAACATTAATCATCACAGTACCGAAAAGAATTGAAAGCAGTGAACTCGAACAGATATTTGTATGTCCAAGTTTATAACAGCATTATTCATAATAGCCAAAAGGTGGAAGCATCCCAAGTTTCCATCAGTGGATGATGAATAAAGAAAATGTGGTATGTACATGCAGTGGAATTTTATTCAACCTGAAAAAGGAAGGAAATTTTGACACATGCTACAGCATGGATGAATCTTAAGGACAATGTGCTAAGTGAAATAAGCCATTCACAAAAAGGCAAATATTACATGATTCATTTATATGAGGCACCTACAATAGTCAGATTCATAGAGACAGAAAGTAGAATGTTGGTTGCCAGAGGCTGGGGCAGAGGGAGATGGAAAGTTTATAGGGTAACATGTACAGAGTTTTAGTTTTGCAAGATGAAAAAAGTTCTGGAGGTGGATGGTGGTGATGCTTGCAAGGAAAGGAGGTCTGGAATGATTAGCTAGTGTCTGGACAGGCCTCCGTTTCTGAAACTTTAGGATGAACTGCTCACTCAAAGAGGTGCTAGACTTTTGACCACTATCATAATGGCACAGCCCCACTCCACCTAACCTGTCTTTACCCTTTCCTTACCCTGCTGTTTTATCCATTAGTAACTTGGAGAACTTGCTAATAGGAATGGTTATTCACATTGTGGCTTATTATGAGGATTATAATTTTAAGTACGGTGACTACATTTCTGATTTACAGTGAACCCTAAATATTTGTGACTTTGAACCAGCTTTTCCTCCTTGCCTACTCTGTATTTTCTGGGTAAATCTGAGTTTAGTAATGGCCTCCATGGGAATCATGTGTTCTTGCCTCTATAGTTTAGATTGTAGAACTTCCTAAATATCATTCTAGAATCATTACATGGTTTTAAAACTACTGGTCTTTTTTTTCCACAGTTTTTTTTCTTTTTTTCTCACTTCAAAATAAACATACTAATTGAGAATAAATTAGAAAATACAAACAAAAGCAAAACAAAATCAGCTCTAGTTCCATGAAGTACATTACAAAAACTTTCAGTCTTGATTTTTTAATGCATAGCTCTGTGTGTGAGTATATTTTGATATTTATTGACTCATATGTGTCTATTTTGAGTATCTTTTATGGAATTCAAGGCTTCACTATTTGTTGCTTTAGAGTAGAATTGCCTTTATAACAATGAACAATCATTTACTTTTTATGTGGTGTATAAGGTTTTCAGTACAGCTTTATGGAAATAGTGTTTTAAACCTCATAACTATGCACCCAGATGGATTATCCAAGCAACTGTATTACAGTGTTGTCGTGCAGACTTGTTAATGAATTGGTATATATGGTGAGTTAGAAACCCATTTATTTGGTTGTATTCATTTGAAGTGACAGTTTAAAGATTCTTTTCCTTAGATAATTCAAGGTTTTTGAAATGTTATTTCAGAATCTTATTTTTGAAAAAACAAACAAAAGAATAGTCATTTATCAGAAAATGAGAGGAAGGATAGTATGTCAGCCATTAAATGTGTACCATCTTACACATTTATATTGTGTATCTTTCTGAAATTTATTTTTTGTTGTTGCCAGAAACCTCAACTTCTACGCTTAAATTTGTTCATATATGTTTTCAACAAGGAAGCACAGTTGCATTTTTTTCATTTGTAATTTTACTGTAAACTTTTTAGTTTCTAGAAATTTCAGCAACAAAGTAATCTTTAGTCATCCTCTGAATGCTGATCATACAGTTGCCATTCAAGTCCGGAGGGAGGGAGGTTTGGAATAACTGGCAGCATAGCAGGCCTTTGCATGTTGCTTCATCAGCATAAAATAGTAACTAAGTCTTGCTATCTCAGCATAATGTCTCAGTTGAAGAAGTCTGTTAGTTTCACTAACCAAGAACAAACATATCTGGTTGAATATTTTCAACACAAATTAATAAGATTTCATCAATAAATACTAGTTTATAGCAGCTGTCTCCTTAATATTTCTTAAAATATTTTATGGATTGGGAAAGCAGTTAGTATTTGTGTTAGTGCTGCTCTATATGCACAGGAAGTGTATGAATTCTGCTGCTTAAGAATAGAGGAGCATCTGAAAGAGAAGGCCTGCTTTAAACCAGCTTTTTATGGTTTTATATGTGGTTTGCTAGTTGGTGTTTGGGGACAGGATATCCTAAATCACAGGTGGCAAACACAAGGCCCTCGGGCCAGATCCAGCCCTCCACCTTGTTTCTACTCGGTGGCAGTGCTGAGCTCATGACTGTTAAGGAGTAGTTACTTTTATACAGTCCTAAAATTACATTTGGCCCTTTGAAGCTGTGAGGCTGATGAGTTTGACACCCCTGCCCTAGATAGAAGGAAAAGAAAAGATTTGAAGGTAATTGGGAGGAAGAGGTAGTCTGACATTAATAGTAGAATTGTGAATAATATGGGAGCTTTGAAGTGAAGAATGTAGAGAGAAAGAGAAGGCTAATAAATGAGGCAGAAAAACTTATTTGGGACTGGTATGATCAAGAGCCTTAAATTTTCTGCTTTGATATTTGAGCCACTTCAATAGTCAGTGAAGTATTTTTTGATGTTTTTAAGCAGATTTGTGTTTTTAGAGAATAACTATTGGTATTGGGAAGATCAGTTGGACAAGGTGAAGAAATAGAGCCATTCATCATTCAGCAAATAAAGGTAAAGAGGCCCTAATATGGTTATCTTGAGATAAGAGTGGAAGAAATTCAGGATGTATTAAGAAGAAGAGTAGTAGAACTTTGTTGGGATGAAGAGAAGAGACACAAGATGATATTGAAATTTCCAAGTGAGTAGCTTATGATTCTGTTGATTAGAACTGGTGAATATGCAAGGGTGGTGTCTTATGGGAAAGGCAGAGAGAGAGAGAGAAGGGAGTACTCAGGGGGACATACTGAGTTCTTACAGAAAATGACTATGGAGAGGTGTGGTCTTGGTCTTGATGGGTAAATTTGTCTTTTGTTACTTTTTGGCAAATTTTTTTAAATTGCACACACCCTTTTGATTGCGTATTGCTCATCCCTTTTTCCCCAGGGCTTTTCACTTTGGTGTCCATCACCTCTTACCTACCCACCCTCTTGGTACAGATAGTCTTTAGCTACAAATGTTTATAGTTTATAGGGTGGTACTATTTATAATGATTGCACTGTTGTCTGTTTGCAGCTATTATTGCAGATTGGTAGCATGGAAATGACTTCATTAGTATGTTTGTGTATGGCTTTCTACAGATAAACATTTGCTAAGTCTCACAGCTTTCCTATTTGGGACCTGCTTTGTTATTGTCTGTGTCAGGGGAAAAAGGCAGAAATGGTGACAGACCTGTGATGGTGTGAAGCAGTTGCTCAGGTTGTTGGCACTAAAAAGTTGTAGTATATAGAAATAAGGTATCAAATCCTGTAGGAGTTGAGCAGCCTTGAGTTGTAATAACTAACCATCTGAAAAAAAAGTAAGAAAAAAATCATTTACCACGAAAATGATATCTATTAAAGCTTTTCACAGTTTCATTATTGAAAGGCTGCTTTTCATATCTTTGTGTTAATGTGAGTTAAAAACAGATTCTGAATGTTCTTGAAGAGACCATCACTTCTCTTTGCTCGTTGGGCTTCCTCCTGCTTTCCTTTACAGATCTAGTTAAACTGTGCTGTGAACCCTTTCTGAACACCATGTCTCACCCTTCTCTCTATTTAGTGCCTCTCTTATTATGCTCCCAGACCATCCTGTACACACATCTCTCCATAGTATTTAGCTCATGCCACCGGAATCATTTTCTTACCTATCTCCTCTTTATACTAGACTGCTCACTCTTGAGGACAGGGTCTCTTATTTTCATCTGTCACCGAGCTCATAATTAGTTTTTAACTGTTAGCTAAATACATAAAGCATAGGAAATATCAGTATATTCATATAATGCAGTCATGCTTTAAGATATGAACTTTAAAGTTTGTAAGATTTTATATATTATTTTTTAAATATTTTATTTATTTTTAGAGAGAGGGGAAGGGAGGAGGAAGGAGGGAGAGAAGAAACATTGATGTGCGAGACATACATCCATCATTTGCCTCTCTCATGCCCCCAACCAGGGACCTGGCCTACAACCCAGGCATGTGCCCTGACCCCAGATCTAACCAGCAACCTTTTGGTTTGCACGGTGACATGCAACACATTAAGCCACACCAGCTAGGGCAGATTTTATATTTTAAAATAATTAAACAAAAGGCAGTATATGTTTTTCCCCCTAAAATTTGGCTTTCAGTGGAAAAATGGCCTTTTAGAAAGTTATGTTTTTCAGTTAACATTGATATGCAATTTTTAGCAATGAAACTAAAATTTTATTCTTGTATTAACTGAATGTTGGCTTGACATTTTTTCTTTTTGTCTTCTACCTTGTTCACCAGTGTTATAATAATTAACCATTATGGTAAGACAGAATTTAAGCAGATAAATTACCGAAGGCACATATATGTCTTTTTCCAAATGAATTAAAATAAGAATTAAAAGATAATTTTAATATGGAGTCTGATACTTTCGTAATTTTTTCCTCATAAATCTAAATCAAAGTTATGACTATAGGCTGTAGGGACTTATATTAATCATTCAGTATAAGTGTAATCTTACACTTAAGAGTACAGTAGATGCCTAAATATTAGTCCTGAGTAGCATATGCTGAGAAATGAGGTGAAGCTCCTTAGTTATTATGTATTCTGACATTCTCTGAAGTTTATTTTAGAAGCAGTTCTTGAACTGCGCAATGTCAAAAATTAAAAAGGGGACAAATCACAATCTTTTTGGTATTAAAAAAGTGAGGATTCCAGTGCAAACTAAGCTTAAACTTGTCTTCTTCATTTTTCCTTCCTGTGAGTAGTGTGGAGGGCTGTGCTAGTCTATGTATAGAGAAAGTAGGACAGGCCACGTCTTTTTTTAAGTACAAAATGGGGTCATGTGCAGAGGTGCTAGTCCCAATTCAGGTGTTAATTAATGACAGATGTGGCCCATAAAATTAGCTTTTTTTTTGTTCTTTCAAAATCTTTTTTTGGGGGGGTTGAAAAATCCACTTGTTTTTGTTGGTGACAATTCATGAACAAGGCTGTTCAGTTTAAGTGCAGAATACTTATTAAAAATAATTAGTAAACTAATTTTTATTTATTAAAATACTTTTTTGTTGCTTTTAAAAAATTTTTAATTCTTCCTTTGACTTTCAGAATAAGAAGCAACTGTTGATACAGACTTTAGAATTGTCTTTTTATTTATATATTTTATAATACAAGTTTATTGAGCCATGGTGAACAGTTGGCCCCAAGTCCATTCAGGTAGCTTGAGTTCTATTAGTGTTTTCTGAACAGATTTTTCTATACATAAAAATCATGTGAGTTACTTAAAAAATACCAATTCTTGACTACCCACCCCAGTAACTCTAGGATATGACCCAAGAATTTTATTAAGCACCTCTAGGTGAGTCTGATATAGATGAGCCATTTACCACCCCTTAAGAAACTATAGTTTAATTAGTGTTAATACCATTGCCCTCACTTTCATGAGTTAGTGGACTAGGCAGGTGCCCCAGATTCTTCCCCTAATCAAACTCCAAAGGCAATAATTCTCATTGTAACAAAAATTAGGAAATAAAGCACAGGGGAGAAAATCATATATAATCCCATTGTCCAGAGAACTCTGAGAATGTTCTGGTTTTTCTTCATACTTTGAAATTTTTAGTTAGGGAAAAAATGGTACAACTGTAATAGCATAAACAATTTTAAAAATCGTCCAAAAAAAGAAAGTTTTAGAGTTTAGTCGGAAGTTAAAAGAAGTTTTATATATTTTTTCTCATTAACCTCATAAAATTTTTATTATGTTATTAAAAATCATCACTTTCATTGCTTGTATAGTATTGCCTCATATATTGGATATTTATTTGCTTAACCATTCTTCTGTTGGATTTTTAGATCTAATAAATAATATTGGAATGAACATCTTTGTGGGCAAAAAACTATTTTTTCTGTATCTAAGATTCCCTCCCCAACATGGCTGAGTGTCCTAAAAATACTTTTAAAAGCTTTGAAACATACTTCCAAACTGTTTTCCAAAAAAGATTCGGCTAATTAAAATTACTAGCAGTAAACTAAAGTTGTTACATTGTACCTTTACTAGCATCCAGTATTTAAAAAACAAACTATGTTTTTGCTTCACTAGACAAAATGGTGTATAGTTGCTTAATCATCCCTTGTTGTAGTTAGTGTGTTCTGTGTATATGAAAAAATTAGTTTGCTATATTATTTTTTTTTCTACCCATGAATACCCATGTATCTTTTCACAACTCGTTGAGGAAAAACTCATTAGTGATTAATCAGTAGTAAGTACCTTGAAATTTTCTCAGTGGTCAGAGCTGTTGATAGTAAACAGGGACAGTTTCCTTTTGCCAGAGATGAGATTATTAACAAAAATTCTGAGGGTTCATCTGTTTCTTCCACACACTTTGGAATTGAAAGTTAAGCTGATTTTGAGTTAAATTCATTTGAGTTCAATTCATTAAAGAAAACAAATTCATTAAGACACTGTTTCTAATAGCAAATGAACAATATTTCAAATGACCATTAAAAAATTTAACTGGTGGAAAGTGAGAATGTGAAATATTAAATAAAGTTTTACCATTCATTTAGTGCCAATAAACCTCTTCTAACTACATATTCTTCTCCTTAGAATTACTGTTGTATCTCTTGATCAGACATCACTGCTGCCTTTATTTCTTGGTTTATCAATTTTGAAGAATACCACACTTGAAAATTTCCTGATTTAAAAAAAGATCATTCTCTTCCCCTTTTCCTTTCTGCAGTGCTTGATATTTATCTAATTATTTTTGTTTCTTCTATTACCTTTGTTACTTTAAGTAATAAGTGTATTTCTGTCCTGTTCACTTACCGAGCTTGTTAGACTCTGCTTGGGCTTCTCATCCCTCGGCTGCGTCTGGAAACCACCTCCAGGCAAAGGGATGGGAGAGGCAGCGCTCACCTTTGTTTCTTCTCAGGAGTCACAGTCCTGGGCTACTTGTACATGTGTGAAAATAGTTTTATGTGTTTTATTGACTTTTCTAGTTGTTTATAGAAGGAAGATAATTTCTGGTCCTTGAGGCTGGAAGCTGAAGTCTTTTAATGACTTCTTATTCGCTGAATCTGGGGGTGGTTTCAGAGCCTTATGTTGAAGTCTTTGGATTGGTACCATCAGGTTCCCCCCTTTTTTGAAATTTTCCTCCTCCCTGATGTCTAAATGTCTTCTGTTACATCATCTACTTCAGAGTTCCTGTTTTGCCTCCTTTACTACATCCTCTTACTTTGATAACTTAATTATATTAATTGCAATAATACTTACAGTAATAATAACAATAGTAGAAGTCACTGTGCCAGTCCTTGTGCTCTGTACTTATTTATAACTTTAATTTATGAAACAGCTGCTTAGTGTTCTTCAGAGTTCTGTTTTCCTCCTGCTCTCATTCTGTGTACTGTCTTTAAGTTACTGGCTCCACCTATAGGCTAATGACTTTAACATTTATATTTTTAGCACTGATTTCCGTGCTGAGCTCCCAATCTGTGTATCTAACAGTCTGAGCATTTTCATCTGGATTTTCAAAAGGCGTATCAACCTGATACAGTCTAAATGGAACTCCTTTTTCTTCCTCTCTGTTAATCCTATTCTTCATCTTGATGTTATTTAATCTATAGTTAAAAACTATAGTTAACTATTAATCTATAGTTAAAAACACATTCAACAAAACATGCTTCACATAAACAAAGATACAATCTGCCCGTTAATTTAACATTCTAATTAATCTTGACTCTGGCCCTGCTTCTCCTTTCCTTCTACGCTTGTCCTCTTGCAGCTTTCTGCATTTTGTGTCTGTTCTGTTCTTCCAACCTCCTAAATGATCTCTGCCTCTAGTCGTGTCCCTCTAAAATCTGTAATATTTCTAAATTTTAAATCAGTGTACTTCTGGCTTAAAGTCTTCACTAGTTCCCTAAATGCTACTGGATATGGCTGTGTGTTTTAACAAGACATACAAACTTCCCTTATTCTGTCATTTGCTTCTCCTTAGATATTTCTCTTGCCGCTCCTTTTACCTAATCTGTAAGTCAGCATCATTCCTGACTGTACCATGCTTTTTTTTTTTATTTTTTTTTATTTATTTATTTTTATTTTTATTTTTATTTTTAAAATATATTTTATTGGTTATGCTATTACAGTTGTCCTATTATCCCCC
>CM052538.1:47940066-47985038 GCA_028533065.1 Trachops cirrhosus
GTTGTCCGACTTCCATAAACTTCAATTTTCTGTCAGTTCTGGTTGTTATTTTGTTTCTATATCTTTGTTGTCCCTATCTTGGTTGTGCGAGGAGGCACAGTGCGTCTACCTATGCCTCCATCTTGGCCGGAAGTCTGTACCATGCTTTTTTATCACCTCAAACTTTTTTCTTGCTGCCTCCTGTATCCTCAGCTTTTAGCCAGGTAAAGCTTTAGACAGCTAAAAACTGTGTAAAAACTTTCCTATGTGTAGCTCTAGCATTGTGTCTGATATGCATTTAAATGGTTTTTGTTACACTTTCTTTTCCTATATTATGAGGTCCTAGAACACAAGACTTTTTTTATTCATAGTTTTCATATTAGCACCTAGCTAAGAACTTGATACTCGATTCATTTTCAGGTAGTTTCTAGCTTAGGTGCTGACACAACTGCCCGTTCTTTTTCCCAGACTGGAAATGTGGATGTTTTCCTAGTTTCCTCACATGTAACCAAAGTCCTTAATTTTGCTTTTAGTTGGGTATATGTGTTTGTACTAGTTCATTTGTTCAACAAATTTCATTAAGTGTTAATGTGTGCTGGGTGCAGTGTACTGACCATATTGTGGGCTGAACATTGCATTGAATTTATAAAATTTGTAGATTAATTTTTGGAGAAGTAACATGTTTACAAAGTTCAGTTTTTCCATTTGGGAGCACAAGTTTATCTATTCAAGTATATTTTTTGGTGCCTAAGGAAGGTTTTATAAATATTACTCACTTGACTTTCTACATTTTTGTTACAGCTTATTTGTGTTAAACAGTTTTTCTCCCATTATGAATGAGATTTCTTATTTTATTCCAATTTATTGCTCACGTATGGAAAACTGATTAGATGATCTTATATCTGGCCAGCTAATTAAATTTAGTAGTTTTCGTGGACTTGGGTTTTCAGATAGTGGTTATGTCAATGACAAATACCAGGGTTTTTTCTTTTGGGTATTTATAAGTTTCATTCATTTTTCATATCTTGGTACATTGCTTAGGAACTCTAGTACAATGTTGAATAAAAGCATCTTAGTATTATTATGCACTTTAATGAAAATGCTTTTCATCAATGTCATGCTAAGAATGATGTTTATTCTAAATAATTTTTAAAAGTCAAATTAAGGAGGCATCACCTGTCCCTCACTTGCTGAGTTTTATCCTGAATCCATGTTGAATTTTATCAAATATTTTGTTGGTCTGTGGAGATGACCGTGTTAGTCTGTTAATAGAAAGGATTACAGTGAGAAATTTCCTAAAGACAAGAGTTTCTTAACATACCTGCTTTTTTCCTGACTTATTTAATGCACTTCTGGATTTGATTGCTAATTTTTTTGTGTCCCCTCTTATATCAGCCACCTATAAGTCAGAAGTTTTCTGTTTATTATTATTTATTATTTTTGTTATTGTTGTTCAAGTACAGGTATCTCCATTTTCATCCCACCACAGCCCCTGTACCACCCATCCCTCCTCCCATCCTCAAACCTACCCCCTTGGCTTTGTCCATGTGTCCTTCATAGATGTTCCTTGATGTACCTTCCCCTATTTCCCTCATTATCCCCTCCCCTCTTGTTACTGTCAGTTTGTGCTTTATTACAATGTCTTTGGTTATATTTTGCTTGCTTGTTTGTTTTGTTGATTAGGTTCCACTTATAGGTGAGATCATGTGGTATTTGTCTTTCACTGCTTGGCTTATTTCACTTAGCATAATGCTCTCCAGTTCCATCCATGCTGTCTCAAAGGGTAGAAGCTCCTTCTTTCTTTCTGCTGTGTAGTATTCTGTTGTGTAAATGTACCATAGTTTTTTGATCCACTCACTTACTGATGGGCACCTAGGTTGCTTCCAGCACTTGGCTATTGTAAATTGTGCTGCTCTGCACATTGGGGTACATAGGTTCTTTTGTGAATTGGTGTTTCAGGATTCTTAGGGTATAATCCCAGCAGTGGAATTGCTGGGTCAAAAGGCATATCCATTTTTAGTTTTCTGAGGATATTCCATACTGTTTTCCCCAGTGGCTGCACCAGTCTGCATTCCCACCAGCAGTGTACTAGGGTTCCCCTTCTCTGCACAGCTTCGCCAGCACTTGTCAATTTGGTTATGATGGCCATTCTGACTGCTAATGTTTTATTTTGTATATTTTCATTTATAAGTGAGATTGGTTTATAATTTTCTCTCATTTAATTCTTCTCTGCTTTCATTTCAGAATTACATTAACTTTATAAACTGTGTTGAAGTAATTTAATTTTTTTTAGTTAGAAAAACTGGTTAGTTTGAACTTTTTAAACAACAGGAACTGGTTGTTTCTTTAAAATTTAGTAGAATTCGTCCATAAACATCAATTAGGAAAAGGCTGTTTCTTGGTATCTTTATTTCCCCAAGTCTAGAAAACAATCAGGAACAAAGTAAGAGCTTTTTTCTTTTAATACTTTTTGAATAAGTATTTCAAATAAAAGAGTATTTGAATAAGTATAAGTATTTGATAAGTTTCTGGGAAATGACTTACTGTATAGAATTATTAACAGTTTATTTTAGTCAGAGTAGCATTGTTATCCTAGTGAATCACCAGGATACATAATTAGTTCGGAAGTTACACAGAAATCTGTCTTCAGGGATAGATTTTCCTCATAGGAAGATGCTGTTCAGCAGTAGTCTACAGTCAAAGCTAGCGTTTTTAGAAAAATGTTGATTTGTATGATTATTATTTGTATCTATTTGTATCATTGAGTACACTGTATTGGCATAATTACCATGTGTAAAAAGACCAAAGGTAAACATGTATTCAAGTTGTGGATTATTTTTCGTGTTTTCTCTTTTAAAGCTTATTATGTAATTTAGACTCATTATAATTGTTTTATAGGCAAATTTTTTTTCAGAAGTTACAGTACTTTAATTTCAGTAAAACTGATTCAGCATATCTTTACATTTCCCTTTTTAATTTAGTATTTTTAAGCATTCATAAAATAATTGTATGTTATTGAGGTGTTGAACATCTGAACATAACTCTAGGAATTATGTGATAAAGCAGTGGTTCTAAAGCAGGGAAAGTTTTATCCCCATGGGGACCTCTGGCAATGTTGAAGACTTTTTAGTTGTCACAGTGGAGGGTCAGGGAATGCCACTGTTATGTAGAGGGTAGAGGCCAAAGATGCTAGTCAACATTCTGTGATGTGCAGGGTAGCCTCCCACAGCAAAGAGTGATCTACCCCAAAATGCAGCGATGTTGAGGTCAAGAAACCCTGTCATAAAAAGAAAGACATATACAAAACTATGAATATACAGATACAAAAAGATGTTCTCAGACATGTGCTTTTTTCCAGCAACTAAATTGTAACAGTTTACAGTGTCCTTATGCAAAGTGTATGAAGAGTATCCTGCTATTGACATCTAGTGAAACATTTAAAACTGAAAAATGTAGATTAAGATCAAGCATGTAGATCAGAGTTGCTGCTCATTCTTTCCACTTTTAGGAAATTCACAAATAAGGAAACTAGGAATAAATTAAATGGTTTGTTTTATGACCACTAAGAAATTATAACTGAGAAGGAATAGAATGTAGTAAATTGTTAGCTGAAGTAATCTACTTTATCTTTCATTTATATTCCTGATTTAATATTAAAGCTTTGAATATAAAAATATTTCTTTTGATAGTTTTCTGAATAATTGCTGAGTTACTCATGTAACTTATGAGGCTTTTTGTATTTTAAAAATTGTCTAAAGTTATAGAATTTTAGAGCTAAAGCAGACCTAGGTTGTTTAATCCTAGTTTTTCATTTAGAGCTATTAAAAATCTGTATTTAGAGAGGTGAAGTGATCTGATCCAATGTCACACAACTTGTTATTGCCAGATCTTGGACTAGCACCCACACCTCTTGACTTCTAGTTGTATATTCTTTCAGGGTGAGGGAAAGTTTTTAATCACACTTTGGATTCTATCTGAGTCTTTAATTTTTTTCAAACTATGAACATTAAAACTTATTTCCTCAGATAGAGTATATATACCTGTATATGTTCTAAAATGAATTTTAGTATATATGTTTGTAAATTCTGTGTTTAATTTTAATTTATAAATGCTATGCCAGTTTAAACAAATTTATAAATGTTATACCAGTTTAAACATGAAAATTTCAAAATTTTCACAGGCAATGACACCTCCTAATCAAGGACGTCCAGATTCTCCCGTATACGCTAACCTTCAAGAACTGAAACTCTCCCAGTCTGCTCTCCCTCCACTTCCGGGGAGCCCAGCAATTCAGATTAATGGAGAATGGGAAACTCATAAAGATAGTTCAGGACGTAGTTATTACTATAACAGAGGAACACAGGAAAGAACTTGGAAACCCCCTCGATGGACTCGGGATACAAGCATGGGCAAAGGAGATTTTCAAAGTCCAGGAGAACCAGAGGTATGAGTAATCAGGAAGTCGATCAGTGAGTTACCAAACTTTGTTTTTCTCATTGTTCAGAGAAAAAAGGAGTGAATAGGTTTGTATCTTGGTACTGAAATAATAGACCACCTGAAATCTCTAAGATACCAAATCTTCTTTCCAAGTTTTACTACGTTAATGCTAGTTACTGCCTAATCTCTAACTAGTAGACAGTAGCTAACCTTGTAGTGTGCTTACTAGTTGCAGAATTAACTCTACTAAAGTTGCATGGTGCCAGTGATTTCCTTCATATGCTGATGTGCTTGCTAGAAGATAGTTAAATCACTGTTATTGCCCCAGCAGTGACTTTTTTTAAGAAAAAGAAGGAAAGAAACTATGTCTCTTAGCTAGATACACAATGGCAGATATTTAACTGATTCAAATACACACTTGATTGATTTGGTCTGTGAGCAGGATAACTTCTCAGTTTCTGTCAGTCAGATGTACAAGATCACTTTTTGTTTACATGTAAGGGAAATAAATATAATCTTATGTCTGTGCTACAAATGGGCCATCCTGTAAGTCCAACAATTCATTCTACAGTCATTATTTTCTCTAACAGGTGTTCATACTGTCTTTTCCCTCCCTGCCTTGGTTTCACCTTTCCCCACACTTCTTGATGAAGGGGGTGGTGTGGTGAATTGGCCAGCTCTGTTTTGACAGATACTTATCTCAGAGATCTATAGAGATTCTTGGGGTTGTCTTAGATATTCGGGAAAAGTTTGGTTGGGGTTGACATATGGGTGCTAGATCCTGCTGTTTCATAGACAGGGCCCTGTGTCTGCATGGAACACCCTGCTCTTGTAAAAGGCATCTGGCTTGTACAGTTAAAAACAGGAGCTGGAACAGTCAGGTAACACCTGTATTTAGCAGAATCTAAATGCTTTTTGTGTTAACCCCTCTTGTCCTATTTTTCAGTTGCTTATTCATAGCTTTGGTTTGGTGGTAACTTGTACTTTAGTGTTCAGGAATGAGATTGAGAATAGTGAGAGAAATTGTTTCTGGTTACTGTAATAAGAAAAGTGTTAGGAAAATTATTTGAAATGTAAATCTAGAAAGATTTGATTATTACCTCGAAAAATTATCCTGTGTATCAACAATAAAGGAAAATCTTGTAACTTGGGAGAGTTGGGGAAAGGACTAAGTTATAGAATGATTTAAAGGAATTTAAAGGACACACGGGAACCTTTAACAATATGTTTTTTTAGCTTTGTATTTCAATAAATAAAAGAGTGATTTGTATATCAGAGTCTCAGCTTACACTGCCAGTCTCTGCACAAATTGTAAGCATAGGTATTTCCAAAGTGGCTGGAGTAATGTTTTCCAAAGTGGCTGGCAGTCACATCTCCCCAGTAACTTTTTGAGAAAGGTTGTGCATGGAAGGCAAAGTTAAGACTTTGTGAAACTGTCTATATTCTGCTCTCATATGTAATTGCTAGTTTTCCTGAATGCAAGGCATTTTGAACTTTACTTTTTGGCAGGCTGGGTCAGCTACTTGCTGGGGAGTTCCCAGTGTTAGAATCATTAGGTCTTTCCTTTTATACTAATCAGAGTTTCCACAGAAGTCTTAAATCTTCTCTCTAGAAAGTCAGGGCTGTGAAGGTGTTTGTAGATAGCATTCAATTTGCATACAATTCCTGGTCTCTTTCTGTTTAGTACCCTTGTCTCAATTATGATGTCTGAGTTGTCTTCCAACTCAGAATCTTACTGATGTTCCCTCTTGAGAGGGAATACTCTGCTTCTGCTGGTATAAGGGAGAGGTGAGCTTCCATTAGCCAGGCATGAAAAAGGGGATTCTAGCAATTTTAGCCCTCATTTTAGTACCCCCGCTTTCAACTCCAGTTCCGGGAATACCTGATACTTTCAGTTCCTGCACCATTTGAAGATTCTTTATAAATTTGTTAGATTTCATCTTCCTTTCACAACTCCACTCCCCACTCTCACCAGTTTAGATTCTGCTTTGTTGTTCTGCTTCTTAGCTTCCAGAGTTTTGTGACTATTGTGTCTTCTCGTGGGCTTAGGTCTTTTAAAACATATTCACTGTTTTTATTTTAGTGGGTTTTGAGACAGAGCAAGCATTCAGACTTCCATCTTAACTTTGAGGCTTATAATATTAGTGTTCACACTAGAGCAAAGGTTCTCAACTGGGGACAGTTCTGCCTGAGGGGTGGGGTTAGACAATGTCAAGACAATTTTGGTTGTTACAGCTGGGAGAGCGCTTCTGGTCTCTAGTGGATGGAGACCAGAGATGCTGTGGAACAGTCTATGAGTCACAAGAAAGCCCCCACACACAATTGTGTGGCTGTAAATATCAGTGGCACTGCTGTTGGGAAACCTGCCTTAGAAATTTTAATGTGCATACTATCAAATTCTAAAATTAGTATCTTCTTGCTCCTTAAAGCTGTACAGGAACTATAAATATTTTGTGCCATTGTTGTCTTTATATTTTATTTCTATTTTTAACTCCCTTGTTGTTGTTGTACATGGTGAGTCTTAAAATTAATTGCCATATGTACCACCTTTTAAATCATATTTCTTTGTAAAAATTAGATTATCTGGGATAACTTCTGCTGTCTTAAGTACATACTTTTAAATTTCCTTAGTGAGGATCTGTTAGTAATAGAGTTTTAGCTTTTGTTTATTTGGAAATTAATTTATTTCACCCTTGTATTTAAAGAATATCTTTACTTGGTATATAGATCTAAGTTGAATATTTACTTGTTTGTTTTTTTCCTAATTTATTAAAGATTTTATTCTCATGTTTTCAGGCTTCCATGGTTGATGATAAAAATTTAGTTGTCAGTTTGATGGTCTTTGTTTTAAGGGTGGCTTGTCACTTCATGCTGGCAGCTTTTAGAAACTTGTATTTGTAATTTCACCATCATGTGATTAGGTGAAGGTATCTTTTCTATTTCCTGCCAGGGCTTTGTTGGGACCCCTGAATTTGAGGAGTCCTATCTTTGATCAGTTTTGGAAAATTCTTAGCCATTATTTGTCTATAGCTTCTGCTCCATTTTCCCTTTCTTCTCATTCTGGAATGTTGAGTAGATGACCATTTAGTGTGCTCACTCTGTTTGTCATGTCTCTTGGTTTCCCTTATATTTAAAAATGTTATCTCTATGTCTCTTTGATTCATTCTCAGTAACTGCTAGATGTAGCTCTTGCTTGCTATTTTCTTCTTAATCTACATTTTTACTTGATGTTAAACCAGTCCTTGAATTTTAAAAATGTGTTATTTTTATTTGTTTGGTAGCTTCCCCTCTTATTACTTTGAAAAGTTTTAAATCTACAAAAAACTAGAAAGATAGTATAGTGAGAATCCATGTACCAGACTCTTCATATAGGTTACCAGTTGTTAGTATTTTGCCACATTTGCTTGATTTTTCTCTTCCTCCTTCCACCTTCTAGTAACTTTTTTGAACCATTTGGAGCAGACAGCATAATTATTTTATTCTCTTAAGTATGTGGACATTTTTCCATAAAACCACTTTTTTGGTGAAAATAGATTTATCACAGAAAAAATTTAATGCTAATGTATTATTTAATATGCAGTTAATATTCTTTGTTTCTCACTTGTCAAGTAATGTCCTTTGTAGTTTTTTCCCTGCAATCAAGGATCCAGTGAAGAGTCATCTATTGCATTTATTTGTTATATCTTTTTTTAGTCTTATATTTTGTTTTTGATAATTCCAGTATATCAGGTCTTTGAAAATCTGAGCTGCTGTTTTCTGCTGTCACTCATGGTGTGTGGTGTCATCTCATGCACATGTATGCATGTGTCTTAACATGAGATTATAGTTCTTGGAAATTCATATATAGGAAGTTTTTTTAATCCTCACCTGAGGACATTTTTTCATTGCTCTTAGAGAGGGAGAGAGAGGAAGGAAGAGAGAGAGGAAGAAAGAGAGAGAGGAAGAAAGAGAGAGAAACATTGGTTCATGCCCGGATGGGGGGGATCTTACGAGACGAGGGATCGTCCATTCTCAGACTGGATGGAACTCACAACCTAGATATGTGCTCTGACTGCAAATCAGACCTGTGACCTTTAGGATATGGAGACGATGCTCCAACCAACAGAGCCACACAGGCCAGGGCATCATATATAAGAAGTCTTTAATGCTGGGGTTGGAAGTTTCCTCCTTTAGAGTGTATTTGCTGTTGTGTCTGCCAGGTGCTTAGGCAAACTAGTGTCCTCTGAACATTTGAAACTAAATTTGTAGCTTTAGTCTTTACTGGCCACTTAGGTAGGTAATTTGTATTGCTTGCAGATGGGTTTGTGATTAAGGATTCCCCTAATTTCCCCCCATTACTGGGGAGGATTCCTGTGATTTCCCTAGTGTTGAATAAAGGGAAAAAATTTCCTTCTGGCTCACTCATAATCTGCAGGTGTAATTCTTGGTGGTTCCAGTTCTGTATTGTAGGGTATCCTTTTAGAGTCCCTGTCTTTGGTGGTCCTGAGTCCTGTTCCTTAACACTTCTGCATGGCCTTGAAAACTAACATTCTAGTTTGAGGTTTGGCAGATGCCTTCAAGGCTTTTCTCCACGGTGAAAGCTGGTCTTTCCTTATCTTTTTGGATTATTCTACTTAGTTTTTATCCTCTAAGTTACTACTTAACTAACCTCTTGCTCATTAATGATTTTTTAAAATGTTTCATCCAGATGATCAGTTGAGTACCTACCTGTTATTCTTCTATAAATGGCACATTTTTAAAGCCCTCTCACATATCCACGAGGCTACATTTGCTGCAGGTTATATATCCCAGAGTTACTGAGCCAGGTATCCTGTTGAGTAGAGATATTTAGTACAGAGCAGTTGACATTTGGAGAGTCCTTGTCAAAAATACTCTTAGTTTTTATTTCATTGCCATTAATTTTCTCTTTCCTAACAGTATAAATATCAAGATCTTAAAGCTACTCCTGTTCCATACTTTTTATAGCAGAAAGTATCTTTGTTGCTCAGAGATTGGGAAACTGTGGTGAGCATTTTGTCAACTCGAAAATCATATTTATGAAAAAAATTAATTTAGTGTTTCTTAGATTAATTTTATTAAATTAGATTGACTTTTATTCTGTTTTTAAAAGATTTTATTGCACGTTGCCTACCTGAGCTTACATTTTAAGTGGTTTCAATGAAATAAAAAAAATTCCTAATTTTTAAATTAGGTTTTCCTTTTTTTAAAAAAGATTTTATTTTCAGAGAGAGGAGAACAAAGGGAGAGAGGGAGAAAGATTGATGTTTGAGGGAATGTCAATTGGTTGGCTCCTGCACACCCCCAACTGGGGACCTGGCCCACAACCCAGGCATGTGCCCTGACCTGGAATTGAACATGTGGCCTTTTGGTTTGCAGGATGACACCCAACCCACTGAGCCACACCAGTCGGGGCTCCAATTTTTTAAAATGTTACTGTTAAAACATATGCAGCTCACTTGGAAGGCTTCTGCAGTGTTATCTCTGTCAGTACTTGTGAATGTATTAATATTAGGCTCTTTATGTTTTTAAACTACTTGTACAACATTTAGAATCGACCTGTCTTAGTGTTTCAGACCAAATTACAGTGGTAGAAAAATACATGCCTTTTACCTGAAAGTGACCCTGGAAGAGTCATTTACACATGAGAGTTAACCCAGTGAATATTTACTGAATGAGCGTAGTGCAGCCAAATTGCTACTTAGCCACATTATGGTGCCTTTTATTTGAAAAAGCAGAAATTGTTAACTTTTCTCAATCTTTTTTTCCCCATCTCAACATATCTGTAGTTTATCGTGCTTTTTACAGTAAAACATACCTAAATTATTTCTACACTGAATTTCTTAATCTCTTTGTGCTTGATTTTTCTCAGTATTTTGTTTTGTTTTGAAGTTTAGTTTCCACCTGTCCTTAGTAATCATTTGGTTGAGTGAGTTAGGAAAACTTGCTAATAAATTAGAACATAAAATAATGTTACAAAGGTAGTATCTTTTCTCCCATGTCTCTAACAAACTTTTAAAAAATAATTTGAGTCACATTTATTGACCACTGTTGTTTGTCAGGCATTTGACTAGGAACTTGTGATGGACTCATAGGTGGGTGAGAATTTGAAGGCAGTTGGTGTCCTCATCACCTGCTTTGCTTGTACATAGGCGTGTATGCGCATACCCACCTATGTCATTTTTAAACCTGGTTTTAGTTCAAAAGCAGCATTAAGTAAAAGGTCACGCTTTTGTCTCAGTGTGAAAACATTGTGAACTTTTCTGAAATTTGTTTATTGTTTTTTTTAGAGTGAGAGAGAGAAGGACGGAAGGAAACATCCATTTGTTCTTCCACTTATTTATGTATTCATTGGTTGATTATTTGTGTGTGCCCTGACTGGAGACTGAACCCACAACCTTGATGTATTGGGATGACACTGTAATCAACTGAGCTACCTTGCCAGGGTGGTGAACTTTTCTAGGGTTGCATTAATGTGATGAAATAACTATTATTAATTTCACCTTAACACTTTACAGTGTACCATTTAAAAGAGTGAACAATTTATTTTGAAAATTATTAAAATATATTCAGGATATTTTTATATTTATAGTCAAATACAATTGCTTAATCTCTTAGATTTTCAACTACTGCATACTTACATTATCAAAGTAGAAAAATCCTTATATTTCTGACTATTTATAGCTTCTTTCATCAGAAGAAAACTTCCACAGCATTTGTTACAGCCAGTCAGATAGTCAGTGTGGTTCTCCTCCAAGGGGTTGGTCAGAAGAGTTGGATGAACGTGGGCATACCTTGTATACCAGTGACTATACTAATGAAAAGGTACATTCTTTTTTTCTCATCTAGTTTTCTTGGTTGAATCCTCTCCTAAAATCATTGTGTACTGAAATTTTAGTAGTATTTAAAAAACACTCAGAATATTTTTCATTGTAATTTGTAGTCATGTAAATTGAATGAAAACTCAGTATAACTACTGACTCATGGTTTTAAACTGCTTACAATTACATTGATTTTTATAGTGTCAGAACACACTTAAGACAGACCTTTTTTAAGGGTAGGCATGTTGAGTGTTATTCTGTTTAGAGTTCTTCAGTAAACATACTGCTTTATACAGTCATCCTTAGTATGCTTGAGGGATTGGCTCCAGGACCCTCCTTTTCCCACACAGATACCGTAATCTGAGGGTGCTCAAGTCCTTGGATTATATAAAATGGTACAGTATTTGCCCTTAACCTATATTTGCACATGGGCTACAGCAGAGTCTGCCTACATATCACTTCATTCACACGGATTCAATGTAGAGTTTGGCACATGGCAAATCTAAATTTTGCTTTTTGGAACTTTCTGGGATTTTGGGGGTGGGGAGGGATATTTTCAGTCTGCAGTTGGTTAAATCTAAGGGTGGGAAACCTGAGGATACAAAGGGCTGACTGTGTTTTTCTTAGGGAATGGCTTTTTGGGAATACTAGTTTTCTTAGCATGTTGTTATGATATACTGCCTCACTTCCTATACTCCTTTTTCTTTTATAACCAAGTTATATAAAACAAAAACCACGAATCTAGTATCTTATGATTAATTAACTGGTTTGGAAGTGCATATTGAAATTTTATGTGGATGTTACATCTCAGATCATCAGAGAAAGTAACTGGGTTGATGGGGCTGGTTGAGAGGATAAGCCCTTGGGAAAGAATGGAGGAGATAGGCTTTTACCGCCCCCCCCCCATTTCTGCTTTAATTATTTGACACTGGAACATGAGGAAACAGTAGTATTCATATATATTATAATCAAGATCACATATTTATTAGCAGTAGGCTTTCTTTCCCTCTTCACATTCTCTGTATTACATTGTATGAAATAGTTGTTCTGTGATTATTTAATCACAGTGTAAGATATGTTGGCTACATGAAGTTTGGCTTAAATTGTTTAGTAGTTTTCTACTTAAAGATTGAAGAAAAATCCCCTTCTGTTAATTTTTTAGTCCTGTTTTCTGGGTAGGTGTGGTGGCCCTATGTTCAGTGCACATGTATCTGTGTATCTTTACATTGTATAAGAGTATTTCCTGTGTTTTAAGTGATACTTGAACTACTAGCTTGACTTTAGATGAAAGGGAGAGAAAATAAGCTTACATTTAATACTGAGTCCATGTACTCTTTCAAACTTGAAGTGTAAGTGTTAACATAAGGTTGTTAAATTGTTTTTTGCAGCTTTCTAAAGCAAGTAGAATGGAACTTACAAGAATAATATCTAATATCTCTGGTTATAAAAGCCTAAACTCTCTTTTATTTAAATTAAAAGATAACACCTGTTCTGTTTTTAATAGTGGCTCAAGCATGTTGATGATCAAGGTAGACAATATTACTACAGTGCCGATGGATCTAGGTCGGAGTGGGAATTGCCAAAGGTAATAAATAAACCTTAACTCTGAATTTCTATTTAAGAATTGTAGATGAAATAATATGAAAATGGTTTCAGTAGATTTATTTTTAAAATTGTATTTAACTTTCTTTTTTACTTTTTTTATTGATGTTCAAATACAGTTGTCTCCATTTTCCCACCACCACTTTCCCCCGCCCTACCCACACCCACCTCCCACCCTCAACCCCACCCCCACCTTGGCTCTATCCGTGAGTCCCTCATGTATATTCAACTTTCTTATTTTATTACTATTTTATTGAATTTACATTGGTAAGTAAAATAATACAGGTTTCAGGTATACAGTTCTGTAATACACCATCTGCATATTGTATTGTGTGTTCAGCACCCCAAGTGAAGTCTGGTTCCATCACCATTTATTCCTATTTTACCCTCTTTTCCTCTTGTTATTACCATACTATTGTTTGTGTCTGTAAATTTCTCTTTCTTTGCTTAGTCTGTTCAAATTTTTAAAAAGCAACAAAGTTAATTTCTTCAGAATTCACTGAGAATCCTGTGATTGGCTAAAATTTTCTAAAACATGCATTATTTTTGTAGATATTATTGATTATTCCTATTAAAAAATTCTTTTGGTTTAACGTGAAATTTGTTTTTCATTATTCCTGGAATAAGAATTCTCTTCAGTGCCAATAATGCCATCTTATATCTAGTTATCTTGAATACATTAAATTTTCTACTTGAAGTTGGTCTTATGTTTAATCTTTATTTTGAAGAGAAAGATCAACCCAGTATTCAAGTTTATTGTATGAAATGTGTGTTATAATTGAGTCAGTTACTGGCTGAGAGAGGCAACATGTAGTGATAAGATCTACTAGGGTGTCACTGGGTATCTCTTCAGATACAACACTAGGGCTAAGTTTAAATGATATCTGTGCAAACATTTAGATTTTAATTGGTACATTATTTTAATATTTTAGAAAACAACTATAATTAGATTGTCTGTGGCATCAATTATCAGATAGATTTTAGTTTTTAAAGAAATTTCTTTTCCCTAAAATAAGTCAATTTAAAGAAAAATATTTGGTATAAATAAATACATGTGGATATAGAAAAAATTCACTAGGTGTTACTAATCTAGTGAACTGGTGCTAACAGTTTTTTTTTCTGTGTGAGTATTATCTGGCTTGATACTCATAAAATAAGATATATACAGCCTGTAGTTCATTTCTAAGACCATGCCTTGTGCATATGTATTGAGCCAGTAGCAAAAGAGCTCCATTGTAATTCTGATAGCTTTAAAATGTTATGTTGATTAACCTACATGGATCTCAAGGAACAGTGTAGGTTGCTATAATGGAAACTTGGTGGGGGTTAGGAAGAGAGGAATGAAGGAAATACTGGTTTTTATTGGTTAATTTGGCTATCAAGTATAGCCCTAGAATTCTCTTGTAGTTAAAAAAGCTTTGTAAAGTCTTCAAATAAGCATTTTTGGGTACTTTATCATGCATTTTCCATAGGTACTTTCTTTTTTGCCCAGCTCAGCAGAACTAAAACTATTTCATATTTTTAACCACTTTATTTAAAGTAGCATTTTCTAATTAGAAGTCATATTAAAGTTTACATTTGGACACTATGACTTTTTTTAAGCACTGTTTGGAGCTTCACATATTGGTATTAATCAAGATAATTTTTATATTTTAATTACAAAAGCTCCCATATACAAAGAGTTAAGAGGATATTATTACATTGTAGGGTTTTTTTTAAGACTTTATTTTTTTAGAGCAGTTTTAGGGGTTTTTTTCATTGTTTTCAGTTACAGTTGTCCTCATTTTCCCCCCATTACTCTCCCTCGCTCTCCCCTCCCCCATGTTTTAGGTTTACAACAAAATTAAGAGGAAGGTACAGAGATTTGCTGTATATACCTCCTGTCCCCCACATGCATAGCCTTCCCTATTTTCAGTGTCACTTACCAGAATCGTACATTTTTTTTACTAAGAACCTACACTGACACATTATAAGCACTTACAGTTCATTGTCTACTTTAGGGTTCACTCTTGGTGGTGTTGCACATTCTATGGGTTTATACAAAAGTATAATGCACATCACAGAGCATTTTGATTGCCCTAAAAATCTTCTGTTCTCTGCCTATTCATGCCCCTTCCCCAGCAGCAATCACTGATCTTTTTTTGGTCTCTATAGCTGGGTCACATTGTTTTTACTTAAAGTTAACCATAAACTCATACCAAGAATGAAGAAAGATCTAAATAAAATGTATATAAAAGTGCCATAAAAAAATTTAAAAGTGCCATAAATTGCTCTGAGGATTAAAAGTTTTATATTATTACTTTTTAAAATTATGAAATATAATTTAGTAAAACATTTGTAGATTTAAAATTTTTTGTCATTAATTTATACTTTTGTATCTGATTCTGACTCAAGATAAAACCATACTACTTTTTAAACTTTAAAATTGTGCTGAGCACTCAGATCCCTATAATAGTCTTATTTGATGAACCATAACATAGTAGGTGAGTGGTACAGTAACAGTGTGGGGGTTTTTTTCTTTTTGGAAGTTTTCCAAAAATTGAATATGAAATGATCTGACATTATTTTCCAGATTTAATTGTCCCTCAATAAAACTTTTAAGTGACAAATTAATATTCCAAGCTTTATATGGCTATTAACAAAAGTTTAGGAGAAAAGAAGTATTCATAATAAGATTAGTAATATTTTGTTTTGTAAATGTACCAGGAAGAAGTTGAAAAATATGTCAGGTGTTACTTTTTAATACTGGTGCCATTTATACGAACAATTTAATCATACTTAATGATTAAATTGGAAAGAAAAATCTATGGATAGTGATGGCTAAAATGTGCTGGGATAAGAATATGTTTTGGGTATATAACTATTAAAAACTATAAAGCAGTGCTTGGTTTTATAATACTAAGCTTATAAAATGAGATCAGATTTTGACTTAAAAAATCAGAAGAAAAATCTGAAAATGTGTTTCATTGAAAATGATTTTGAATACAGATTACATAATACTAATTAAATAATTTAATGATGTAATGTTAATTTTATAATGTTAATTTGTTCCTCTTTTTGAATTTCACTCCTATTAGTCTGATTGCCTGGAGTAATGACATCAAACATAAAACTTTTTTTTGACTGATTTTTCCCAGGTCAGGGTCCACTAAAAGGAGAGGCTCCCAGAATAACTTTGCAAAAGGGCTAATTTGGAACCTTTACTTAACTGGTATCGGGGTTTTTTAAAGACTTCTGTACTTTCCTTGGTCAGAAGACATGTAGGCTCAATATTAGGAAACTGACTTACTTCTGGAGATGCCATGGGTGAAAGGGAGAAGAGAAGCAAGGGACTTGAGTTATATCAAAACCTTAAAGGGTAGTTAGTTCTACAGCAATGGAAATGGATGCTGATTGTGACCAGTGTTGAGTTATTAGTTTTGTGATTATTATCTTATTTTCTGCCGCCATTTGCCACTTAGAATAAAATGTCAGATGGTCTAGGCAATTTCTTGTATTTCCAATTAAATTTGTTATGTAGAGGAGGCTCGAGTTGGGTACAGTGGGAATAAGAAAATAAGGAAGAATGTTTTAGAACCACTATTTAATGTATTGTTAATGTAAGATAAAGAAAACTGCAGATTAAATTCAGTACCCTAAGAAATTTAACAATGAAAGTAAGTCTTACATAAGTTCTGTCAAACAGATTTGTAACCCTCAATACAGAGATTAGAAATTTAACTACTATTTTCTAAATATATCTTTGATGCTCAGTACTATGTAGGTGTTCTAATAGGCACAAATGCGTAGATCTTGGTCTTTACCCTCTAGGAGTTTGTTATAGATTTGGAAAGGAGAAACATGTTCGTAAGACAGCTAAGAAAAATAGAACGTGTACATACATATTACATACATCTGGTTCTAGATTGGGAATAAGTGAAGGGAACTGTAAACTCAAAGACAGAAGGAGGGATTAGTAGGGAAAAATAAAGATGAATTAAGAGCAAAAAAACCAAAATATCTCTCAAAATGAATGCCATTTAGAATTTTTTTAAAAAGACATGAAAACTGATGTATAGACATGAGAAAATCAAGAGATCATTGTACTCACTCTAGATAAAGGCTTTATATGTTGTAGATTTTCAAAGAGTTAAATGAAGAACAAAAAAATCAAGACAAATGTTACATGAACAGGTGAATGTAATAAAGAAAAGAATTTTTTTCTGGAATGAAATTGCTTTATTTGTTTTAAATAAGGTTTATTTTTTATTTTTAAGTATACTTTATTGATTATGCTATTATAGTTTTCCCAATTTTTTTTCTCCCCTTTATCTCCCCTCCCCCTTGCACCCCCCAACCCTCCAGCATTCCTTCCCCCTTAGTTCATATTCATGGGTTGTACATACAAGTTCTTTTCTGTTTCCTATACCCTCCTTAACCTCTCCCCATCTATTTTATGCCTACCAGTTATGCTTCTTATTTCCTGTACCTCCCCTCCATTCTTCCCCTCCCACTCCACGCTGATAACCCTCCATGTGATCTCCGTTCCTCTGGTTCTGTTCCTGTTCTAGTTGTTTGCTTAGTTTTTGTTTTTTAGATTCAGTTGATAATTGTAAGTTTGTTGTCATGTTATTGTTCATATAAACTAGAAATTTTTGAAATAAAAAAGATAGTCATTGAAATAAAAAGTACAGTGGATAGCATAAACTATAGAAGAGACAGAGGAAGGTAACATTAATGCATAGTTAAGGGAAATGGAAGCTAGGTAGAGTTTTCTATACTCATACTAGAAAGTGAATGGAGGAAATGGTAGAGAAATAATATATAAAAATATGACTTACGGACGTTTTCTAAAGCTAAAGGAAGGATAGGTAGACATCCACAAGTTGACAAAGTTCACTGGATCTACAGAACATCATTATAGGGAGACAATCGTAAAAGCCATCAAAGGGTTAAAGATCAGATTACCTCCCTGGGTGGATTGCATCATTGACCCATTGAGGCCATTCTTTACCCACTCCTGTATCAGTGCTCTTTGCTGTGTACGAGTTGGTGTGTAGTGGCCTCCCACTGGCTGGGGTGTTGTCACACCATTAACTGAGTTCAGTCATGTGACTTGTTTTCACTGATAGGATGTGAGCAAATGTATCAGAAAGCACCGTATTGAGATGGGCTTCTGTACCAGGGCTTGCTCTTTTACCTCTGCCATCGCCATGGGAATAACATGCCAGGCCAGCCTACTGGTCCCAGGAAAAAGAAATAGATTTTTAAAAACAAATAAATAAACAAAACCTCAGAGTCTGTGGGAAAATACAAAAGATCTAACATTCGTTTTATTGGAGTTCCAGAAGGAGAGGAGAAAGAGTGCAATGCTGAAAAACATTTGAAGAAATAATGTTGGAAATGTTCCAAATTTGGTAAAAGACCAACGGATTCAAGAAGCTGAGTAAACACTAGACAGGATAGACCCAAAGAAATCCACATCAACATTGTAGTCCAATTTCTGAAAACTTAAGGATTTCACTACCCTAAACCCCCTCCCCCACCCTCCCAATCTTGAAAGCATCTCAGTGAAACAACACATTACCTATAGGGTGATAATGATTTGAATGGCAGTAGATGTCTTCTTAGAAACTGTGAAGCCAGAAGGAAGTGGTGTAGCATTTTTCAGATGTTGAAAGAAAAGACCTTTTCACCCATAATTAGTAACACCTTGTGATAATTGTATATCCAGCAAAAATTTCCTTCAGGAGTTCAAGTAAAATAAAGACATTTTACATGAAAGTAAATGGAGAGATTTATCACTAGCCGTCTTTTTCTGAAAAAAATTCCTATAAACAAAAGGGAAATGCTAACTGAAGAACACTTGGGACATCAGGAATGGAGAAACAATGGGAAGGCTGAATATCTGTGAAGACTTTGTCCTGAATTAAAAAATTATGTTTGACATTCAGAACAAAAATTATGACATTTCTGGAGAGCTGGCCCCTTGTAGTACAGGCTTCCCCTGCTAGGTGAGTGTTCTAGGAACCTGTCTGTATCAGTGTACCAGCTGGCGTTGTTGTGAGAGGCTGCGTTCAGCTTCAGTGATTTTCTTTTTTCTTTGAAGACTCAATGCATTTGCATTGGCCAGTTTCACGATGGGTGATTTATGAGCTCACCTCAAACCGTGCTGAGTGTTCAGCAGTTTTTGACAAAAAATGTCATGATACCTGTGCCCACCCTCCCCATTCATCTGATCTTGCCCTGAGTGACACTTTTTTTGTTTCCCCATTGAAAAAAGTCCTTAAAGGGAAATGTTTTGCTAGTGTGGAAGAGGTGAAACAATAAACAGCAGAACTAAAAGGCATCAAAATCGACAAGTTCAAAAACTGTTTTGAGTAGTGGAAAAAACATCTCAATTAGGTAGGTGTGTTGCATCAAATGGAGAATGCTTTGAAGATGACTGAAGATTAAATATGTAAGAATATACTATTTCTTTTTATATACTGGTTTTTGGGTCCCCCTTGTATAGAGATGTTTAAAACAACTATATCAAAAAAGGGAGAGAGTAGTGTAATTCTTGGTAAGGTTTCTACATTCCACTTGAAGGAATAAAATGTTGATACTAGTAGACTGATGTGTTGAGAATGTAAACTGTAATCCCTAGAGCAAGCACTAAAAACTGCAACAAGAGACATTCAAGGAACTACAGATGGCCGGGGTAGCTCAGATCGATGTTTCACTCCCTCTCTTTTTCCCACCCTTCCCCTCTTTCTAAAAATAAGTAAATAAATAAAATCCTTAAAAAGGAAGAAAGGAAAAAACTACAGATGGTCCTCACTTATGGTTTTTCTACCTTATGGTGGTGTGACAGTAGTCGGCCTTCAGGAGAAACTATACTTCAGATTTTGAATTTTGATCTTTTCCCGGACTAGAGATACACATACAATTCTCTCTTGTGATGCACCTGCCGTAAGTACAGCTCTCAGTCAGGCACATGATCATGAGGGTAAACAACAGACACCCTTCAGTGTGCTGTGTTGCCAGCGGTTTTTTGGGGGGGGATTTTTTTATATGTAAATGTGTAAAAGAAATGTAAATTTTTTTGGGGGGTGGGTATTGTGTTCTGAGAATATTTAAGGTAGGTTTGGCTAATCTATGGTATTCAGTAGATTAGGTGTATTAAATGCATTTTCAACTTCCAATATTCATAACTTCTGATGGTTCTTTTGGTAAGTAATCCCACTGTAAGTAAGTCAGGGAACATCTGTATAGATAAATTAAAATATCGCAGAAAAGGAGAAACGGGGATGTAAACAGAACAGAAAACAAACTTTATTACGTTAAATGTAAATGTCCTAGACATACCTGTTAAAAGATTTTCAGAATGGGTAAAAAACCATGACCCAACTATATGCTTCTTTCTATAAGAAAAATCACTTCAAATGTAATGATATATTACATCATGTTGAAGGTTATCAAATAATCTGCAGTAAATCTCATAGTCTATGGTGAGATTACAGAAGCTTTCCCATTAGAATTAGTAACTAGATTAGAACTCTATCACTGCCTCTGTTCAACTATAAAAAAAGAAAAAGAAATACCAGTTTTTCCAGCTTTCAGAAAGTAGAGCATTCCTATGAAACCTTCTGTAAACCAAAGTGGCATAAAGTAGAGTACGTGACAGCTTTATCATAAAAGTAGAATTTTTCTTTGGATCTTTTTTTTTTTTGCTAGTGAAAACAGGTACTAGTATAGGTCTTTTGTAAAAGGGAAGTGGCATAATATAAACTTCAGAAAATGGGGAGTACCTGTAATAGAATTGAAAAGAAAGATACAATTTTTTTGATTACTAGAAAATCAAGAAAATCTACAAACTAAGAACTGATGAGAGTTTAATAGAATTGCTGGGCATAAAATCAATGTAAAAACTACTCATTTCTCTAGTAAGTAGTCAGTTTGAAAATGTGATGGAAATAAAGTTCCTCTTTGCATTAGCAGCAGCAGCAGCTACAAGGGGAATCTTGACTAAGAAGATGCCTGCTAAAGTTTGTAAGATCTTAACTAAAATTTCAGAGCAGAAATGAAGGACATAAAGGAAGACCTGAATAAGTGGTGCAGTTATACCATTATGATCTTGCATTGGGAGAGTTAATCTTACAATAGTGTCGACATTAGTCTGTAAAATTCACCACATTTCCATTTACTGTCTTCCTCCCAATATTTTTGCAACTTGTGCTAAATTTTATTTGCAAACAGAGGCCTATGAAGAAACAAAACATTCTTGAATAGGGAGGATGTGTGTTGGGGAGGGTGCACATGAGGGCTGGGGTTCCAGCCATGGTGATTTAAGATGCAGTAATATGGGGACATGTGTAGGGAAATAGACCAGAACAGAATAGGAAGCTCAGATGTGACATTAGAAATCAGCGGGTTATGCATGAACTATGCAATAAATGTAGCTAGGATTATTGGTTATTCACATGAGAAAAAATAACAATGTAAACCTTGGCCTGATTTAACACTTAATGATTAATTCCAGGTAGATTAGAGATATAAATATAATAAGCACGCATAAAGGCTATAGAAGGATATATCAAAGAATGTCTTTGACTTCAAAGTAGGAAGGATTTCTTAAACAACACTAGATAAGGAAAAACTTGAAAGGACAGATTAGCAGATGTGACTACATTAAAATTAAACGAAATGTCTTCTAATGTAAAAAATATAATACACAAAGGAGAAAAGGTGAGCTACAGACTAGGAAAAGATATCTTCAACTCAGCTTACAAAGGTTTGGGATCCCCAAAATAGAGAACATCCTGTTCTTTTTGTACGTAACAGTAAGAGAAAGATATCCAGTTGAAAATAGGCAAGGTACATGACTAAGCAATACACAGAAGAGGAAATACATGAAATAAGTACCTGAAAAGATACTCAGTTTTTCAGGTATCCAGGAAAATGTGAATTAAAACAGTGACATAGCATTTTACCCTTCAGATAAGTTTTTTAAATGTTTGCAAATGTACGTACATTTATTTTATATATGTAAATGTGTATGAGTTCAACAATACCAAGTAGAGTAGTGCAAGGCACTATGATATGCTGGTAAGAGTGTGAATTAGTACTACCATCTTGGGCATATCCATTTATAACTATTATGTAGAAATAAAAGTAAATGAATTAGATCTGCATACTCACCAGTGTGGACACATTTTAAAAAATAAAAACATTGAATGAAAAGAGCAAGTTGAAGAATATGTGTAATATGATTCCATTTATATAAACTTTAAAACAAGTAATATATTTACATATACATAAGTATGTATCATATTATAAAGTGCATGAGAATAACGAACACTGAATTACATGGTACTGCTGGGGAGGGAAAGAGGAATGGAATATGGAAGCTGTATGATATAGTAGGAGCCTCTAATATGGCTACAATGTTTTGTTTTCTTTTTTAAAATGTCTTAATGTTAGATATGCTAAGGCTGGATGGCAAATTTTCATTGTGGTCTCTATTTTGTATAAGTTTGAAATAATTCAATAAAATTTCAGTTAAATTTTTAAAATAAATGTGTTTTTAAAGGGATTAGAAAAATGTTAAGTTTCAGCCATCTGGTTAAACTAGGGCTGTGTGTGTGTGTAAGTGTGTGTTAACTGTGGGTTCTTCTTATTTTTCTTTTCTTTAATTATCACACTTTATTTTTGTATTGTCTACACTAGATTTTATATGTTTCATTCATGCTTTTTAATGGCTTTTTTGAACATACTGTTGCCTGGTAAAACAATTAGCACATTTAAAATTGTGATTACTACCTAGTTTAACTTTACATTATTTTTATTGCCACATAGAAAGGGTTTTTGAACAGTTGTGATAATCATAAAGGTCAAGAGTTAGGATAAGTAACAACATTCATGTATAAGCTTTCACACAACTATTCATTTTCCTTATTGCTAATGATGGTTATTTTGAAAGGATAATATAGCACTGTTTGATAATTGGGTCCCTTTTCACTTAGAGATTTCTGGCACAGACTTTTTTTGGTAGCCTTTGAACTTCTTTGTTTATTCTAGAAATGATTCCTAAGTGAACTGTGATAAATTTTAAGATTAGTAACAGTGAATTAATAACAAACATCTACCTGTGATTACCTGGCTTTGGCAAATTTTAATGTGAAGAATGAAATAACAGCTTTGGGAGACAGTTTGAGAGGGGCCTATATGGATTCATTTTGGAGACAATAAATGGCATATTGTGGAGAAATATATTGGAACATTAAAAACACCTTAATATATTAAGAAGTACCAATGATACTTTAATGCAAATTATAACCAGTCATTAAATTTTAAGATTTACTGGGCTTTTTAGGAGTAGAGGTAATAGATATATTAGATATCTTTTGATTTCAGTACAAGAATTGTATCCCTTAGAAAGCAGATTACTTTTCCTTTGGTATTTTATTATAATACATAATTTACTAAATTATCTGTATAAAATAGTGTTAACTTTTAAGCCTCACATTTCTTTTTTGTAAGTTTTTATTTATTTATTTTTAGAAGAGAAGGGAAGGAGAAACAGAGTGAGAGAAGCATCAGTGTGTGGTTGCCTCTTGTGCACCCCCCTACTGGGGACCTGGCCCATAACCTAGGCATGTGCCCTGACTGGGAATCAAAACAGTGAGTCTTTGGTTCGCAGGCCAGCACTCAATCCACTGAGCCACACCAGCCAGGGTTAAACCTCACATTTCTGAAATGTTTATGCTTGGTGATAATGCTTGACATTTCAAACATTTAAATGATATAGTGCCTTATTGATAATATGTCTTTAATTTTATATGCAATTTTCTTGACAGTTTATCATTTATATACCACAAATATACTTAAGAATGTTCTTTAGAGTTAGGACCATCCCTCCCTTTTAACCTGGTTATATTTTACCACTTCAGAGAAACAAATAATAGTGTGTTTGGCCTGTAAGTAAAAACAAATGTACAAAAATCCTTTTAAATGTGAGAGTACTTTACAGTGTATGTAAGCATTATTTTAAAAACCTAAACTAAAAATTGAATTCATGTGGCTTTTAGAAGTAGCAAGAACCTAAAAAGTTGTCTGATTACTTCATTTAGTAAGTTATGATAACTAATATTTATTGAGAACCTACTATCAGGGCAGTATTTGCTACTTTTATTACTTTGTTCAATCCTTATATCAACTCTGTGAATTAGATATTCTGTTACATCTGTTTTACAGTTGGTGAAACTTAGGACGATTTAATATTTTGTCAAAGATAGTATTCACTTGGTCCATCCAATACAAAAGTGTTGGTCAAAGGTGAGAAAACTGAGGCCAGAACATTCATGTTATTATCATATGATGAACTTGACCTAACCTTAGGTGTCATTGGGAGCTAGCATGTTTAGATTCTAGTTTTGTTTTTCTTATTTATGAAGTGCATTTTTTTCTTTAGTATAATGCTTCATCCCAACAACAAAGAGAAATAATTAAAAGTAGAAGCCTGGACAGGAGGCTACAAGAACCGATAGTATTAACAAAGTGGAGACATAGCACCATTGTGCTGGACACCAATGACAAGGTAAGACTTTTTGAGAAAATCTGATCAGAATTTTGGCAAATTCTTTATTATTTTTTTTCCTCCTTGGTTGAATCTCATAACCTTGGTGACTAGCATTTTATTCTATGTTACATCAGTTTGTCCTGGAGTAGGTTTTGGTTTTGAAAGTGAAGTTTTGCACAATGGACCTTCTCATCTGTAGCTTAATGATGTAAATATACCTTGTGCATTTGAGCCTAGAAGTTGACAGGTTTTGTTTTTCTGATAACCCTATTTTAAAGTCACACATCTGTTAATTGTTGTCTTCAGTCTTTAGGAGGTTTTATAGTACAGACATTTAATTAGTTTTCCGCAGTCCTGTGCCCTTTGTTTCCCTAAATGCTCTCTGCATATAGTGCTGCTTTTATCAGAGAAGTAATGATCTCTGCTTCAACAGGAAGTGAATTTGGATGCAAACTTCAGAATGGAAAAGTCATAAAGTTTTTAAATTCCTACTTATATCTTTTCATGTAGCTTCATTTTGGGGATGGAGTAGAAAATCAGTACAAATTCACAGAACATAGGCATACATACTAATGTTAAAATGTGGTGGTGGTGGTAACATCCCAATAGTAAATAAATTATTTTAGAAAGATATTTATTAATGGGGATTTTTAAAGAATTTCACTATCAGGCTTCTCTGTTGACATAATTAACAGGTTTCTTGCATTTTTAGGTGTGTTACTGAAAACAGAATGAACTCTCCTAAGGCATATTTCTCTATATTTGGAGACTTTGTCTTAAATTCCTTTATAAATTATGTCAATCCATCAGTCAAGACAAGTATTTTTTTTAAGTATTACAAGTGACTGAAATTCATCTTTGTTGAATTAAAAGGAGGATTTTTGTGGAGCTGTAGAAATAGTCTACACACATAAGATGGACTAAACAGAGCAGCAATGAAAGTGGTAGATCAGTTTCTAATTTCTGTTTTATAAGGTTGAATGTAGAGCACATATTAAAGGATTGAAATTCTGGGGTTTGTGTTATTGAAGAATGCTTGAAAATATATTAGCATTGAGATTAACCTGAGGGGGTAAGATTCCTAGAGATTTTAATAGAAAAGCTCATTTTACTCCAAGAACCAGATTATAATTCGGGTATACAGAAAGCTCCTAAATACCTTATATAATGCTCTAATGTAAAAGCCATTATTAAACCAACTCCACTGCCTCTTAATGCTGAGCAAAAAGGATAATTATTTTGGTAATGTGGACTTATAATTTCTTACTCCTTTCTTGAAATTCAATCTTTCTTGAAATTTATTTTCAGCCAATTAGAATAACTTTCATGAAGTTGTTATATTTCCTTTTTTATCTGATTGTTTCAGAGTTGTGAGGACATGATTTTCTTGAGACCAGATATTCACTTATTTTTGGTACAAATGTCTTTTTTCCCTACCTGTCCTTTATAAATAGAATCATAGATAATTGCTTCACCCAGTAAACTTTTCTTTTTATCATCGCCTAATAATACCTTTTTAAGATTTGAGGCTGTGAAAGAGGGATTATACCAGAACAGACTAGCTGACTAATAAAGGGGTAAAGTGTGTATAACTTGAAATGTCATCATAGAAACCTGCTGTGTAGCAAATGTTATGATGTTACAGACAACCTTGGAGGAGGGAGATATGTGTATGTTGTGTGTGTATATGTGGTGCATCTGTTTGTTTCTGCCTGTGTATGGTTTTTACTAAAACCTGCTGTTTGGAGACATTCAACGTGTATTTATATATGCATATACATTTATAAGTATACATAGATAAATGTGTAAATGCAAAATTGTTTCTTGTTATAATAATTAAAATTATTACACATAATTACTCCATTTGATGTGGTTTTTATTTTTGTAGGACTGATGCTATGAAAAAATAAATTACAGTTACCATTCATTTTATTCATTTGCTTATTTTCTAGGTTGTGGGTCATCAAATCTTTCCTTTTTTTCTCAGACTGTTTTAATATTAGACACTCTTAGGAGTTAAGAAATTGACAAGAGAAACATCCGAAACTATCAGAAAAAGTACTTAAATTAGGCTAAACTGAAATTTGGACATTAAGTATAATTGCTTTTTGTAAAGATAAGTTTGATATGCTTTTAATATTTTCTGTATTAATAGTGCAGACTGAGGGTGTTTGATTCAGAAGCTTGCCCCTTCAAGGGTTTTTCCTGTAAACTTGCACTACTGCCTAGTTTCTCTGTTTACATATTATATAGGATATAAATCTGAAGACTTTCCCCAATTGAATGGATGTTAATAGTTTTGCATTATAATTTAATACAAATCTCTAGGTTTGTTGACAGTACCTTATCCAGTTCCATAAGCATAGAAGAGTAGACTGATACAGATGTGAAGATGAATGTTCAAAGGGATTATTTGGTTTTATAGGGAAATTAATAATATGTATTGTCATATGATTTTTAAAATTCTCTTGAAATTATTCAAAACCTTTATGGGAATGGAGGAAATTTAAATGGAGCTTGGCTGTTGATACCAAAAAAAATATTTCTTCAGCCTTATCTTTCATTAATAGTCTCACAAACATCTGTGTTAGAAATCACAAACCATGTTTTAATAACTGCTATAAAAAGGCACATTACTGGTTTGTCCCTGTTTTATTCCTGTAGGCTTAGATGTGAAAATATTTTTTCTGGTGAGTTATTAATCTTTAAATCTGAGGTGTCTTTTTTGCATTTAAAAAATCTGACTTATTTTTAATAATTGGAAAGTTAGCTGTAAATTACTTTAAATATTAATAGTAATTTAATTTCTTACATAGCTGTTGACTAAAAGTTCTCATTCTGGCAGTTGTCAAGTAATTCTTGTGACTGTTCTTTGCCTAATCCTGGATATTCATACTTACCTATACCAAGAGCAAGTCAGTATGGTAACCATACATTTTTATCCACAGTGTTTAGATTTTACCTATTTTAAATATGGTTAACTCAAGCTGATATAACATTGATTTTAACTCAACATGCATCATTTCTTTTGAGTAATTCTGTATGGAATATTTAAATTTAACTATAATTGGTAAAATATGCCACATTTTATAAACTTTATGATATCTGTAGTTTTCAAATCAGTTCCATATTAGTTTCAGAGCTCAGTATAGAAGGAAAATAACTAGGAAAATAATTTTCTTAGCTTCCCCTATTAAGCTCTCCCACTGTGAGTAGAAAGAGTAATATAATTATATAAAATAGAGTAACATTTTTCATTACTTATTTCTTATAGGAATCTCCACCTGCCTCAAAACCCTGCTTTCCTGAAAATGAGTCTTCTCCCTCTTCACCAAAGCACCAAGATACAGTTAGTATGATAGCAGCTTGTAGTAAAATTTAGTCTAGCTATTTTAGTCAATTTCAATAAATTAGTCTTCTCTGAGTATAGTATTTAAATATTTCCTGGGCTTCTATTAAATTTCATTGTTTTTTTTTAAATAATTACAATTAGCCCTGGCCAGTGGCTCAGTTAGTTGGAGCATCACCCCATACACCAGAAGGTTGTAGGTTTGATCCTTAGTCAGGTTACACACCTAGGTTGTGGGTGTGATCCCCAGTAGAGGCATGTATGGGAGGCATCCAGGCTCCCATATGTTTCTCTCTCACATCAGTGTGTCTGTCTGTCTCTCTCAAAAAAAAAAATCAATAAACATATCCTTGGGTGAGGATGAAAAGAAAGGAATAATTACAATTGAAATAGGTTTAAGTTCAAAATCAGATTTTATTGATTTAAAAGCCCCTTTTTGTGCAAAATATGGTATTTTAATGATTAATTTATATGCTATACTTATAAGTGACATTTGTTTGGTTTTTAAAAATAAATATAAAGATCCCTGGAGAATCCTATCAAATTATACTTAACCTTTTTTTCCTCAGGCCAGGAGTTCAAAGGTAAGAAGCATTTCCCTCCTCCTTAATGACCATAGATGCCATTGTTTTCTTTTTTCCTGTGCTATAAAATACATTGCTCAGTCTGTGCTAGCTGAGTATTGGAGAGATGAAACTCAACTTTAAGTTTTCCATAAACTGACAAATCTCCAAGTGACCTTTCTCTAGGGACCTGTCTTAACTGAGATGAAATTGTACTTGATCTCTGTATCTGAAGTTCCTCCCAGTCTTTTCTGTAATTTGTTGATCCTGCCTTTCCCCATTTTAGTGGCTTCTCTTTTCTTTTAGAATGAAAAGAAATTGCTGCAAATTTTTAATGAGGACTACAAGATCTTGCGTGCTCGGGCTCTTGACTGCTTCTCCAGCCTCACCTCTTGGTCCCAATCTTTCCTCCTGGCTTGTTTTCCTCAGACTACATTGCACTTCTATCCATTCCTCAAAGGAGCCTGCTTTTCAGCTCAAGGTCCTTGTCCTGTCATTTCTCTGCCCACTGAAACATTTTTCTCCCACATCTTTTTGTCTAATCAACTTCTGTTTATTCATTGGTGCTCAGTTGAAACTGTGCTTCCTCAGAGAATTTTATTTAAATCTTCTAGATTTGATCAGGTTTCCTTGTAATATTCTTCATGTCATTTAATTATACGATACTTGATTACATGAGATTGAGTAACTCTTTGTTTCTTATGTAATAGAGGAGACTCAAACCCACTATTAATAACCTGTCTTCCCCACTAGACAAAGAAAAGCTTCATTAGAGAAGGAACAGCATCACCCCAATATGTACTGCAGCTCCAGGTAGTAGGTGTCTATTAAATGTTCGTTGAATGAATAAATGAAACCTTTAAAGCTTTTTAAAACATAAACTTTGTTACTTTTTTATTTTATGAAACTATAATATTTATTAGGATACTTCTAATTGCTTAGTCAGAGGCAAGGGTTTCCACAGATGTCAAATTTTACTTTTCTAACTCCTTCTCCATTCCTTAACCTTGTCAGGTCATCCATGGTTCGTATCACCTGTTATACATATTTCCCTCTGACATTGCTCAGGTAGTTCCCCTGTCTCCAGTGTCCAGACTGATCTCAGCACGATTTGTAAAGAATTACTGTATGGATCTAAGGTGCTATTCCTACCATACTTTTTATCAGTCCATCTAGAAAAAGAGCAGAAGCCTCTTTTTAACTTATTTTAAATATAGGTAATAATTTATAATAAGACCTTTTATAAATTATTTCTGTTTTGGTAAAAGGGAATTTCTAGGTAATCTTAGAAATAGGACTTCATACATGTTCTATATAGAGGTACAAAGGACTGTTTGCAAATTATTTTTCCACACATTGGCCTTTTTCTGAAGAGTTTTGAAAGCAACTAGACCATCCTGGACTCACGATACCCTCTGATGGCCATCACAGGGAAGTGTCTCACCAATGTTTCTTCTTTTTCATTCTTTGTGTATCTTCAACTGGAAAAACAAAACAAAACAGTGAACAGCTCTGTTAATTCTACTTGAGGCCAGTCTGTTTCCACACAGCCACTCCTTTCCCATGGAATGGGGAATGCTGGGAAGCGTGCCTCATCCATGCTGTCAGCCCTTCCTCACTGAGGCTTCTGCCCGCCTTGACTTCTCCTTCCTGCCTCTTCCTTTGCTCTGTGTCCTCCTTTTGCCCTGGCTCCACCTAGTCTTGCCTGTCTTTCCCACTCTTACCCGGTTAATACAAGGAGATTTCTCCCTCTCTTTTTTTTGTGAGTTAAAATATGGTTGGTATAAAGCCTTTAGTGGTAAGAAAAAGGAAGCTACAAATTTAAAAAGATGAAAATGATATAATAATCAGCATTAGCTATTGATGTCATCTTAAAATCTCTGAAGATTGCTCGTCTACCTCTTCAAACTTCTTTTTTTAATCAAAGCTTTATTGAAATGTAATTTATGTACCATGTAGTTCACCCATTTAAAGTGTATACTTCAGTTGTTTTCAGTACATTCAGATATGTGCAGCCATCATCACAGTCAACTTTATTTTCACCATCTCAGAAAGAAGCCCTGTCTGTACGCATCCTTAAGTAACCAGTCGTCGTCTTTCTGACTCACTAGACTTGTCTGTACTGGACATTTCATATGAATAGAATCATATAAAACATCTTTTTTGACAGGCTTTCTTCATGTATTTTCATCTGATCTCTTCTAATCAAACCAGATTTAAAACTCCATTTCTTAATATGAATTTTAAACATGTTCATTTTTATTTCATTTCTAGTTTTAAAATGCATTGTTATTTTTCATAGTTCTTGCACATCATTTTTGGAAATGGCAGTATATACATTTTTAAAAGTTAGTATATTTTCTACAATATGACTACAGTATGGACTGAATATGATTTTATGGGCTGATATAGAACCTAATCTCTTTGTCCCAGTGTACATATTAGAATATGCATTTTAAAGTTCTAAATTACTGAATACTGAATAAAATTTTAGAATATACAGTTTGGAAACTTCAACTTTTCAAGCTGTATTCCCAGTTATAGTATTAGAGCAAAAGACATTTTCAACATTTCTTTAAGAAAAGTATTAATGAAAAGAATTGGTGTTTTTTCCCATTGAATAATACTATTTTAAAGGATTTTAAAAAACATAATTTGAATATCTGATTTTTTGATAACACTAGTTTCAGTTTTTTTATTAAAGTGAAATTCATGTAACAACATTAAGCATTAACCAACCTACACTGCACAGCTGAATAACATTTCACATATTTGCAGTGTATAGCCATCCCTTGTACCTGGTTTCAGATGTTCTCATCCTTGGGGGGACCTGCACACTCAAGCACTCAGTGTACATCTGTTTCCACATCTCCCTCCCTCTCCTGCCGGCGGCCACTGGTTTGCCCTCTATCTCTGTGGATTTACCTGTTCTGAAAGCTTCTGGCTCTTGATTTCAACACTGTGTCATTGTGCAAACTTTTTCTGTATTGTAAGAATCTTAGTATTAAACAATTATGATAGGATTAACTGAACATATGGATTTTGGTGAACTATATTGATTTTTTTTAAATCCTCACCCAGGGATATGTTTATTGATTTGAGAGAGAAACATCGATGGGTTGCCTCCTATATGTGCCCCAACTGGGGATTAAACTTGCAATTTAGGTATGTGCCCTGAATGGCGATCAAACACACAGCCTATCAGTGGGTGGGACAATGCTCCAGCCAACAGAGCCACTCAGCCAGCACTAGACAGTATTGATTTTGGTACATAATATTTGTTAGCTGAAGTTGGGAAATGCCGATTTACTAAATGAATGCCACGTTGATTACAGTTTCTGGGGCCTGCAAAGTGATTATGAATGAACCTGTGGAAGTTTTCTCAAATTACTTAACAGAACTGACATTGTATTATTGTCTTGCCTTACTACAATAGGATAATCTTATTACAATCTTTTTGGTTGAAATTTAACCACACTTTGCTAATCCTTAATAAAACATTTGCTTTTTTATGAAGTTTTGAGTATCAACCATATTTAGACTAAGATATCATTTATGAAAATGAGCAATTTTTTACTGGATTAAAGATATTTTTATGAAATTATTTTAATAATCACAAAAACATTAGTTAATTTTTAATTTATGTTCAGTAGAGAAAGTACATCAGATAGTTTGATATAATCTTCTAATTTTTTCCCACAAATCTCTCGCCTTTGTAACCAAACCTGTATTATTCATCTATACCCACTTGACCTTTTTTTTGGTCAGATTCAGAATCTTCAGTGTTTGAAAGTTAAAGCTTATATTTCTTTCTTGTTATAGCGCTGCTAATCTGTTGGTCTATTACTGCAACAAATATGTATTGAACTACAATGTCAGACGCTGTACTAGGCACTGGTGTTATATTTATTAATATAATAGCTGTGTTCCCAGCATACAACCTAATGGAGTAGACAGTGAATAAATAATAGATACGTAGTTACACTTTGCATTAAATGCAGTGAAAACACAAACTGGAGGCAGTAGTAAATAATGGGAGAGGTAGAGGAGCTCCTACTTACAAATGGTCAGGGAAAGCTTCTCTCAGAAGGTGTCATTGAAGCTGAGGTATGACCATCTACCCAATTTGCTCAGGCTTGGGAGTTTCTTTCAGATCTTCCTTCTCAGCCTCACATTCTGTCACTGCCCTAGCTCAGGTCTTCAGCATCTCGTATGGAAATCATTACAGTAGCGTAGTATTCTAGTAAATCCCGGTCTGCCACCCTTTCTTAGTTTATTTTTTCCACTGCCTCGTTACTTGCTACCACCTCACCCAGTAAACTTTAAGGCCCTCACTGTGATGTTCTCTCTCTAGCTTTTGTGTCTTTGTATTGTCTGTTTTTGCTTTGTTTGTTTTTTTATCTCCTGTTTCCACCTAGCTAACTCTTACTCCTTAGCTCAGGTGTCAGTGCTCCAGAAAGCCTTCTTTCTCTCCAGGTTGTATTAGATACATCTTTTTCATAGCACTTAATCACATTGTATGGTAATCATGTTTGTATTTGCACATTTTGGATATGGCAGGGTTTTTTAAAGATTTTATTTATTTTTTGAGAGAGAGGAAGGGAGGGAGAAAGAGGGGGAGTGAAACATCAATGTGTGGTTGCCTCGTGTGCCCCCCACTGTGGGGGGACCTGGCCTGCAACCCAGGCATGTGCCCTGACTGGGAATCGAACCGGCAACATGCAACCCAGGCATGTGCCCTGACTGGGAATCGAACCGGCAACAGTTTGGTTTGCAGGCCCATGCTTAATCCACTGAGCTACACCAGCCAGGGTGCAGGTTTTATTCTTATTTTATGTTCAAGTTAGAGTGTTTAATACTTCTTGGGTCTTTCCCTGTGAGAATTTTGTGAAAGTTTCGGACCTTTTCCTTTAATGAGGCATAGACATACACAATTTAGTACCAGTTTCAGTCCACCTGATGATTTAGGTAAGAATCCCTGATTTAAAGTCTCTCTCTAATCCATAGGCTTAGGCTGTTTGTCACTGTGGCTGTCCCTCTACATTGTGAGACTTGTAGTTCCTTTCTGTCTCTGCTTTGTTGCCCTGTGAGTTTCAGTTTGGGCATTTTTATAGGCTTGATTCCTATTTCTCTCCCCTTCCAGTTCCAGTGCTCACGTAACCAGTCTCCATCATCTCAGATTAATGTTGTTACTTAGTTCCTACATCATTGAAAGTTTTTATTTTTCCTCCCTGCTTTGGATAGTAAGTGGAAGAATGTTCCTACTGAACATCTTGTGCATACTTTAAACTGTGTACACAATGTTTTTCTTGAGAGACAACAAAAAGTTCTTATAAAACGTATCAGACTTATATATCTAAGGAGATCTAACCTATGCTTTATGAAAAAATTATAGAAAAACTTCATATGAGTATTTCCCAGGTTCTCAGTATACCAGAAATGTGGATCAGCAACAGTATGTCCACTTTTTTTATAGATGTGAATTTTCATCAGACAGGCAAAACTTTCAAGCATTGTGTTTTAGACATTAAGAAAATCTTTATGTTTATCTTTCATACAAGAAAAGTAATTTATTTATTTGATGTAATGAAAATACATGGAGAAAATAGCTGAGGAATGAATTCAATAGTCAGAAATAAATTGTGAATTGGGAATAATCCTTTCTGTATGTATATATTATGTGTTTCAGTTGAAATAAAATTGACTACTTCATCATGTACATACAGTGCTTCCTAATGTTAATAATTACTGTAGGCACAATGATTTGGATTAAATTCATTTGAAAATATAGGAAGCTGAGACAATGAGAAAGTGCTTCTTTAGTTCCACCAGGAAGAATTTTAAGATAACATTTAACTTGAGCATAGTGACTTTTGCCTTTACAGGGTTTGATGATAAAACTCTGTCACTATTTTTGACATCAACTGACTAATATATCTTGTTTTTTTCCAGAGCCCAATTTACCATCTGATAATGTGTTTAATGAAACACACACACAATTTGTTATGCCATATTAAGGCCAGTTGTATGCACAATACCATTACTTTTTAATAGTTTATTAAATGCATCACTACATTTGTTCTACTTTTTGCATTCTCACAAATTGGGATAGTAGCTTAAATATATTGCTGTAAAGTAAGAGCAAAATAATTCATTTTTTGTGGTATTTATCATGACATTGTATTACTTTCTTTGAACAGGATGTCATTTTTTTTCCAGTGCTGACTTGTAGCATTTGTATGGAAATCTAAGTTGATAGCAAAATACCTTATGGCTACTATGACTTGAGAAGAGGAAGCTTTGAGTTATAGAATTACTGAAACTATATACAAGGAAACTATAATTTCCTTGTATTAGGCATTTATATTCTAAAAATAAGCTAAGCACATAACATTACACATTAATCTTTTAAGCTAATTTTTAGAGTAGCAGATCATTTTGATTCAGTTATATGTAAGGATTTGGACGTCATTGTCAATGTGAATGATACATATATCCAGTATAATTCTGTTCCATAGGGTCAAGAGAAATATGGATTATTAAATGTAACGAAAATTACAGAAAATGGAAAAAAGGTTCGGTAAGTACACAAATCATAAATGTTCTGACATGTTTCATCTGATTGCAATAAATAAAAACTATGGATATAATTCTAGTAGAAATGTTTAAAAGGTTCATAAGAATTTCAAATAATATATTTTCTAATATAGTGTATGCAGGATTGTCATAAAAATGTATGAAAACTTTTTGTCATGGTATAGAAAGGTGAAATTAAATTTAGAGGTGAAAAAGCAGAGGATTCTGACCAAGAATTAACTTCGTTAATGATTACTATAGGCACGATTTGGACTAAATTCATTTGAATATATAGGATGCTGAAGCAATGAGAAAGTGCTTCTTTAGTTCCACCAGGAAGAATTTTAAGATAACATTTAATTTGAGTATAGTGACTTTTGACTTTACAGGGTTTGATGATAAAGCTCTGTCACTGTTTTTGATATCAACTGACAATTTTTTTCAATGAGTAATAAATGCACATGACAAAAACCAAAGGTATGCACAATATCTAATTAAAACTCAGTCACCTAGCAGTCTGATGAAATAGTGTTTTCCTTCAGAGATAGGATATATATGTTTGTATGTACATGGATTAATTTTTTAAACACAATTTTTGACGGTTTATCTTGGAAATGGTTCATTTCATTGCACGTAGAGTTGCCACATTGTTTCTAACTGCTGCTTTGTTGCATATGGTATGGCTGTATCACAGTTCATTTAACTTAGTTATCTACAAAAATGTAATTATGCCTATCTGTTGGTAGACATTTAGGATGTTTACTTTTTTTTTGCTATCACTAAGAAAATTGTACCTAGTATCTTGGCATAGTTTTTTTTGCAGGTATGTAACTAGGCCTGTAAAGTAAATTGTACCAAAGTAGAATTGCTAAGCCATATGCAGTGCTCATTTCGATAGAGCGTTCCAAATTTTTCTCTGAAGCATTGAATCAGTCCCTACCCCCCCAATAGCAATGGATTTCTCCACACCTTTGTCAGTTTAGTATGTTGTCAGATTCTTTGATTTTTGCTAATAGAGATTAGAGAGAAAATGGTATTTTCATTTGCCTTTGTGTGGGGGGTATAGAGTGTTGTAAGCTGTTTGTATTTCTTTTTTTGTTGTTGAATTGTCAGCTCATGCCCTTTGTCTGTTTTTCTATTGGATTGTTTTTTTTTTGTAAAAATTTTTTGTAATATTTTATAATCAAAATGAGATCAGTCTGCTTAAGAAAGTTTAAAATCTAATGTAGTTGAGCTTTCAAATCTTTGTGGATGAGCAGTCAAACCTATGCTTTGATTGAACTGTCTTTGTTAGATTTTAGTACTTAGAAGTTTTAAATGCTCTGAAATAGCTTTACAAATACTGTAATTATCTATTCCTTAAACTATTCTGTAGTAGAATTCACCTGTAAATTGGGTCTTTATTTTTCTCTTTCTCTTTTGAATGCATATAGTGCAGATAATTCTTTGGCCACTTTGTCTTTATTGTTTTAACTGTGATAATTTTAGATTGTCTACCTCTTTTGGAATACTTTTGGTGGTTTATGTTTTCCTAAGAATATCATCCATTTCATTATCTTCACATTTATTTACACAGAGTTGAGCAAAGTAGGCTTTGAATTTCCAGTATATTAGTGGTTCACATATATTATGGTCTGAGGACCTCTTAAAACTCTTAAAAATCATTAATCACTGCAAAGGCCTTTTGTTCATATAGTTTACAGATCTATATATACTATGAGAAATTAAAGCAGAAATTTTCAGAATATTTATTAACTTTTAAAACTAATGATCTGTTACATGTTAACATGGATAACATTTTTATGAAGAAAAACCTATTTTCTAATAAAAAACAATTTATATGAGAAGGATAGCCTTGTTTTACATTTTCACAAATTTTTAGTATGTCTTAATGGAAGAAGATAGCTGGATTCTCATCTCTTCCTGCAGCCAATTTGTTGTGACATATGATTTTGGTTGAAATATATGAATAAAATCCTCCCTTAAACAGATAAAGTTAGAAAAGGGAGAAATATTTTAATAGCCTTCTGAGATAATTGTGTATATTTTTTCTGCTGCACTGGAACTCCCCAAATATAGTTGCAGTGAAGAATCTAAAAACCCATCTGAAATTTTCAGACTCAGTTACCTTAAAGTTCATAGGTCTGTGTTGCGTTTTGAATGAATCTTTACCCATGCATAATTTTGTAGCATTTTGTAGGTCTTTGGAAAATAACAGTTTACAAAGTTTGATGATTGCAAATGTTGACACATTTTATTTTATAATATCATAGAATCACAAATCAGAAATATCATCAGAAAAGTCACTAAGCGTTAGAAAATTGCCAACCTTAACAGTGGCAGATAATGCCAAGTTTTCCAAAATCTACTTTCTTTTTGTAACCTTTAACTTTTACTTGTCTAACAAAAGGTTATTATGTGCCATTGAGTTAGCTCTGACTCCTGGCCACTGAGGATGAATGAGTGACATCCATTGTGTCCTGTACTCAACCGCCCTGCTCAGCTCCTGTAGACTCAACACCTGTGACTTTCTTTTATGGAGTCAATTCATGTCATATTTGGTCTTCCTCATTTTCTGCTGCCTTCTAATTTTTCCAGCATTATTGTATTTTCCAAAGAACCCTGCTTTCTCATGATGTGCTTGAAGTAAGACAGTTTCAGTTTTGTGATTTTGCCTCCAGCAGTGTTTCAGGCTTAATTTGCTCTGGGACCCATTTCTTGTTCTTTCTGGCAGTCAGTCCATGGTGTTCTGAGAGCTCCTCTTCAACACCATGTTTCAAGTGCATCCATTTTTTCCCTTTCAGCCTTCTTCACTGTCCAACTTTTGCATCTGTCCTAGCAATTAGGAATACCAGGGTGTGGATGATCTTAGCCTTGGTCTCTAATGACACATCCTTGCTCTTAGTGATCTTCCCTAATTCTTCCGTTGCTGCCCTTCTGAGTCTCAGCCTTCTCTGCATTTCTAGACTGCATTCTTCATTTGAATTGATGAGTGAACCAAGGTAAGCAAAATCTTTAACAATTTTAGTGTCTTCGTTGTCTATGTTAAAATTGTATTTCTTCAGTCATGATTTTTGTCCTCTTAATGTTCAAATGCAGTCCTGCTTTGGCACTTTCTTCTTTTACTTTCATCAGAAGTTGTTTCAAATCATTGCTGCTTTCCACCAATAAGGTGGTGTCATCTGCATATCTTAACTTATTGATATCTTACATAACTGATATTTCTTCCACCAATTTTCACTCCTCCTTCCTCTTGAGTCTAGCCTAGTTTTTTATATGATATGTTGTACATATAAATTAAACAAATAGGGAAGTAAAATGTACCCTTGTCTGACACCTTTTCCTATAGGAAACCATTCTGTCCTGACATTTATCTTCCTGTCCACAGTAAAGGTTACACATCAGGACAGTCCAGCACTGAGGCACACACCCATTTTTTCAGAGCAACCCAAAGCTTTTCATGATCCACACAAAGGATCTGTAAAATGTGTAAACCAACCTTCTTCTGAAATTCACTGTGGCACTCCAGTGTCCAGTGAATACTAGCAATTAGCTTTTTAGTGCCTTTTTCCTGAATCTGCTTAAACATCTAACATGTCAAAAAAACATTATTTATTGTCTTTGAAATGAAAGAGATTTATTTTTGAGATAATGTCTATTTGCCAAATAATCAAGTCTAAATAACCATAGTGTGTTGTCTATCAGTCTGTTTTTGGGCAAAAAATTTGCATCCCATGAAAAACATGTGACTAATTCTGTTTGTAACGCATTCACACAAAGTGCTTCAGTTCTTGAGGCACCTGTTGTTAATTCAGTGTTCACATTTCAATATTTGTTCTCATATATATGTATATTTATTGCTTCTATAGTTTTTATTTTGAAAATTAAACCGAAGTTTATTTTAAGTGGAAATATATATTAGCATTTTTCAGTGTAGGGACTCAGTAGACATTATTTAAGGGCAGGGATTGAATATAAAAATTTAAAAACAAAAATAAATTCTTCCAAAATATTTTAAGATATCTACACAAAACAAAATAGTAAAATAAAATGAAAATATAACAAAATGATGAACAAATGCCAAACATATCTATCATAATCAGTATCAACGGATATAAATGACTACACTCATCTATTGAAAGTAAAAGGTACTCAGAGTGAAGCACAAAATAAAACCCCTACTAAATAATATATACAGAAGAAACATCTAAAAATGATCCAGAAGAGTTAAAAAAACAACACTTGTCAAAGATAGATGAAGCAAAAGCAGGAATAGGGAACTTAATATCAGGCAAGTATAATTCAGGGTAAAAGCATTAAGCATCACAAAGATGAGTACTTAAAGTGATAAAGCACTGTGAATAAATCTATTGTGAATATTAATCATTAGGACTAGCCATTCAACAAATGCATGAACAATCATAAACAAAAACAATAGTAAATAACAAGAAAAACAAAGAGAAACTTGGTAGTAGTTAATTTTTTCTTAATTAAAATTTTTTTTTTCCCCATTTTATTGAGAAATAATTGCCATAGATCACTATATAAATTTAAGGCATACAGCATAATGGTTTGTTTTACATATATTGTGAAATGATTACCTCAATAGGTTCAGCTAATATCCATCTTCTCATATAAATAAAATGAAAAGAAAAAAGGGAAAATTTTCTCCTTGTGATGAGAACTCACAGGATTTACTCTCCTAACAACTTTTCTGTATGTCATAAAACAGTGTTAGCTGTAATCGTCATGCTGCACATCATATGCCTAGTACTTAACTTACGTTATAACTGTGAAGTTCGCACCTTTTGACAACATGTTCCTTTGACTTCCCCTCCCCTCCGCTTTTTTTCCCCATGAGGTTTTATTTTGTTGTGAAGATTCCACATATAAGTGAAATCATACAGTATTTGTCTTTCTGTGTCTGACATATTTCACTTAGCTTATGCCTTCAAGTTGTATTCATGTTGTCACAAATGGCAGGATTTCCTTGTTTTTTGTTTTTGGGTTTTTTTTTAATGGCTGAGTAATACGCTATTATATGTATATATACCACAACTTCTTTACTCATTCATCCATCAGTCAGCCCTTAGGTTGATTCCTTGTCTGGGTTATTGTCAGTAATGTTACTATGAATCTTTCCAAGTTAGTGTCTTTATTTCATTTGGATATATTCCCAAAAGTGGAATTGCTAGATCATGAAGGAGTTCTATACTTAATTTTTTGAGGGACCTCCATACTGTTTTCCATAGTGGCTGTACCAGTTTATAATCCCACCAGCAGTGCATAAGGTTTCTCTTTCTTCACATCACTTGTTATCTCTTGTCTTTTTGATGATGGCTGTTCTAACAGGTATGAGGTAGTATCTCATTGCAGTTTAATTTACTGTAGTGATTTGAGCATCTTTTCATGTACCTGTTAGCCTTTCGTATGCCTTCTTTGAAGAAATGTCTGTTCAGATTTTTCATGCATTTTTCAATTGGGTTATTTGATTTTTTGCTCTTCAGTTGTATGAGTTCTTTGTATATTTTAGACATTAACCCCTTATGAGATTTATGGTTCGTAAATTTTTTCCCCATTTCATAGGTTGCTTTTCACTTTGTTAATGGTTTCTTTCACTATGCAGAGCTTTTTAGTTTGATGTAGTCCCACTGGTTTATTTTTTATTCTGTGTTTGTGGTTTAAGTGTCATATACTAAAAAGTATTACCAAGACTTATGTCAAAGAGTTTTATTCTGTGTTCTTGTCTAGGAGTTTCATGGTTTCAGGTTGTACATTCAGGTCTTTAATCTATTTGGAGTTAATTTTTGTTGAGTGTTTTAAGATATGGGTCCCGTTTCATTATTTAAGTGTGAATATCCAGGTATCCCAACACCATTTATTGAAAAGATCGTATTTTTCCATTGAATATTCTTGTGAAATATTATTTGACTGAGTAGTAATAAACTTTATTGTTTCTTAATAAACTTTAAGTTTAGATAGAAAAATAAATAAAATAATAATGTAGGTCTATTCAATAGATACTAAATTCTGCATTCTGAAAATGGAGAATAAACCTTTTTTTGAGTGCCTGTAGAGTTTTCAAAAACTGGCCACATGTTCGGCTGTAAGGTAAGCATTAATAAATTCCTGTAGTGGACATATTTGACATCAATTTTAGTCTGCCAGCAGTTGACTTGCCTTAAAGGGTAAACATTGGTAATCTTTGGAGTGTGGATTGAATGAGAATAAATGGGCTTTTCCTTTATATATTTTTATATTCAGAGTGCTGGATTAGTACCATGTAAAAATAGTTATATATAGTTATTCTGATAACTTATATCTGATTAATTTCATTTGTTTGGGGTCCTTTATGGTCAGGTTGGGACAATAAATTATTAATTTCCAGTAAGCTTGTATCCCCAATAAAAACAATTAGAATGTCAGTAGTGACTGAATTGTGGATAACCTTGATAACCACTAACTAGCCTTTAATTTTTAAAGTTTAGTTGGAAAAACTGGGGAGTTGAACTTTTACTGGTCATTTTTATAATTACAGAAAGAACTGGTTGTCTTCTTGGGCCGTCTTGCAGGGTTCATCTTTACTCTTTACCAAAACTCAAGGAAGTAGCACAAGTTGGGTAAGTATTTCTTTTCTTTGGAGGCTTTATATTGCAACACACTTAAATTATGTGGATGTTATTTATTGCTCCTGAAGTTCATGAAGTATTCCACAGTCCTAGCTATAGCTTGTATGAAAATAAAAGTAAATGAAAAGATGAAATACTGCCATTTGCAACAATATGATTGGATCTTGAGAATATTATGCTAAGTGAAGTAAGTCTGATGGAAAAAGTCGAGAAACATATGATTTCATTCACATGTGGGATATAAAAGAGAAAGCAGCAATCAAATAAGCCAAATGAACAAAACCTCATAGATACAAACAGCAGTATGGTAGCTACCAGAGACGAAGGGAGGTGGGAGGAGGTAGGAGAGGGTACAGGGACCCAAATGTATGGTGATGGAAGAAGACTTGACTTTGGGTAGTGAACACACAATGCAGCATACAGACGGTATATAATAGAATTGTATACTTGAAACCTATATAATATTGTTAACCAGTGTCACACCAATAAATTTAATAAAATTAAAAAGTAAATGAAGTTTTCTTAGTAAAAGATGCATTTTGACTCATCAGAGTAATAAGAGGGCTAATTAGAAAACTCTAGTTAGTAGTTGTATTAAAAATCAACAAATTCTGTTTTATCCATTAAATTGAAAGATGGGCTTACTGCTTAAGCATGATAAAACAAATAAATTTCTTGATCCATTTTCAGGATGTTAAAGCTCTCTTATGTTTGTGACTTTGCTCTTTGAGATACTTAGAAAATAAGCAGACTGTGTCAGACTCCACCTGAACTGTGATCTGACCCCTGAATACTAGTCATTGATTCAGGTGTTCATGTCTGTATATAATATCAGCCAGCTTTTACAAGAAAAAGAAATGTCATCATTACTTGTAGGATTTTGGAGCTTTTTGTGTATTTGAGTGTTTACTACTATTCCTCCTCAGTGATTTGTAGTACAAATATTAAAAATTATAAGTGGTGACACTTATAATTATGCTATTATGATAGCTAACACTTTTTGAATACTTAACATGTATGAGGTATAATTAAGTGCAACTTGAGAAACACAGTTTAAAATTCAGTGACCTAGCCAATATTGAAATTGTAGAATTCTTAATGAAATTTTACCTTTAGAGGTTTACTATTTGAATTGTTGCCTTTATATGAAATTTTATTACTATGTTGTTAATAATACATGAGGTCTGTCCAAAAGGTATCCAGCCATGTAATATGAAAAGTACAGATATTTGTTGAAGAAGATACAAGAAACATTGTACATAGGACAATGACACCTCATTCCCCTTCAAAGTAGGCACCTTGGGACCTCACACAGTTCTCCCAGTTGCCATCAGCTGCCCTGTCATATTTTGCTGAATCTCATCAACCATCTGAAATCTCTTCCCTTTCAAAGTTTATTTTAGTTCTGGGAAAAGCCAAAAGTCACAGAGTGCCAAGTCTGGGCTGTAGTAGGGCTGAGTCACTTGGGTGATATGATGTTTCACCAAAAAATTCTGCACAAAACATGATACATGAGCGGGCACGTTGTCGTGACGAAGCTGCCAATCACTAGTTGCCCATAGCTGCAGCTTTCTGAATCATCCCACCTTCTGAATCATCCAGATAGTTTTCATGGAGGAGTGTTCAAGTTTAATGCACAATTGGATGCAGATTTGTTGCTTTACTTGCTCAGCCATTTTGAATGCAACGGCCACACAATACACACGCTCACTCAAAGCATCTACTGCCCCCACTGATGAGTACACTGAAGTCATCACTGTTCACACATGTACATTCTAGCCCACTCTCTTTGGCGGCCAGGTTACATCTATGTCACACAAACTATTTTCGTTATATTAACAGTGGCCAGACTTTTTCCGAACAGACATCATCTAATAATCACCCTGGCCAATGTGGCTCAGTTGGTTGGAGAATCATCCTGTTAACGGAGAGGTCATGGGTTTGATTCCTGGTCAGGGCACATGCCTGGGTTGTGGGTTCAGTCCCTGTTTGGGGCATGTAAGAGAAACAACCAGTGTTTCTCATATTGATGTTTCTCTCCCTCTCTCCCTCTTTCCTGTCCCTCTAATAAATATCAGTGAGTGATATTTATCATATAAGACAAAAATTTAGAGTGATAGTACATTACTCTAAGTATGAGTAAGGTACTTCCAGCCAAGATGGAGGCATAGGTAGACACACTGTGCCTCCTCGCACAACCAAAATAAGGTCAGCAACAATTTAGAAACAGGGTAACAACCAGATCTGACAAAAAATTGAACTGTATGGAAGTCGGACAACCAAAGAGTTAAAATAGACACATTCATCCAGACCAGTAGGAAGGGCGGGGTTGGACAGCTGGGCAGAGAGGGGTCACAGCACAAAAAGCGGTGGCACTGGGCATATAAAGCATCCTGGGCGCCAGACTGCAGCGGGCGGACCCTGGGCGCGCAGGTGGCTGGCAGACCTTGCGAGGTAGTGACTGTTAAGCAAGGCACTGTGCACAAGGTGCCTGGCTGTCCGGGCCATCCCACTTTCGAGCACAGACAAACCAGGCAAAACTGGGCAGTGAGACACACTGCACAACCCAGGGGTCCCAGCGCTGGGAAATAGAACCTCAGGACGCTGATTGAAAACACCTGTGGGGGTTGAGGCGCAGGGAGAGACTCCCAGCCTCATGGGAGAGTGTGTTGGAGAGACCCACGGGGTCCTAGAACGTGCACAAGCCCACCCACACGGGAATCAGCACCAGAAAGGCCCAGTTAGCTTGGGGGAAGTGGCAGAAGGGACTGAAATCTGATGGAGAGGGGAGCAAGCGCCATTGTTCTCTCTCGGACCCAGCCCCCATATACAGTGTCACAACCCAGTGACTGGGCTGCCCCGTCCTGGTGTACACCTAAGGCTCCACCCCTGATACATAACAGGCGGGACAAGACCCCCCACCAAAAGTGGCCGAACGGAAGATCAGATTAAAGCTCCACAGCAAATACAACTGTGCAACCAAGAGATAGCCAACCTATCAGATGCACAGTTCAAAGCACTGGTGATCAGGATGCTCACAGAATTGGTTGGTTTTGGTCACAAATTAGATGAGAAAATGAAGGCTATGATAAGTGAAATGAAGGAAAATGCACAGGGAACCAATAGTGATGGGAAGAAAACTGGAACTCAAATCAATAGAGTGGACCAGAAGGAAAAAAGAAATAACCAAACAGAAAAGAATGGAGAAAGAAGAATTCAAAAAAATGAGGAGAGGCTTAGGAATCTCCAGGACATCTTTAAACGTTCCAACATCCGAATTATAGGGGTACCAGAAGGGGAAGAGGAAAAGCAACAAGTGGAAAAGTTATTTGAACAAATAATAAAGGAGAACTTCCCCAATCTGGCAAAGGAAGTAGACTTCCAGGAAGTCCAGGAAGCGCAGAGAGTCCCAAAGAAGCTGGACCCAAGGAGGACACACCAAGGCACATCATAATTACATTAGCCAAGGTAAAAGTG